>VZSE01011740.1:2089986-2587898 GCA_013398275.1 Promerops cafer | reverse complement strand
TGACTTTTCTGAGCCATTTTTTTTTCTTAATGGTTCATCTGGATTATGGGAAGACCTGGCAAGATATTACATGGCTGGGAGTCCTGAATAAAAATGTGAATTATTGACCTGATAGGCTGTGAGTGCAGCAAAAGTTTGAATCCTTGTCATAAACCCCACAAATGTCTCTGTTTTTTGAAGTTTATGGTCTATTGAGCTACAGTAGCTTCTGGCTTTGATTCCACAACAATAGCCTCATCCAACTCATTCAAGTCAATAGGGGATTTGCCATTGAATTTAGAAGTAGAGGAAAGGGGCCTAAAAATCCTCAAAGTAAGTGTCTTCTGAATGTTATGTTGACAGTTACATTTCATGAAGTGGCTGCTTTATCCACCTGGCTTTTATTTTTTTTTTTTAATAATTTTTTTCTGCCCCAAGAAAATCAGAAGATAAATGGAATTGTAACTTGCAGACCAGGAAGAGCATAGATCTTCCTTCAAGAAGCTTCAGAGAAGGAAAATGTCCTGTCATGACTTATGTCTTCTCCACACCAAACATTAGCAGGACTTGATGGTGAGAACAGCTGATCCTTTCTGAGCACTCAGCTCACAGGGGTGAACTTCAGCTCTGCATGAAGGAAATGTGACCAAAGCAAGAGGGACAGAACTGCCTGCCAGGGAGGATCCTGGACTGCTGAAGATGGCAACTCTCTGTGTCACTGCAACTCTGCTCATACTCCCCAGCCTTCCAGAAATCCTTGTTCTGCACAGACTTAAAATAGAAAACTGTAGAAATAACAGATCATTCTTGCTGTAAAACAGGGACACCTGTTTGTTACCCCTGCAAATGGTTTAGCTCCAATTGGAGGGCTCCTGAAGTAATGCTCATTTTTGTCTCTGTTATAAAGCCACCTTGAGTTTACACACCGCAGAGTGAAATATTTTATCATGAGTATGAGTCTGCTGTGGGAGGCTGTGATTTAAAATATCTAATCACCTATAAGGTCTGAGTGCATGCCTGGCAGAAGCCAAAAAGCCATCTTCCAGTCATCTCTGTTTTTTATACCTCTAGCTAGGAGGTAATAATAAAAGCATATTTTGCACTTCAAAATTATAACTTGCCTCTGCATCCTAGCCAAGCTTGAACTTATCAGTAAACAAACATAAAAAAGGCAAACAGCACTACTGATTTGTGTTATACATTGTGGAAGTCATTAACTATGACTCAGGTAGCAGAACTTATACGTCCTCTCTTTGACAGTGATGACAATTTAATAGTATTTGACTCTGCTGAGTTACATGGAGCATCCTGCAGCAATGAGAGAGGTTGTTTATCAAAATGATAAACATGTTTTCATTTCCTCCTTGGCTGCATGTATGTGATCAGAAGTCTAAGGCCATCAAGAATTCACTTATTCTGGCCACCAGACAGACATTAAGCTATTCAGGACCATCTGTGCTTGAAATGAGTTCCACTTAATGGACCTTCCTAGGGCAGGTCAATCATAATGAATGCATGTGTGCATGAATGCATGAGCAGAGCAGAGCTTTGGTGAGACTTCTTGGGCTGCTTGGCACTGGCACAGATGGCTGACAGGTAAGATGTGCCTTTCTTTTCGGGGTCATAGGCCCAGTGATTTTAGAATTCAGATCCTCTGCTACATTTGCTTCTAGCTCATTGCAAATGCACCTCACAGCCTAATCCAGATGAAGGTTGTTGTAAGAACCTGTTCGTGCTACTTGCAAAAAAAAAGCAGTGCCCCAACAACATCGTGGGCTTTGCTGGCCAAATTCTGCCTCTGTTACACCACTGGTAATTCACCATGGGAACACAAGCAGAAGAAATCATATGGACCAATTTTATCAACATTTCCAGACAGTTCATTAGGACTATAGCTGGTTTGTGGTAGCTCTATTTATTTGTAACAGCTTCAAGTAGCCTAAGTGCCAGTGCTATCATCCTGCTAAGGTCATAGACCCATATGTTATTCTGAAAATGCCTAAGCATATGCAGATGCTGCTGCTAGACCTAGGAGAACAGAGAAAATTTAAAGGAGAATTTAAGTTCTATAGTCTCCAAGCAAATGTTTAACAATGTGACAGCAAAAATTCTTCAGGCACTTGTAGACTTGCTGAAAAATTGCTCCCAGAAATTAATGGATAAAAAAACCATTTGCACCCTTGCCACCCCATGTCTTTATACAAACATCCAAGAGAAAGGAAAAACAACTCTGTGACAGCCCTTTTTTTTTTTTTTTTTTAATTTACTATAAAGAATTCAGGTTTGGGGGCTGCTGTTTAAAGAGTTTTCAGTTTGAATAAGCTTTGGAAACTTCCCAGGTGTAATTAATACATTCATAAGCTTTAATCAAAATGTTTATGCCAGCTAATGTGCCAGAACTACAGAGTACACTGTGCACGGGGAAAATACTATACTTTACTTTAAGAAATAATAAGCCACTACTATGGAACTTACAAAGCAACATTTTTGCCTCTGACAGGAATATGTAACAGATGGAAAAACAAAGTCCCATGCTACACCATGAGCTGCTTCACAAGTGAGCAAATAAAAGACCCCTCATAGCCACAGTGCGTTTACACTCCAATTTTTCTTTTACATATAATCCACTGACATTGTGTGTCTGCTCCAGAAGGAAAAGGATCAAGCTTACAGGATGCATTCTCAGAGCAATCTGAGAAGGCTTAGGGTTTTTACTCATTTTCATAAGGTCAAGGTTAATTGCCATCAATGAAGTCACAAAACAGAGGAACTTGGCTTATAAACCTGATGTAACACAAAGGCACTATCAAAAAATTGACCTAAGTATAACCCATCAGCATTTGTCCTTACTTATTTTCCATTATGATAACAGATACAAATAAACTGATGAGCTGTTCTTTAGATGTGGAATTACCATAACCACGACAATTCGGAATGCTCCACACATGCTCTGCAAGTCCCCTGATATATAGTGGATTTTTTTTAGCCCAGTGGATCAGAATAGACTGCACTGGTCTGTTTCCTAAATTTCTATTTATATTTTGATTAATATTCAGTATTTTGTTGCTCATTATGCAAGATCTGTATTAATATTTTCATTTTGGGAAGACTCTATGCAACAGCAGCAACTTAAGTGGCTCCCACTGTGAGTCATTAAGTTTTGGTTGGGATATTATTTTCTCAAATGCTGTTGCTGTGAAAGGGTTCTGGAGACACAGGGTACCCCCTTAAAGAAACTGCTGCTTCTCTACAAAAAACCAGAACAAGAGGACCATGGCTAGTAAAATTTGCACCTTGTGTTAAACTTTAAAACCCTATTGAAAAACCTATTGAGGTTTTTCTGATGTCCAGGTCACTTAAAAGAGCACTCCTGGAGGTCCCAGCTCTGAGAGCCCAGGGGAGGGTGCAACATTCCTGTAGGTCGAGGCCCCAGTTCCTGTGCCATGGCACAACACCCCCATGTTGAGTAGGGCAAATAATGAGATTGTCTTGCTTTGTGCTGGCCCAGGGTCAGAGTCTGGAGAAGAGCTGCTGGATGAAGCAGGTCAGTTACCTGTGAAAATTCATTTCACACTCAGCCAAAGCTCTGACAGATCCTGGAGTGAGAATTCCTGGGCTTACAGGGGCAGTGTGCATTCTCACAGGCATCTCTGGTTCTTTATCTCAGAAACTCTTAAGTTTCTGAGAGTAATCTTGACAGAAAAGGCCATTTTCATGAAAGCAAACTTTTCTGCAAATATGAAACACAAAAGAACTTCTAGACGAAAATAATATCATTAAAATATTTTGTCCAGCAGAGTGTTAATATTTCAATTTAATATTAACTTCCTTTTTTTTCCATTTGCATTTTATTTTCCATTCAGTATAATAGGGGAAGCAGGGATATGCAAAGCTCTAATTAGCACAAGGATCTGCAGTCTTTTACAATTTTCTACTAATGCTCTCTGCCATCAGCCACAGGAGGTTTCTATCTGAGATATTTACAGATTCTTATACTTACACCCAGCATAGAATAGACTCTGATCCTCGCAAACTGGTTTATTCACAGAAATTAAAAATACGTATTTTCTGTAAAGGAGAAATGGTATGGGTTCTACTCTTGAATTCACAAGGAAAACCCAGAGCACACCAGCATGTGAGCTGTGCTTGGATCTTGGGCTGGCTTATGGATTTCCATATCAAACCAATACACACACCAGAGAATAGTTTTTTCTACTAAAGAGCCTTGCAAATTGATCTCCTGAGAAATTTGCGCAGGACCTTATTCTTATGTATATTAAAAAAAAAATAATAAAAAATAAATCTCTTAGAGATGAATCAAAGGGAAAACGGGCTCCAGAACAACAAGGCAGCCTTCTAGCAGCTCCTGCCTCTGGCACATTGCAGCTCCAAGGGCAGAGGAATAACCAGCACAGCTGAGGGAGGCGAGGGGCGACAGGGCAAGGGTGGCTGGAGAGGAATGCTGATGAGGAATCTGCTCCCAGTTCTTATTTAAGCAGGGTTATGAGTAGTTTTAATTAGGATTTTGCATGCCTGTGTACAATATACCCCCAAAAGGACAGAATCTATGAGAAAATCCCACCTCTTGTGTGTGGAGCTCTGCCTGCCAGGGCCCTGCCCACTCCCCACAGGACTGATTGCTTTTTTGTCACGGGGAGTGTGGCAAGGGAATTGTAATAAGGACTATCAGCACTCTTGTATTGATGAACTGCAAAACCCAGACATGTAACTCACGAGGCAGGCAAGAATTCAATGTTCTCTTAGTGGGGATCTTCAGTCTTTTAATGAGATTTTTTTTACTTCAAAGGGAGGCCAAGTTACAGCAACTTTGAGAAATGGAGGTTAGAAATTAGAAGTCTTGGTGGGATTTACAGCTCTGGAATGCCATTAGGAGATGTGTGTGAAGAGGCAGGACTTAATTCAGAATGAGAAGAATGTTACTTTTGAGAAATAACTGAAGTTCCATATCAAAAAGTAATAAGCATTATGACTCTAAGTTTCATTGACTTTCTGTGAGATATGACACTCCTAGAGGTCTATATCACTTGTAAATAGGATGTCTTGGTCTAAATGATGTATGCCAGTAAGGCTGAGCATAAAATCTTCTAAGTACCTTTAAAAAAAAATCATTCTCTTAGTCACTTGGGTGGTTTGGAAAATTTAATATTTGATATGTCAGAGAGGATAAAAAACCCAAGTTTGGACAAAATAGATGTAATATGCCTGCATTGAAGCAGTGCTCCTCCTATAACTTAAATTGCAGGCAGCAGTATAAACTAGAGATTAAAAAGACCTGCTGTGCTGTTCTGATCATTGCTTTGCAGCTGCACAATTCTTGCCCAGAACAAATTTTCTAGGTATCAAAGCTGTGGAGAAATGTACATTTCTGCTGCTGAACAGAAATGTACATTTCCAATATTGACATCTCTAGTTCCTTGCCAGAGAACAAAGTGGAATTAGGCCTGAAAATACCCTCACAATAAAATTTGAGTGAACCACAGAATATTGTTCTTGGAACCTCAAAGTGTTCGAAATGCTGCCAGCAAGAGGCATCCAAAGAATCAGTGTTAAGTTTCAGGAAAACCACACAAAGTAAAAAAAGACAGGACTCCTCTCTTTTTGGATGGAATAATTAAGTTGATAAGAAATAAGTAATTCAGTCACAGCTGCTGATGAGAAATGAATATAGAAATGTGCATGAGGAGTGGTTACTAAGAAAGGATTTGGAAATTATTCTGTGTCAACTATGCAAGCACAGCTTGGTCCTGCCAGAGTCTCACTTTTGCCCAACAAGCTTTCCCCAAGCACCATGCATTGGGGAAATGCATTTATTGAATACCTTCATCTCCAAACTTCTCCAAACTGAGAAACCATATTAATTTTCCCTTCAACCTTAAAAGAGACTAAAAATTTCTTATTATGCTCATGATGCACCCTTTGCATTTTTGATATGGTACATGAAAATGTCATAGTTTTAGTATTTTTAAAAAATATTTGTAAAATAATCCACTGATTACAAAGCAGCTCTGCAAAAACCAACTTTCAAACCCAGGCTTTGAGTCATCCGAAAATGATTCAGAGATCTTAAATTCTTGTGGAAAAGCAAAACAATGTTGCTCTATACAGTTCATCTTTTGATATGATGGTTGCAGATAAATTCATCCCCAGATAATTTTATCCACTAAGATGATTAGCCTATGGAGAGCCTATGATGTGTTTACTGAGCACAGTAGCATAGTTTATGGTAATGCTCTTGTCATGCTTTATAAATGTGTGAGGTGCTTTTATGAAGTAGTCAGATAAGGAGTGGTGAAAGTAATGTGATCCATAAAGAATGCACAGTGATGGAGAGCTGGGATTGCAGAGATACTACAGACAGACTGATAGGGAGAATTATAACCCATGTAGAGGCTGCATTAATCTTCCAGCAAATGGCAATAAATAAAATAACAGGAAGAAATGGTTCTAAACAAATTTGGCCAATGTATAAAGCTGAGGTGCCAGGGTGGGATCAAAGTGGAGGTGTTTTTAATGGGATCTCGTACGGATGAGTTGACTTGCCATAGTGGCAATAACATTTTCATCTATGGGGTTGGCCACGTCCTACAGAATCCATGAGAAGGAATATAAAGCCTGCAAGTTACAGCATGTGCAAGCAAAAGTCACTGGGAGGTGCTGTGTGTGATGAGCAGCAGCAGTAAATCCTGTCCTCTGCAGCAGCTGAGCAATGCCAAGCAATCACTTCCCAGGCATTTTTCAGTGGACAAGTGTGCCCATTATCCCACCCCATATATTTCTAGAATTATTCATGCCGTGACTGCCAGCAGCTGGTCCTGCATTTGAGCAGAAAAAGATTCCTTTGCCAGGAACTGGCTGCACAATGGTGCAGAAGGACAGGGGACGGGACAAAGGCTCAGAAGCAATCAGCTGCTTTTGCATGGAAAGTATTTTACACTGCATTCATTATCCATAGCAGAAGAACCTGGTAGTCTCCAACCTAAGGAATTTATAGCACACTCATTTCTGAGCCTTATTTAGCTTCAAGCACAGTGAAGCACTTCAGTAAATGTTAGGGACTGCCTATGTGAGCAGCAATTTTAACTTTCTATACTTCAGTTATGAATTAAAAAGTCAAGGAATTCTCTCTCAAAATAATCTTAACTTTCAGGCTACTCTACTGTGGTTATGAATTAGAAAGTTAAAAAATTCCTCCTCAAAATGATCTGTTTCCTCCAGACTTAGGCATGATTGAGCTGTTTTACTTCTGGTCAGGGCCAAAGAATGGCTGAGGAAGAGGAGGAAGCAGAGGATGAAGTGGGACTCAGACCATATTGTTCTCAAAATTCAACTCACCAGTGCAGCCACTTGTGTGGGAAGCCTCAGTGGGAGGGTGGTTGCCTCCTCCTCACTGAAATTTTAAGGGAGAGGACAATGGCAATATTTTATTTCATGATAACTTTTGGCACCTCTTATTTTCTTCTTTTGTTTTTGTTCTGGTGACGTTCATCCCAAACGAAGCAAGTCTGACTGATTTTCTCTTTTCCTGTGTTACTTTAATCACTTCCCAAATCTCTCTTCTCCTACATTTTTCCATAGTCCCTATCCTGAGCTGGTTTTTTTTTGCATGAGTCTCCGTGTTTTGATGTCTCTCTCCTCCCTATTTCTGTTGATGAGCAATATTTTATTTTCTGCCACCTTGATTTGCTCTGTCTTTCCACTCCAGCTCTCTGCATACAATTGTAACCCTGATTTATTCTGGTTCCCCACTCTCTCCCTCTCTCCCTTTCCCTTTTTTTACAACTGCATTGAATGTTTCTCTCTCTCTGACAATTTCTTTCTCCTCTCTGGAAGCTCCTGATGAACAACACAATGCTGAACTGCCTCCTAATAATTGATCACCTGGCTGCAGTTCAGATTTGTACTGCTCCTTTGAATACATGTGCAATCCAGCTCACTCTGCTCCTTTTTATGTGAATAAAAAGGGCTGCATATACAGGAAGTCTAGTGAGCAAATGATTTCCAACTTTCAAAGCAATGTGTGACACATTACAGCATTGGCTTGAAATTAATATTAGTGTATTTTTTATTAGTTAAACAGCTGTAGGCAGGGAGCTCTGCAGTTAGCAGAACTTAAGAGGCCAGGCAGAAAACACATTTATTTTTCTCTCCCCTGTTTAGCCTTGGTGATGATCAGTATTCATCCAAACACCGTCTAAGAGAATTTGGAATCTGATTTTTCAATTAAAAGTTGCTTTTAAAAAAGATTTCTTTAAAAAATAAAATATTTTTGATGAAAAACATTGATGTTTCACTGGCCAATGTCAACAAATTTCAATTCAAGACAAAAATCCCTGTCCCAGCATGTGTTATAATTCACATAACTCAACTACTTTTAGCAAATGATTCCTTTCCTATATGGTACTACAGCCAATAAACTACACCACACTCACATCATCACCAAAAAGGGGACAGTATCTTGAAAGCTGAAGTCCAGACAAAGAAGGAAGTAAGGAATTATTTGAGTTATGTCTCTTATGGTCAAAAAGAAACCATTTTACATTAAGATAAAAATAAATTCAACTTTTGTTCCAAAATAATCCAAGTGATCTATTCCAGGGAAATTATGCAAAAAGCAGAAAGATACATGCACATATCCTGTGCATGTCCTGCAGCTTCCTGAGGAGAAGCAGCCCCTATGATGTGCTGCAGATCCTGTGCTAATTCCAGCACTGCCTCTGAAGGGTTCCTCTTCCCTCAGCTCTTACACTTGTCCTGATTCGTGTCCAGCTTAGGCCACTTTTGAGCTAGTTGGAAAAACCCCATTTCACTCAAACCTCAAGGGTTTTCTTCAGAGAGCTCAGGTTTAAGTGCCATCCCACAGGGTTCATGAGGATCCAGCTCCAGGTGAGCCCCATCAGAGAAACAACCCCAATGCTCTGACCCCTCAGTTCAACTCCCTGCATTTCCAGTCTTAAAAGTTTTGGATAATGTAGGCCATAAACTGGGCTTTCATGAGAAATAAAAAAAAAAAAAAAAAAAAAANAAAAAAAAAAAAAAAAAAAAAAAAAAAAAAAAAGAGAAAAGCCTGTAAACTAGAAATAGGACAGCTCTGCCAACTTTCCTTAATGGTGTGCTGGTAATTAGAAGCAGGAGAGGTCATCTTGCCCAGTTCTTTCCCAGTATCAAAACGTTGCCCTCCATACAATCACGAGCATCTTGCTCAATTTATTTTCTCATTATTTAAGCAATTTGACTTCTGCTGGTGCAACAGGGGATCTTTTGAAGATGCCATTCTAGTGTTTAATGGGATTACCATTGGGCTGAACAGAACAAGAATGCTCTGTTTTCTTTTGCTCAGTTTTCCTCATTAGCACTAATTGTGATGCTATGACCAACTGAACACAGCTATTCCCTGTTCCACATTTACAGATGTCAGATATGTTTCAGATGGTCATCACATCCCCCACCACCATTATCACCACTTAGACAAGCTGTGCATTTGCTGCTTCACTTCACCTTTCTTCATGAGCCTGTCCCCGTCACCTTACTGATGTCCACGGCTCTTCTCAGCATCATTGACATCACTGATGTTTTTAAAATTCCACTATATAACAATTATATTATTATTAAAAGTGATAGAAAGTGTGTGCTGTAAATTGGATGAGTATTATTATCTCCATTTAAGAGAGAAAATCTGCCCTATTTTCCCAATCCAGCATTTATCTCTACTCAGCTCTTCAGTACTATTAACTAAAACATAGACAAGCAGCACAAGTTAATAAAGTTTCAAGAATATTTGATCACCAGTGTATGAACTACCAGATACATTGGTATTTATTACTGCCTGGGCACGTCAGCACTGTGGAGATGGACAAGGAATAAAAAACGGTGTAGAAACAGAGACAGATGCTCTGTAATAGAAAATCCAACCAGCAGTCTGAGATGGAAGAGGAATGCCACATCTAATTGAAATGGTGCTTTGTGCTTCCCAGCAGTGTCCTCAACAAGGAAAGACTCTATTACCTCCTGCTCTTGGAGAAAATGCCATCACTTTCCTATTTTTTCCATCCCCACTGTAGTAGCTGGCAATTTGCCAGCATTAATGCTTGAATACTTATTTTCCCCACGTATATTAGTTCACTTTTCATTTCTAGATACACTCACATTATTTCCCGGGCCTTCAGATTTCTATGATCCTTTTCATCACGAGCCTTGTGCTCCAGTGACACGTGTTGTAACACATATTTTACTGTCACTGGTAAATTGGCCCTGTTTCCTGTGAGCCACAACCTGGATAAAGCCATCCCCAAATATTTCTTTTAAAACCTGAAAGATGCTTTTTTGCTTGGCAGGAAACTAAAGTAGCACTTACAATAGCCACGGTCCTAAATGGAGTAAAAGGAACAGATTTTCAAGCCCAGCCTACCAAGTTATCCAGCACTGCAAATATGGGTTTCCCTCTTGTTCCAGTGGGAGCCTTCTCCTATCAAACTGCACACTAACAAATAAGGAATTTAACCCTGCAGCCACAAAAACTACTGACTTTCCACTGAACAAACAAAAATGTAATATCAGCAATACCTTTAAGGCAGCCTTGGTTGACAAACAGGTGCTCCCTCTGTAAGACAGTTTTCTTATTGATCTGTGCTAACATCTTGCAGAAGTGAACAGTCTCATTGCCATGTCAAAGGCTAACCATCTGTGAACAAGTAATGCAGCCAGAAAATCCTTGTTGCTACAATAATAGCTTTAGGACGTGGGTTTTGTTTCAATCACCACCAAAATAAACCTTCAGGAAACTTCAGTGAAATTCTTTTTCTGATAAATTAATGTACCTAGAAAACTACTTTTGCTTATACAAATTTCATCTAAATAAATTACAATAATTTACATACTATCAAGTGAGTAAGGTCACTAAAATAATTGGAAAGTTCATTTTTTCCCGTCTCCTCCTTTGATATTGCAATCACCTCACAGTCTCATGCATCATAGCTTTTCTCTTATTTAAAAATCATAATTCTCTCTGTGGGACAAATCACCTCTTCAATACCTGAATATATATGTTAATACTTTCAGGAACAGATTTTCTTTTTTTTTTTTTTTTTTTTTTTTTTTTTTTTTTACATNTTTTTTTTCACATCAATAAACAGCATTCAGCCATGCTGGAACCACAATTTTAGACAAAAAGACCATTCTAAGAGATGGATGTGCAAGCGCAGTGTCATACTGAGAGACAGAATAGTGAATTAATGATTCTGGAACAAAAATCCAATGGCAGGACTTTCTGAGACCAGGAGACAGTCTTGTGAGAAACTTTCTAATTCAGTGAGATAGCATTAGGTCCTAAATAATTGTCACGGCACAGAATATTGAGGTCCTCTGGCATAAATTTTCACAAAGGCTTTTATAATCTGACTGTTCCCTTAGAAACGTGAACCAGGAGCTCCCTTATATCAAGGTAATGAATTATATTATTATCATCATCATCATCATCGCCACTAATTACTGCCTTTGAAAAGTTACTGGACATTGTTGAGTCTATATCTAAGTGTCAAGTGTATAGTTTTATCATTGAAAAAAATCTAGGTCTCTGGCTAGATCTGGAAGGCCTGAACTTTGTGCTCCTGCTCACTGGTTGTGCCCAGGGAACAGCCTCATGGAATACCAGCAGCGTGGCATCCAGAAACAGCTCTGGTTCCCAAATCCTGATGAAGACTGCAGGGAGCAAAGCCGAGCTCATGGTCTCTTGCACCCAGGCAAAGCTGGTGAGAGCACTTGGGTGCAGATGTTTGGATGGCACAGCTGGATACGGAGACATTTGGGGTAACTAAAACTACTGAAGAGCAAATTCCTGTTCCTGCCCATTCACAGCTGGGATAAAGGTGTCAGTGCACAGAGCAGGAAGGAGGTTGGGTTGTACCTTTGGAGCTCCTGGTCAGGGACTGCAGCAGAGACAGTCAGGGGGGGAATCCTTGACCCCAAGACTTCTCAGCTCAGTGCACAGCACAAGGTGGGAAGAGGCACAACAGGACAGAGCTGCCTCAGGTTTCCCATTCTCCTCTCCTGCTTTTTTCATTCCTGTTTTCACTACAGCAGCCTCAGGCCTGTCCTCCCAGGCTGTCTGAGGGGTCTGTTATCCTTGTGCATAAATATCCCACCTGGGCACTCATGGGCTCCTCCCCACTATCCCTGTCTTGTCAACTTGTTTCAGCTGAAAATTTGCACAAATTGAAGTATTGGTTTCAATTATTTTAAAATTAGTCTGGATTAAGAAAGTATCAACAGGAAATAGAAACCACAGCACTGTCAGTAATTCAGTGAAGTCATGGCTCTCTCTTGGGTTTTTTCAACCCAAAACATCAGAGACAACAAACTGGAACTTCTTGATGTATATTTGCATATTTGTTTACTTTTCAAACTAATTAGCTTTTAAAGCATTACCAGGGAGCTGAACAAATGTACCGTATAGCTCCGAAAACAATACAAGAGAAACTGTTTGCATTTGAATGAATTTACTTTGCTGCTACCATGGATGTGTCAGCCCGGTGAACACTTAATGTTGAACATTAATTACACGAACAAGAGAAATGGCACAAAGCTGTTGTCTCTGTTAGTTTTCTTCCAGGATTCAGCCGTGTTTATGTTGCAGGTTTTGTGTCCTAAATAAATTCCTGCCTGTGACTTCTTCAAACAGGATGGTATTTCAGATGATTGGAAATATGCACTGAGCAATCCCCAAGACAAACAAGCTCTCAGCTGTTGTTGCTCACTCACTGACCCTCGCTCAGTAAGAAATTCTTTTTATCGTGCTGTGAATTTCATCAGCTGGTCGTCAGCATGATGGACTGATGGTGGCTCTGCTCCCTCTGGCCAGTTTCTGACACATGGCTTTCCAGCCAACTGCTCATGGGTTTATGGCTTTGCTTCTGGTCCTCAGGACAGCCAGAGTAAGCACTTGGGCATCAGAACAAAGCAAAAAAAAAAAAAAAAAAAAAAAGATAAGTGCAAAACTGCACTGAAACTTGGAGAAATTTAGATTTAAAATGAGCATTTAGATTAAATTTAGTTTTAAGCTAACTATCCTACTCCTTCTGATAGTTTTGGCTGTCAATTTAAAAAAAAACCCCAATAATGAAGCCAATAAATATCTTTTAACAGAACTCAGTAAAACAGCAGTTTTCACTATAAAGTGAAGAGGACAAAAAAAAAGTCAACTGCAACTCCTTGATACCCAACAGTAAAAAATAAATTTTAATACGGTAGTGAACTCATCTCAGTTAAGAAAAAGTTTAAATGTTTCTAACCAACATAAGAGTGACTTTCTGAAGAAGAATATTATTGGGAGTGATGAACAAGAGAGGTGGTTGGAGCAATGAGTAATGAGGATACCGAGAGATGTCAGGAAAATACGAATTTTCACTGTGTCTTCCAATGTTAAATCCAGGAGTTAAGACAGAACATTAAGTTGAAGGTTTAAAAAAAATAATGGAAAAATCTCATACAAGGTGCATGAGCTGAAAGTTTTCCATGAGCTCACAAAGCAGTTAGAAAAGCAAATTATTTTAGGCATTATTAACACAATCCCTGCATCTCAAACTGCTGCAAACTGGAAAGGTCTAGAGGGAAATTCTCCTCGTTGGTTTATCACTCCTGTGCTCTGCCTTAGCATGTGCTGCAACTGCTACTGGAAACAAGATTGGATTCCTGACCTGACCCAGTATGGCTGTTTTTAAGTTCCCAGAGATGGTCCCAATGTCCCAGAGGTCATTCTTCTAGTCATCTGAAAATAGTAACCCACTGTAAAGTATCACCAAGCTATTTAGAACACATATTCCTAACATAAATCATATATTGGGACTTTCATATCCCTTTGCAGGTCTTGCATTTCCATTTTTTCCTGCTCTTATCCAGGGCAAATCCCCATCTCCTGTATTTTCTTTATATTCAAATCACATCAGCTTTGACGTTCCTTCTCCAACCCGTGCTACGAAATGCCATCACAAGCACACCCTAAACTTTTATTTATTTCCTCACCATCTGACAGCCTGCCTTGCAGAACCTTGTCCAGAGTCACTGCTACAGGACAGAACAAGGCAGGAAATGTCAAAGTTGTCATGCTCATTCCCCAGTCCTTTGATTGCTGCTGCCAGCCACACCTTCTCCAAAACTTCTTTGTTCTTGGGCTTCAAGCTAAGGATGAATCTCCCACGTGCCTGAGAAATCCTCACATTTCTGAGCGTCCCAGATTCACTGCTAAATGGCCCTTAAACATGTACAAACCTGGAACACAAATACTGCCAAACTGCATCAGAACAGTTGTCCATCATCTCTTCTGCACTCCCTGTGACAGATGAAACACAAAGGGCTTCAAAGGAACATTAAAGGAGCCCATAAATGGGACAACTGCAATATAGGCTGCCTACGCACTTATTTTCTGGGGAAAAGGAACTCCTATTCCTTTGGGAGCTTTTTTAATGCTAGAGAAATTCATAATGTTCAAATGATCCAGAAAAATACACATATTATTGTATGTCCATATTACTATTGGTGTGCCATACCTTTCATATACATTATACACTGTATTAATAAATATTTTCAACCTGGTTCCCTGCATCAGTTTTACAGATTTCTTGGGTGTCTGCATTCATTCATCAAAAGGGCTGCAAATATAACAGTTATTCCGCATTCCATTTTGTGCCTCTTCAGGAGTTTTTTCTCAATTGTATGTGGTCACCTACATGTCAATTTTTGCTCCTATAAAGCTATTTTCTCGTCTCTCAAACATACCATGTGGCTCCTATTTTAGATTTCACTGGTGCTTGAAAATTGATGATAAAAGGGGCAACGTGAATCTGTCAATAGACACATCTTAAATACTCACAATGACATTCAAGAGTTCAGTATTCAATACAGTATTTCCCATTTTTATCCTGGTGTGCTGGAGCAAGCATTTCAGTAGTCACCCGTTTGGGCACACCTATTTCACCCTGACGCTGTTTTCTTTCCAATAACCAATGTTTTTGTAATAAATCACTCTCTGCAGTTTCACCAGATAGGTGATTTTCCCTCACCATTCCAAGGGCAGGAGGTGGCTCACCCCTGGGACTACTCTAGCTCTGCTTTCAAATAATTCTCCATTTTCTTCCTATGCTCTTGGGCCTGAGCTCCTTTTGTGCTGTTCTGCAGTCTCTGCCCATCCCCAGGAACAATTCAGCACACGTTCCCCTGGGTGCTCTTGTCTCTCTACCGTTTACATCTTGACAACATCTCCCTCCCTCTTCTTCCCTTACGAGATTGCCACAGATCCATTATTCATTTTTGGAGCACAGTGCTGTGAACCACGTCCCAGGTTCAATTCACAGTGTTGTGAACCAGATGTTCTGCTCAGGAGAAAGAACTGGGTCTTTGAATGCAGTGGTTAGGATTTAATTAGAGCCCTGTACTGAGGGACATCCACAAGGACTGCCTGTAGCCCAGACATCATCCTGTACATGGCCCTTTAAATGCACATCTCCCTCCATGGGATACAAAGGCAGAATAATGCCCCAGGGCTAAAATTATCCTTTGTGATTTTCTTTCTGTGTTAACATTTTTTTTGTTTTTCTTGCTTTTATCAACTTTTTCAGATCATCTGCCCTTACACTACCCTTTCACCTAGTTTTCATTCAGTTTTCTTAATCCCTGAGAGAGTCTTTGGTATGTTCTCTATCACCACAGACTGGATCAGTCTTTCTAAGTCACGTCTTTACATGTGCTTCACAAAATCTTTTTTTTCAATACTTCTCCAAAGGTGCCAGATCATTGCCCAGACTTTTAGCGGATCTAATTTATGGTAAATATTATCTTTGTATTAATTAATTAGCATTAATAATAAGATAAAACTGTATCAAGAATTTCTACTTTAAAAGAGTGTTAGCACACTAAAGATATTACTGATGGTAATTCCATTATTTGCACACATATCCCCACATTTACACACACTGTTACACGAGCATTATTTAAGTTTACTTTGTCTTGGCTCCCTAAAGATAAGGAGGTTTTCATTTTAATATTGGTTGGCATGCAGTGAGAGAAAATTTTAGATAACAGCAGGGGCCACGAACTACATGCACATTTTAGCAGTGGCTGTGCACATCAGCCTGTAAAAAGTCTGGATGCACATGCACAGGGTGGGCAATTGTGCACATCAGCATCCATCCATGTCTGCAACTGTCTGTGCTGAGCATGCCAGACTCTGGTCTGTGTGCAGATATAAAGAGTATTGCATGTTATAGGCACAGGGCCTATTACAGAAAATCATTCATTACAGATGAGCAGTACCTTTTTCTGCATTTTTTCCAATCATTAAAATAAGTTTCATATATTTTTAGCTCAGTTCATTAAATGCACACACAAACTTGCCCACATATCTATAACTCTACTAGGCTACTCTTAACAGTTTTGTTCAGTAACATTAAACTCTGTGTACTGCAGACTTTGTGTTTTACCACTGCTGCCATGAGCTTTGCAAACTTAATTGCCAGAGTGACAATATTTCAGACAGAGCTGAGAATTGAGGCTGCTGTTGGAAGGCTGTGTGTCACAGCTGAGGTGGTGGAGGGCAGACACTGGATATCAGGTGGTTTGCGTGGAAGTGTTGCACTTTTATTCATGGAAAGCCAATTTTTTGTGAATGCCAGCCGTGCCTGCAAGGTGTTGGAAGTCATTAAAGGATGTGCCAAGGTCTTCCTACCACACTGCCTGATCCTTGATGCCAAGCACCAAAGAGCAACTGGAGAAAAAGCCAAACGCTATCACCCTTGTGGACAGCTTTTAAAACTTCCTTTGGACTGTGGATAAGAGACACTGATTTCCTTCCCCAATTATGGTAACAGGTTAATGACCTTATATTTGGGTTCTTTTCACAAAGAAGCTTCTGTCCACTGCGATTTTCCTCGGATTGCAGAGGGTCACCCCCACGTCAGTTTAACTGATCAGCAGCACCAATAAACACCTGCAGCTCAGAGCAGCTTTGGCTCCTCCTTCTCAGGCCAAGGGCTGCAGATGCAGGGAGGAGGCATTTCTCCATCCTTATGCCCACCATTATCAAGATAATTATTGCATGTCTAAACATAACTCACAGGAAAAGCAGAAGGGAAAAGTTTTCTCTTTGTTAATACAGTAGAATCAATAACAATAATTAAATAATGAGACAGTAATAACATGGAGAAGTGGAACTGAGGAAAAAAGTAAAGTTGAAGTACAAACACTGGAGCATCAGGAATTTGAATTAAATAGACATTTCTGCCTCTGGCTCACTTTGAATTTCCACAGCTATTCTATGTAACAAAATCCACTAAAGTACCTTTCTAAGAAGCTTCTTGGGAATCAACACAGCTGAAAAGAAACCTATCTCATAAGGACAGCTCAGAGTGCAAAAGTTGACAGAAGATTTGGTCCCTGTATGCCACATAAAATCTCAAGGCAAAATCCTGGTCACTCAGAAGAAACTGGCAAACGTGGACGGGATTTCACTTGGTCTGCTTCATTATTCAAACTGAAAATTGATTTGTTTATGGGATGTGGATGGCATGAAATTGAGTTGCCTTCATTTTATCTGTGCAGCTGATCTCTAGCCTATGGCGAAGGATTCCAACCTCTAAACAAAGAGGATAAGTGCAATTTAAAAGTTCATTTCGTGGACTGGTTCCTTTTCCCCCTGCTCTGGGCTGTAAATGGTTCAATTATTAGGATATCATCAAAAAGTCTCTGAAGTTTATCCACAACACACTCAGAAATCCAGATGTTTCCTTAGTTAATTTTGTCACACAGAAATATCTTTCTGTATGTGTTAACCTCCAGGGTTAGGTGGGTTTACTGTTTACATTTTCTAGCAAAATTATTCTAAGAAGAGAAACAAAGGATGAATTTAAATGTTCAAAGGAACACAGCAACACCACGTGACTGTGAAAGGCATCCAGACAAAAAACCTACTCTAATAAAGGCAGTGTTGTGTGGTTTTCCTACGAAAATTCACAGGCATCAGGTATAAAATGTTGAAACCCCTTGGTTCTGCATGATCTATTTATATATTTGGATAAAATTATACAACTATAATTCCAAAGGTTTTCTTGAGTAACACACCATGAACACCAGAAACATTTTTTCCTTGACCCCTCACATCTAATTTTCATTAGAAACAATGTTATGTAAACATCTAAGGTTTGCATTGTAGAATTGTACTCATCCCTACACAAAGAACTGCACATCTCCAAGGGCTACAAGGGTGATTCCTTGGAAAAAGCACCTTTAGCATGTGGACACCACACTAACCCAACACTAACTGCTTTATGAACAGCTATATCACCTCTTCCTAGTAGTCTGTTGTGGACAAGATAGTGCCAAGAAACTCCCTGTTCTACACTTAAATTCAGTGTATTTTCTTCAAGGAGAGGGTCTTTGGCTGGCTGGAGACAGTTTTCTACCTGGGTGAGCTAATAAACAATAGTGCATCTATTTATTTGAGAAAGGTTATTGTTACAGTAAGAATGGCTGGAAGTTATTTGGCAGCTTCTTTTATTTTGGAAAGGAAACAGAGTTTCAGAAAGTATTTGATTCTTGGATTCCTGCACTTAGCTTGGATGACAGATTTCCTCCCCCCCCTTTTTTTTTTTTTTTACCACAAGAATTGGGCAGGAATGCAAAATGTTTTAAAAACTGGATTGTTTCCACTGCTTGCCAGATCTAGAAATTGACTTTCAAAGCTCATGTAGAACATGTTAGTGTTGTTAGTGTAAAGTCATCATTATATTGTAACTAAGAGTAACAAGACCCTCTTGCAGGGCCTCACCCTTTTGTTTCCAGCCCCGATGAAGTTTGCTGCCTCATTAAAGGATGCCCTGCATCACGTGGAAGGTGTCCTACAAACTTCAAATGTCTCTGCAGGACCTTTTCCTGCCAGGGTGGGACCCTCTTTAGCTGTTTGTGTTTTCCATTAGGGCTGAGCTCCTTCCAAGCCAAGCAACTCCACTGCTTCCCAATCCCCAAAAACTCCCTGTGAGTACCTTCTGAAAAAGCCCAGGGGGGCAAGAGATGCTGCCTCTTCACCAAAATACAGAGATTCTTAATGGCAACACTGACATAACTAATACAGTCCCATTCCCAGGAACTTCATCACATTATCCTGTAATGTCACCAATTAGGTATTTTTCATTCATCAGCATAATTTCCAGGGTGTCAGCCACTGCAGAGCCTATTCACCAAATAAAATCAGAATGAGCCCTTTTGTTTGTGGTTGGGTTTTTTGGTGGTGTCTTTTTTTTGTTTGTTTGTTTTTTCCCAGATGGATACAACATCTGGATATCATTCTTCCCATCATGGGTGGCAATCCCATTTGCTGATTATGCCTCTTATTTGCTGTTTTCTAGCTGTTCCTCTCATTGTTTTTCAATCTTTGCACTATCCTACAATTGCTCCTGAATCTGATGTTTTCTACAGTCTTTGCCCCTAAAAAATCCAGATAATGCAATGAGTAGCTGCTATAAATGCAAACTAAAATACCTATAAATAAATCTAAATAGTAACAAAAATTTCATCTCTTCTAAGGCTGAGGAAACTCATTTCCAGTCACCAAACAGCAATTATTATTATGATTTTTCATGCAACAGTAGGCAGTATTATGTTTGCTCAAAAGACCAAGTAATAGATAATAAAAGGGTCATCAATTAATGTTAAAATACATTATCTATTTTCATCTATAAAATCAGAGACTGAGTGTGACTTCACTCCCCCAACACACTTTGAAAAAGGCATATAAAGGAGAATGAAAGAAATGTTATGAATTGACTTTGAAGCAGAGCATATGCTGTGCCTAAATGGAGATTATAATGTGAGTTAAGGATGTATTTGCACATACTCAGAGTGAATATCTCCAAAATCTCTGTGCATGTGTATAAGCACATACTCATTCTTAAACATATATACCCATAAAGGTTCAGCTTACTCAGAATTTCAAATTCAGTTGTATTTTCCTCAGGAGTCTCTGACTATCTTGAAAGATATGTGCAGTTAGCAGATAGCTGGAGGTGCATTCCCACAACTGCTCTGCCTTTACCTGCTGTTATTTTCAGAATACAAGAGGAAAGTGAGTGATGTCTTCCACTCTCCATCTGAAAGCACCAGAGGCACTCAGTGAGTGTTTTAAACCATCTTTGCCTGAATAAGTTTCTTAACGTCATCTGGCATATTCTGACATTTACTAGCTATTTGCAAGTTAGCTTAAAAAAATACATATACAGATCATTTTCTACCATGAAATATCACATTTTGGTGATAACCCCAGTTCGCCCAAGGAATCCTGATTTCACATACATCCAGATAGTAGAAGTGATCTATTGTGGTAATTAACTTTATCAGAGTGAATAAATCATTGCATTATTTTTCTGTTTTCTACTCTTTGAAAATACCAAAATTAGAATCCTGAAATGAAAACATAACTAACGTGAACCATCACAGCTGTTATTGTTTGATCTACTTGATGTGGCTTTAATGTTTTAAAATCTGGCTCCCAAAACTAACATTGCCATAAACTAAATGCATCATCTCCAGAAAAGCAATTCCCTTTTCTAACACTATTTGGTGTTTCTCTTATTTATCAGTGTCTTTTAGGCCTTTGTCTTGGTGTGTCAATATACATAAAACTTAGGCAGCTTATTTGGTTGTCACATGTTATCTACATGGCTTTATCAATGTTTTTGAGCATCTGCTGCCTGGCAGCAGCGTTCTGTGCATTAGATCATGCAAAGTTTTTCACTTCAGGGGGATATTTGAGCTCAGGTGTAAACTTTTGTATGATAACCTTTAAACCACTGTGAAATGAATCCCCCTTTCCTGGCCATAACAGCAGTATATTTGTGCAGCTCTTAAATATCTAGACTGAATTTTTATTTTCCTGGTTTGGGTGCCATGGAAAATTCAGACTAAGCACACGTTAATACTTGCAATCCTGGCACAGGTTGTGACTTTTCTTTTCTGTCTGTTGCACAGCCCTGAGTCATGATGCTTGTTCTTGGTCTTCAGTTCTCTTGTTTCTCTGTCTGATCAAAGCCCAACTGTGTCATCTACAAATTGGTTATGACATTCACACGCAGGAAATAGTGTTTTTCAAAGATATTTTGAATAATCATTTTCAGTGATGCAAAGAACTTTGTCTGCTTCAGCGTTTCAGTCTAATCTTTGATCTTGCTGCTCCATGTGTGAACTATTACACAATTACCACCCGTGTGTCCCTGAATTCTCACGTATTTATACTAATCCTCACTCTTTCCCCCAAGAAAACACGTGTTTGCACAAGTTCCCTCTGTAGAAACAGCACTGCTTTGTGCAGCTGCAGGAAGCAAACCCTCCCCACCACCTCCTCTGATGCTTAGACATGATCAATAACAGAGGAACTGCATCCATCTCCTGCCTGCATGTCTGTGGCTGAGGAGCAGACACACACACAGCTCTCAGCCCTACAGGCCTCATTATGCATCATTACAAGGCAATATGCCTTGTATTACAATAAATAAAGTGATCCATATTCATGTTGTTATGCTATCAGACAGGGTAAAATCCTGCAGCCCCACTAAGATGATAAAGTCAATGGGATTTCTACTCAGAAATAACTAAAAGAGACATGGAGAATTTGTCTGATATTATTAAGAGATTATTATTCTGGATTACAGATAAAGTGCATTATATTACCCACTGTTTGCAACCCCAGCATATTTTACATTTTGTCATATTACACTGCAAGCTCTTTAGAAGTTCCTATTTAGCAGCTCTTACCACTTTCAGATGGGAGCAATTGGATTCAGACAATCCAAATAAGTGTGAAAATCTTGGAGGTATTATTAAGGACATAAAGAATTTGAGGGGTTATTGGAACAAATTAATTCCTTGTCTTTACTTACCATATAGGCAAATTCTTACTTTTATTTTCATTTCCTGAGGCAGGGCTCCAAAAATGTATGAATTACTTAGAAGTAAGATAATACTTATCCCAACCTGTGCATGTATGAGAACAGTAAATGAATGAGGTGCCAAAGGAAGCCCTTGCACACCCATGTGCAGAGGTACACAGGTGCAGATAAACAGAGGCACTACTACTTAAAATCTCCAGTTAGCTCGAAAATTCATCCTTCAGTCCTAAATCACCCCTGAAATCTGGAGACATTGGATTTCAGATGAATATTTTATATTACATCTTAAAGGCTCTTCACTACAAGAAGTAAAATAATTGTTATTAAATTCTCAGCAGATTACAAGGCATCTCCAGCACACAGTGCAAAGGAGGGATTGGGCCTTTGTGGTGCACAACTCACTGCGTGCTGGGGAAGTGGATTTTGCTTTTTGAAGGATATTTGCCTCCAGCATAACACCAATAATGGAAATAATATCACATCATATAAAGTTGAAGCTTTTATTCTCTATAGAACTGAGGAATGATGAGAGAAGTACTCTGGGAATTTTACCCTTTAGATTAAATATTTGAGTCATGAGTGTCTGAGACAATCAGTTTCAGTTCTGAAATTACCTTGCTATCTCAAGCATAGGAAGAATAAAAGATACTTGCTGTATTACAATTAAGACATGGAAAATCTTATTTTTAACAAGATTTTATGCTTAACACATGAATTTTTTTTAAAAAATAGTGCTGAGCCTTGACGTCAGCTTTTCCAGCATTAACTGAACTCAGCCTGTGAGTTCATGGAATGTTCTGGTCCTCACTGCAGCCCATTCCATAGACAGACCTCTCTAGACTGTCTCTACCCTGGAGAGTTTACCAAAGGTTTGTTCCCAGAAAACGATACAGATAACCCCAGACCACACATACAAAGCAACACTTCCATAACAAAGAAAAAATGTAAATTAGAATTTTCTCCACCCTGTAAATTTGATCTATAAAGCTTTTATGAAGTTTCTGTCTTCAGAAACTACTATCTAAATGGAATTCATTGTGGATGTAGAGATGACCACGAAGGAGGGATTACAGATGTTTGCAGAACTAACATTATTTGTTCTCAGGGACACTTTAGCAAGTAGAGAAAGCAGCATGAGATAAATGTGTGTGAGCACATCTGTATTCAGAGGACTATGTCATACCTATTTTCTTCTCTGCAAAGAAACCATTGGATTGTACTTCCAAAGAAGTGACATAATCTCTCTGTATTTAAATACTTTTCTACATAAAAAGATTGGCATTTTGAGTAAAAATGGAACAGGACAGAAGGGATTTGACAGGTTGAGAGGGGCAGGCTCAGTTCATTCCTTCAGTTCATTGACTTCTGCCTCAGTAAATATGCTTATTCAACAGAGTTTACAAGGCTCAGCACTGAAACAGCTGGATGAAATCCTGTGACCTTGGCTACACAAGAGAACGGAATTCTAGAGGCACTTTCTGACCTTAAAAATCTTTGAGACCATGGAATAAATATAAAAAAGAAGAAATTTCATCCATCTTTGAAATGCTGAGTCTATGGACTTTCAAATAATTGATTCCGTGTATTCCCTTTTTTAGCTTATTTCCTTTTTTTCTATTGCTCATCTACACTGGAGATAATATCTAAAATCCAATGTAATTATATTGCCACTTAATTCACTGGGGCCAATGTATAAAACAAAAACCCCTTCAAAATACCATAAATTGTGCACATTTAAATGAAATAGCAGAGACCACTTATCATGAAAAATTGGAAAAGTGTTTGACATTTTTGGCACAGCTGGGAAAAAACCTTTTTTTTTCCCATAGTTGCACCAGAGTTACATGTATGAAATGTTGGTGCAGGCACACAGTGGTCCAAAGGGTGATGATTTCACAGCTCAGCTCCAGGCACAATGGACTGAGTTTCTCTTGGACTAAAAAGGGCAACAAAAATACTCCAAAGGCCTTCAGAGCTACAAAGAGGTGGTGTGGGCTAAAGGAAGGCACAAAATCCATGGAGCTCTCCAAGGTGCTGCCTGAAGGGTCACAAGGGAAAATCCATGGTCATGAAAAAATACAGAAACATGAACGTTATTTGTATAAATTCTTCTTCTTCAAAAGAACTGTTTGCTGCACATCAGAGCTGTGGATGGGCTCGATGATGAAAGGGA
Source organism: Promerops cafer (assembly GCA_013398275.1). Classification (NCBI taxonomy): domain Eukaryota; kingdom Metazoa; phylum Chordata; class Aves; order Passeriformes; family Nectariniidae; genus Promerops; species Promerops cafer. Next base: position 2,563,805 of record VZSE01011740.1, on the reverse strand, counting down.
AAAGGTTGTAAATAGAAAAAGCAGAGAATTGCAGCTGGAGAAGCAATAAAATATGTATCACTTGGGGACTGGGCTGTTTTATGCTGAGACTGAAGGTGTGGAGCATTCTCCAAAGGCCCTGCAAGAGGAAAGAAATTCCACTTATACAATTAAGCAAACTCCAAGAAAGAGATCCTTAAATCTAGTGGAACCTGAACAGAGACTAATACAGCTTGACAGAAAAAATCCAAGTGATTAGAGGAGTAGCCGAGTGCTCTTTAGAGGCATAACAAGCTTAGGTAGGGAGGCCAAAGACTTTCATGCAGCACTTCTTTTCAACCACTGGTTGATTGGAATTATGCAAATAGAGCTATGTGTAAACTTGATTTATACACAGACCTCAAGCACTGAATAAATAAATTGGACCCATCCTAGTACAGTTAGTGGAAAGAAAATAAAGTTTCTGACTTAAAGCTAGCAATTTTTAATTAATTCCTTTTAACAGAAAGCAAGCTACAGGTAATAATTTCACTACTACTAGGTTTCAGTATATGGTTAAATTATTTTCCAGAATGAGGTACAGTCTAAGCTGGAATCTGGGTAATTATGAATCAGGAGCGTTTCTGCTAAATTTGATCCAGATCTGTACTATTAGGTGCTGCCAGGAGTTTTAGGAGATCTCTGGTTTGGAGTTCTGTCATTCTGTTAATAAAAGCTTATTACCAGGAAGTCTACAGCTTTCACTGCTGGTGAGAAACACACACATACAGCTTCAAAAGGTCTGTTTGAGGAATGACAGTTTCTAGAACAGGACACATACTACTGGAGTGCAGGGGAAATAGCTCCCCAGAATATTCCAGCATTCCTTCTGAGTTTACACATACATTTATTTCTCAGGGATTTACTTGCACGACTTTCAGCTCAAAGCTCTCGGTACCTTACAGAACTTTGCCCTGTTATCCTGTGCCATCTTCATTCTTTTGCAGGTGCTGTATGACACAGAGAACTGTCCAAACAAGTCCAACAATAAAAAAATCTGCTTTTCCAGACAACTTTCCTGCTATTAACTGCCATGACTGTACTACCGTAGATGTAGTTAAAAAGAAGAGAGAGAGAGAAGTAACAGCTTTTTGGTTTCCCTAACATTAATTATATTTCTGAATTGGATGAGAAGCAGGGAAATGACTAAGGATTTCTTTTTCTTTCAAGTATTTCCCATCTAGTTTTATATATTTTAGATATTCTCAAGTGCATGCCACAGGCAAAAAAAAACAAGAAGAGGAAAAAAAAAGAGAAATTGAATGTTTTGCCTAAGTACAAACTACACAGGTCACTTATAGATGATTACAAGTTAATAAAAATTTGGATTTTATACTGTTGTTGAAAGTTATGGGTGTCTGAATTAGCCCCACTGGGGGCAGTGCTTGCTTATGCAGGATTAAACACCAATTAGTCCTATGACAGTGGGAAGTGTTGCATTTAGCAAACAACCAGAGTAAAGTGTATATGCATAATATATGAGAACAGAGGAAATTCCACATCTCATTTCTCATGTGAACAGTTTAACTGAAATCATCAGTACAAATACAAAAGAAGAAAAGATCATGAGCAATTCCTGTTGGATCTGATCTCCCACCCAGCCAGGGAAAGGGAGACACTGTGGGGAAGAGCTGCACTAAACAGCCCCACAACAGCCCAAAAAAACCTGACTGCTCTCCCTGCACTCCCCAGCTGTGTGGAAAGGTCCACTTCCCTGTGAAAAGCTACTGAGATTTGGAAGCAAAGATCAAACAGCCAAGCTTCATAAAATCATGTCAACCATGTCAGCAGCCCTGATTTATCTAAACAGGGAAGCTCTGTAACACTGAGTTTCACTGTGTGTTAACACGCAATGACATCTGGGCCTGATGTGGATATTTGAAAGGCTCTCTTTTTGTCTGGGTAGAGATAAATGTATCTCAGTGTTGAGCTAATTACTCACAAAGACACCAGGGGACTCACATCAACAACTAGTTAAGTTTCCAAGTTTGCATGTGAAAGCAGAAGATGCACGTCAGCTGTTTGTCTACAAATATTCAGCAATTATCCAGATACCAAGACACCCAGTAGCACTCAGTAGTCATGGCAACCTGCTTTTGCCTTATTTGAAATTGAAGATCAAAGTGTGATTTGACTGGAGTAAAGTATGCCATTTTTTAAATTCTTTATTGATTTAGGAAAAAGACTTTAAACTTCTGTCCTATGTTGTGAAGATGTCATTATGAGTATTCCATCCTGCCTGGACTGCTCCCACTTTGCTACTCTCAATTCTCTATTTATATGTCATTTTCAATTTTACTGTCTCATTTTTCCTTTGGATCTGATGGAAATGTACTAATGAACTGGGCCCTTCCACCTGTCAACCCTCAGCTTTCCTTCCACATCAATCAACAATGACAGCTATCATTATTTAAATAATATTATAACAGCTGGGTCCTGTGAAAAACACAGCATTGCTTTAAGTTTGGCTGGAACAAACACGACTCAGAATTATTCCGAATCCTGAGAAACCTTGGCCAGTTTTGTATTGTATTTTCATGCTTGAAACCACTCAGACAAACCTGGTCATACTTATTCTGCTTTCTTTGCATAAAGCAAACAACTGCCTAGAGAATATCTGAGGATCCTATTGGATCTTGCTCTGAAGGATCAGTGGGGAGCCGTGCTGTGAAGAGGAGGTGCTGGGACTAAGGAAGGAGGTGAACATCCATTCCCAGGCTTTGCCTCTCAAGCTTTCCCCATTTACCAGGTTTTGGGCTGGGAGTGACTGTTTTTCCCTCCGTGTCAGAGCTGCAAGATTTGCAGGATGATTGTGCCTTTCCCTTTCAGAAAGGTGAGATTTTCTTGTTGGGATCATCCTCCCACTTCAGAAAGTGCCTGGATTCCCAACTCTCCCTGTCCTCAGCCCACCATGCCCTGTTACTACCCTGGATGCTCTGCAATCTCAGTGTGGGATATCTGGAGAAAACCAAAATCACAGTGTTTAAGAGCAGTCAGAGTAGAGGAATCAGTCATCTTTTGTAACCTCACACTCCCTGAAACTGCCAGGCTGCAAAGGTGGACACAGGCTGGCAGTGACTTTTCTGCATACAAGAAGAATTAAAACAACTGTGAGGGAGTAGTTGCATAAACCTGCATGGCAATAAGCCAGATAGTTTTGCTAAGATCATTTCCAGGCAATGTTCCATTCCCAGTGGAGGTTTCTATTGATCAGTAGTTATTTTTGCTTGCAATCAGCCATAGATTTGAAAAAAAAAACCCCAACCAACCTCTGCTTAGCAGAGCATCATCATAAAGTGTATCAAAACTAGAAAGGGCGGTTGATTACAGTGCACATCCACTCATTATTTTTATTTTCTCTATCTGCCTTCTGTCTGCTTATTGCTATTCTCTTGTTCCATCACTTAGAGTCAGCCCTGCTACAATCAAATGCCTCATTTTTGGTATTTATAGCAGTATGAGGGTGCAGGAGCTGCTGCAGGCTAGACAGTGCCTGTCCCTCAGCATCCTGCTGATGGGACTCTGCAGAGAGGGATCTCTGCCAGTGGGCACTGCTGGGGATGAGGGTTTAGGGAACTGGGTTTTCAGCTGATTTGGTGCTAAAATAGCACTTTGAATGCCTCTGTCTTCTGGCAGCTTGGAGCAGCCTGGGAGTACTCACACCACTAGCAAAGGCAGAGTTTATTTTGTAGGAGACTCCACACCCAGCTAATGCTCACATCTGTAGGTCCTTTTTTGTGCTGTTGTGTTCCATTACAAGAATAATATTGTCTAAGTGAAACAAATATGTATTTGGCTTTAACCACCCTTAATGTAGATCTTTGTGAATGCTGGTTACTATAGTTACACTGGCATTGTGGGTAATTCTTTCATTATAACTGTTGCATGTTTGTATGTAAACAGCTGAGCTGTATTTTTCTTGCTTTAATCTAAGAAGCCACAGGAAATGCTTTGATTTAGAATTTGCTGATCCAGCCTGCAAAGTTAAAAATGTGAGATCAGGGTGAAATCAGCACAATTCACTGCATTATTACCTTAAAACTTAAGGAAAAATGTACTTCAGAAAGCTGAAAAACTGTTAAAATTGTATAGATGAGTGGGTCCACAATCCATTATGATTAATCATGCACTTAGCCATTTCACAGATTGCAATTTTAATGCCAAACAATGGGCTTGTTAAGCAGAATATGAACATAAAGGCTTGCTCTATACCCAGGCTTCTGTGATAAATCCAGATCTATTAAAAATTATATCTTCCTTCTCAAATTCACCTCTTCAGGGTTATTTTGTTTGTATTTTTTTTTTCTTTTATGGTGTCAACGATCAGGAGATCAGGTCAGTAAAGCAGGACCTGCCTTTCCTAAGCTCCTGCTGGCTGGGTCTGATCCCTGGTTGTCTCATATGTGCTGTGAGATGGCACTCAAGAGCGTGCTCTTAAAAGCAAGGTAGGAAAAGGAGGGTTGCAATAGCTCTTGTAGAATTAAGTATAAATGAACATATTGACTCTCACCAGAGTGAAGTTCACTAAACAGGGGGACACGGCTCATTGTCCTTAAGCTCTGCCTTCTGGGTTAATTAAAAATTAAAGCACTGTGGGTTTGTACCTCAGATTCCAGCACCTCAGTAATTGCTGCTAAGGAATGGAGTTAAATGGAGAATAATTGCAATCTGGAGGTCTCTCCCCAAGCAGTCCAGACCAGCTCCTTCCCGCCTGCTCCAAGATTTCACCTAAAGGAGCAGCTCTGCCCGTGTCAAGATCCAGCAAGACTTTCAGATCCTTTTTGAACTGCAGTAAGCACCTGAAGAGCAACCATGCTCTTTCTCATCCATGCTCACTTTTTCTGGATACATATGGACTAGTTTATGCTCTCAAGTCTTTTTAGAGTTTTCGCCCTAAATCAACCCGCCAACCACTCAGAAGCTGAGTTCATGCTGCTCCTGCTAGAGGCACCAAACTCACTGACAGCAAGCGTGCAAAGGCTTAAATGAGCATCTTCAAAACAAGGACATGGGCTGAAAAGTAGAGGAAATTTTTGGAGGATTTCACCCCTATCTTCCAGCTATAGTTGTTCCTACTAATTCTGCTCCTTGCATCTTATACCACCTTGACATTGCATCCATATCTCAAAATCTCCTTTAGTTTTCTTCTAATTTAGCTCTTTCACTCTCATTTCTGTCTTCTGCATTTAGAGCCTCTGACTATTCATGGCAGGTAGGACTGCTTATTTAAAATACATTTCTAATATATGCATTAATGTTGTTTTAGGAACAGAATAGTCTCTACTTGGTCAGATTAGTGTATCTCTCATTTAATTACAACTCAAAAGGTTAGAAAGTTTTATCATGCAAGCATATTCTCTGGGAATTATCTCACTCTAAAATATAATTAATCATCCTCTGTCATGCTTTTATTATACCCACTGCTCTCTGGAGTCATTCTTTTATTTCCTCTTCATTCATATTCCTCCGACCTTCTTCTTCACTCTGTTCCCACAGACCTCAGGTGAATTTTAGCCGACTGCTCAGAAAGGAGTGGATATTGTTAAACCCATTTGTCAACCGTATTATCAACTCACAAACATGAGATCTCTGAATATGCTTAGCATTTTCCATATATAGCAGCCCAACTATTAACATGGATGGCATCTGTCAATGTTGACTAAAATTAAATTTTGGAACTCCTGTAAATAATAAAGCAGTCATATAAAGATTATTTCTCTGGAGCATAAGCTACCAGTAAACATGATTTGCATACTGTGCTTACAGCTGTTTCAACATGAACTGTTTGCTGTGGTTCATTAAAATGATTTTATTTGTCAGATTCCAGGATAGTTGCAAGCCTGCGTACACCAGGCTGGATGAATGTGGTGACAACTCAGGTTTTCAGAACTATGCATATGTGTACTGGATTAGTGAGCTGAATTGAATAACAAAGCTTAAAAAGAGATCATTAATCACATGTCTCTGACGAGAGAAATGAAAGAGGAAGGACCTCTGAGAGATGCTCCTAAGAAACAAAGAGTACAAATAGCAAAGCAATGTCCCCAGTGAAAAGAAAAGCACTTTTATAGACCTACATCTCACTTCCATTCAACACACTGCAATCTTTTCTATTGACTTAGCAGAAGTTAAACTGGAATTTGGGCACAAAACTTAAATGTATTTCCATATAATACTCTTGATCTAGATAATAACATCCATACATCTATGAAATCTTTCACTCTAACTTACAGTAAATTCACACAAACCTTTTTCTTTCCTCTCATGCAAATTATCTATTTCCTTCCCCCATAATATCACAAAAATCTAGATTTTTCTCTCCTCCCTTCTTCTCCCTATACTCAGAGTCTCAGCAGAGGAGCAAAGAGCAGTCAGAAATTTGATTTCAGCCATGGAGCTGTCTGTTCCCAAATAGAAAAATGGCAAGATGGCACAAAGACTGAACTGAGAGGAATTCTGTGCTGTGAGGACACGTGAATGCCCAGGTAAGACTCACCACAGCTACAGTCTGTATGTTTGCAGCTGCATTTTAGAGTTCAGCTGTGCCAGAAAAGAGCAGCAGAGACAGGATCATTGCCATCCCTTAGAGTTTTGGGGCTAATTCACGTTTTTTGTCAGATCCTCTGGGCATGAGCTGAGCTGCTGGGGCTGGCTGTGAGCTGGAGGCTGGACCCCAGGTGACTCCAGCCTCCCCTCAGCACATCCCCCAGTGCACTCAGTCCCAGGTCAGGTGGGAAATTTAAAAGGCAAATGTTGGGAGTAATTAGGCCAGCAGCAGCTGCCTGTCTTTTGGTTATCCAGCCTTCCTTTCCACCTCTTGCTCTCAGCCATCATAAGAGTAATCCAAGTGGTGTCTGCAGATGCCCATTGGTTTTTTCTCCATTTTCAGAGCGTGCAAGTTACACAGAGCAAACAAAGCAATAGATGTGACAGCCACTTGAGCAGCTGTGTCCTGAGAAAAACCATTCCACTCTGCCTTCTCTCCTCATCCAACTCCTCGCTCTTCACAGTCCTGAAGTATTTTTCAACATTACTGAAAGCACTACTAGAGTGGAAGATGAGATTACCATGGTGTGGCACTATATTTTTATAGGTTTGGACAGCCCTGAGAGCATCAGTGCAGCTTTTAGAGGTCCATTTTCCAACCAGGAGCCAACCCAGCTGGAAAAGGCGTGGATGTGATTGCAGGGCATCTGCACCAATCCTGTTTAACCAGTGCCAGCCTTTGGTGGTTTGCAAATGCACATAAATCAACTCCTGAGGCCGTAGTCCTAATGCAAAGGATGTTTCCACTGCTCACAGAATATTACAGGAATTTAACTCCTACATTTGCTGTGATAATCAAAGCTTTAAAAAAGTACACATGGAATAATTGCTCATTGAGTGCATGTCCAAGGAAAGTCTTCTGCAAAGTATTTTGCAGCAAAAGTCTGTCTCAGAAAGAACAGATGTGAAAAGTATTTCAGCAGAAGGAATTCAGTTTCTAATCACAGGTAAATAGATTTGCTTCCAGGAAAGTCTGTCCACACTCAAACAGTCTGCCAAGGAAATGTAGGACTTCAAGAATGCTGGAACAGGAAGAAGGAGAGAGGCAAAATAGCTTTTCCAGTTTCCCAGCCAATTCTGGGCTTGAGGAGGAAATTGGTTTAGGTCAAAATATATATGCTGTTTCAACAAGAAAACCACTGCATTTAGCATAGGCACAATCTAAAATGCTTCATTTAACCTAAAGAAAAAAAAGTATTTTACTATTTTTTTCGGTTTATTTAACTCCTGAACAAAGCATTGTTTTATTTTTTAATATGTAGAGGTGGTTTTTTTTATGCACTAAAAATGCTGATTTGAAGCAAAAAGTTCAGAAGTTGGATCATTAAAATGCTGAAAAGAAACATTTTGGCATTTCCCGTGAACTGGTTTTGAATTCTCTCTTGTTCCTATATTTTTCATCAGGAGCTATTTATAAGATCTGACCCAAATTCTTTTCTCCCCAGCTAGCTCCTCTTTTTCAGATAATTTATTAGTTGTCCAGTAAAGTAGTGGCCAAGACCAAAAGGTAGCACCAGTTCAGTTATTTAATGCAAGCAGTAAAAAATCCTCTTAACACCTCAAAAAGAGAGAGCATGGAAAGAGAAGATTGTCCTTACCCCACTTTTATTTTTCAAAATATTTCCCATGAAGGGGCCTGCAGAATAGGCAAATTATGCCTTAAGTATGTAGTTTCTCTTATTTATGACAAATTACCCTGTGTCTGCCTGCAGGGACCATTTTTATGCCTTGTGCATGTGCTGAAGCCCAACTATTTGTTAGGAAATCATATTATTGCTCCTGCTCTGCCCTCCTGCAGGCCCTGATGCTGGGATCTGGAGCTGTGCATCCTCCCTTGCAGCACAGGTAACTAATTCCCACAAATTTTTGTGGGTTGAAACAGAAGCTTCTCATGGGTGGGGTGAGGAGCTGGGAGGAATGACCATATTTAAATGGCAAAAGACACAGGGGGTTGGGATAAAAAACCCACAGAGCTTTCTCCTAGTAGATATGATAACTGAACCACATACTCCAGGTGCAAACTGGATTTTGGTCAGGAGCTGTCCTAGGAGCTGCAGAGTGGCTACTAAGTTATGTTTACTCAGGTTTTGTATTATTTCCTACCCCTGCCATTCTTCCATCCTCATGTTCTGGTTCTCAGTTCAAAGCAATTTATTGGAGCCAAACTCTCACCCAGATGCTGACACCAAATAACTCTCCAGAAGTCCCCACAAAGGCTGCTTGTGGGCAGGTGCTAAACTGGCACAAACAGGGTCTTTTCTTTTAGCAAGCAGAAAGGTTTTGATATAGTTCAAATTGCATACCCACACTTTCTTCCAGCAGAAGAAAGACAGACCTTATTGAAGTGAGAATCAAAACTCCTTACTCCTTACAAATTTACTTAAAATGGCCAAAAAGTTAAAAATCTAAAACTTTCGTAGCTTACAAAGGAGAATCATAAGAGAACCAGCTATCCCATTCATTTTCTAGGTCTCTCTGAAGAGTCTGGTCTGAGGAGCTTTTTTTATCTTCTAAAATTTTTGAGAAGATTGAAGAAAAGAAACTACCTGCAAAGGGGAAAAGCAAATGGACAACTCTTTTAATTCTGTAGTGAAACAAAGGAAAAGTAATCTCAGTTTTAGGTGCGAGTTATGAAAAATCATTGTAATTTTTACTAATTTTTACCCATTTATTACTAAAGATTGCTGTCTGCACCAGATTACTGATGGTGGCTTTGAGGTGGCTGTGACAAATAAAACCCCACCCACCTTCCCACTGAGATGGTTTTAGAGTCACAGAATGAAGGTGTTACACTGCCAGTTGAGTAGGTGGAACAAGGGACCATATTTTGCCCTGCTGCAGGAAAACATGCAAGGACCTTGACAGAGCAGTGAGTGCTGCCAACAGCCACAAATCTCAGGTGTCTAAAGCTTGGTCACAAATCAGCCTGGTAGCAGCTCATGAGCAGGCTGGCAATGACCTCAGCACTGTCACACACACTCTTATCTGCTCAATTGCTTTGTGGTAACCTCACGTCACGTCCTTGCCCACACTTTTACAAATATTTCTCTCTTGCTTTCCAAAGAGCTGACAGAGGGGCTTCTGAACATCAGAAGGATTTTTTATTATTATTATTTATTAAGTATTTTTTCTTTCATGTAGATGCAGTCCATTCCTCCTTATTGATACACAGCTAAAGAGCTAAAGCAACTTTGGGATAAAATATTCATTTATCCTATAAACAGCTACAGCTTTAATTAGCCAATGGCAAACAAAAGATTTTCCTATGGCAGTGCATGAAATGGGCCAGTTGCAATGGATGCTCTAAGGTAGTCTAGTTTTTCAAGAAGGAAAAATTTAAAACCCAATAGAAAACCTCAATATAAACCTTTGCTTGTCTTTTTGGTGCTTTACCAAAGTTGTAGGACAGATTTGATTTTTCAAAAACATACTGAATATTCCTGCATGAAATAAATAGGACATTGCAGTGGGTTAACTAGAAGACCTAAGACTGCAACTGGGGAAAACATGGTTTCCTAAATCTTCATTGAGGAACATCATTCAGATGTGCTTGGAAATCCCTAGGAAAAAACAACTATCCCAATGCATAATATGCTATGGTCTTTTTCAGTCCTTCCTCTCCTTTCTATTGCAAGTCTCTCTCCCCATCATCTCTCTACAGTTTGCTGGAAGAGAAATAATTGACTGTAACATTTGTCTCTGTTTAGCTTTTCCCCCCTTCCGTTTGCATGCTCTACCCTGTCCTGCCTTTTCTATTTTTACAGCAAACTTTCTGAAGCAGAAATGTTCTCCTGTTCTGTCTCTCTGTGTCTCAAACCACGGTGTCCCATCAGTGCTCAGTCCATTGGCACAACAATAACAGACTTGATAATTATTATTGGTCCATGCTATTAAAGTCACATCAGTGATGTGAATGTGCAAAAACATCAAGCTGCTGGAAACGTCTTAGCAGATGTCGTGTGTGTGTGAGAAGCTGAGGTAAGGAGCTAAACAAGTGCAAATCTGTTTACAAAATTATGAAAAAGCTCAGAAAGGATGGAATTAGTTGGCACAGCACAAAATGGAGGTATCATGGTGCTAGGCACTCACTTCACCTATCCTTGTTTTACATCAGGGGTCATACTCCATTACCTTTTGCTCCAAGCTCCAAATCAAATTTGATTAGGGACTAATCTGATTCCACATAATGAGAATACTATTTAGGATGCATGCTTTAAATGTGGCTTTTAGTCCACAGTTTGTTAGGTTAATGAATTTAACAATTGAGATGATTTGTACGTTCCATGGATGATTTGGCACAGAAGACATTTGTAAAATGTGCAAAACTGGCTAAAAATGGCATTTCAAGGAACACAAGTGAATAATTACAGCTGATGCTACAACTTGCATTTGTCCTTCAGTGATACACAGGTGGCTAATATTTTTCATTTTTAAAATGTTTTTAAAAACTAGAAAACACAAAAGGAGGAAAAAATTTCTTGGACAGGTAAAATGCAAGAAAATATTACAAATTTTTGAGCAGATCTAGTAAAGTAGTTTGGTGCTACAACTCCTACACTTACACAGGGCCTCCAAATGAGTATGAAACACCTCATGGCTGGAGTAGAGTACCTGAAATCACTACTTTTGTCCAGTTACCCATCAGCAGATGTGGGTCAGATGTAAGACTTCACCCTCACTTCCAAATGCCCTACTCCCAACACTTTCCTGTGTGGGAAGCTCCCACCCAGGGCCCTCTGTGAACACACACATCCACAGCCTTTGTATCAGAACATGGCCTCCAATCAGCCATCTAGCTTTTAATGCTAAAAAAGCTACAATTGATGGTGCCAGAGCTTTCCTTTTCATTGCACAGAGGTTTTGTAGCTAAAACCTTCAGCCAGCAAAGCAGAGACCCAGCTGTTCTCATCACTCACCTCTGCTGAGCACGCTGGTCACTGAATCACAGGCAGAGCAGCCCAGTGCTGCTGGCTGGTGGAGAACAATAAATCTGCTAAGTGCCTCTGGAAAGACAGAAGCCCTGGATTCAGGACCCTGCTTCCACAAGTACTGGCACATTTTATCCAGTCACTTGAGGCATGCTGTTAAATCAAAGCATTTAGGCATTCCCAGAGCAGGTAGCTGGATGAGCTTTCAGAGCTGCAGTTGCAGGCACAGGAACCTGAATTTTGCCCAAGCCTTACACTGATGCTCAAATCCTGTATGGGATTTGTCTTGCTGGTTCCTGCTCCTGGACCTGACAGCCAATTGCTTGTCAGAAGCACTGGAGCAGAGTGGTGGGAAGGCAAAGAAACTCAAATAACACTAGAAATCAATAATGACTTCCCTTATATTAAAAGTTTGTTGCAGCACAAAGCTCTGCAAGCAGATGCTGCACTCATTATTGCTCTTTCTTTTTTAAAATGTGTAGGTTGGGGATTCTACTGGTGAACAGAGCACTGGGACATTTCATGTCAGGGAAGCTATTCTAGGAGAATGAATGTTGTATATCCCAGAGCACCATCAGGCCCTTGAAAGCAGAGGCAGCAGTGGCAGCTGAACACTGTCCTAAAAAAAAAATAAAATATCCGTTCTGGTTACACTGCATCTCAGGGCTCACTCTGCTGTGTTTCCTTAGAGCTCTACTCCAAAGATCATCTCACTGTCAGCACTCTTGTGCTCCCCACAGGAAACATGAAGTTCACTGTCCCTCTCATTGAGTCAAAATTAGAACCTGTGGGGGGAAGTGGTGTTGTCTCCAGACAGAGAGGATGACAAGTTCAGAAAAACCTGGAGGAGAAACAACCTCTTGGTGAAGAGATGCCAATTGATGCCTGGAAGGGGCTGCAAAAGGTGATGAGACACTCCCTTCTCTCTGCTTCTCACCCTTGAACACGACACAGCATATGCCACCCACAGCCACCTGCCTTCACTGGCACCCGTTTACCTTTACAGTAGTTTAAATATAATCTACAGTGACACAAGATGTCAGGTCAGCCCCTTGTGGGTTTTTGTGCTGCTCTGAGTCCCAGCTGGCCCTACTGTGCAAGGCTAAGAGGAGCTGTCCTCCAGCCACCCCTCCTGGGTGCACTGGGCACTTGCTGTGGCCACGTGGAAGTACAGGAAATGGAATTCAAGGTTGTATCACACAAACCCCACAAGAGCTCGGAACGGCAGTGCTCTGAAGCACCGTTGTGTCATCCCACTTCAGGCAGGAGTTTTTCAGGCAGGAGTTTTTCAGGCAGGAGCTGCCTTGGCTCTCCTGCCGGAGCGGTCTCTGCCGCTCAGCGCGCTGGGCGCATCACAGGATCCGCCCCGGGGCACTGCAGCTGACGAGCCTCTGAGAAAAGGGTCTACCAGGAAGACACAAAGCAGCAGCAGCAGCAGCAATGCTTTTAGCTAAATATCAGCCATTTGATCCGTCTTATTCCAGCTTACTGCAGACTGAGATGAACACAAACCCAGGAAGATCCACGTTGTAATTTTCTGGGCTGTGGGCAGCAGACGAGATCTGGGGAGGATCGTATCTCCCCGCTGACAATCCAGGGTCTGTGCCTTCTGAACAACCACCTCAAGCACCTGACAACCTGACAGACATTTCATAAAAGTACCTTTATTACAGGGTGCATCCTGAGTGACACAAACTTACTCAGCTGGTTTTTGCCAGCTTGAGGATATTGCCTTGGAATGATGACAGCAGGCCAGGCTGGAGAAACATAATGAGAAATAAACAGTTGGTGTAAGTTCTGCTGTTGTCTTGAAGTGCCTCAATTGAGTTTAATGGTGATTGTTTACAGCATAGAGTGCAATACCAGTCATAAAGTGGGAGAGCAAGTGAGCAGATGACAGAGAGAAAAAGGGATGAGCTCTTCCCTTTTCCAGCGTATGTCACAGAAACCACAGAATTAATTCTCCAAACTTCTGTCCTTTGGATATCTCTTCTTACTGATCTGATGATACAAGGATGCTATCTGGTCCAGCATTTATAGTAATAAGCTGGCAAGACAATACTAATATTAGCATTTAGGAGAATGTCTCTCGTTGAGTTAACTTTGGACACATGTACATTCTGTTGAAAAAGCACAATAGAGGATCTTCAACAAAAAATAATCACTTCAATGACCACAATGCTGAAAGCAAGGCCTGTTGTTTGCTGGATGCTGACCAATGCAACAACTCTGTGTTTTACATGGGTATTTAAATGTTTCTGTTGCTCTTATCTTCTTCATGGTTTGCTTAATACTGACCTTCCAAATGCAGCTACTCGTAATAACCAAAGTAATTTGCCAAAGGTAACAACAGTAACAAGTCACAACTGCACTTAGGCTTAGCTCCCATATTGCCACAACAATATAACAGAATTAGCATCTGATGGCAGGGAAGATTTCCAGTCCCAGCACAGTGAGATAAATGTTACTAAATGTTAGACTACTGTGAAAGATTCAACAAAACATAATTACCATGATTATAGGCTATAAAAAGTAACATTACAGAAGAGCTCACTTAATACAAAGGAGAGGAGGAACAAAAAATAGATTTCTGTCTAGAGGTCCTTTTTACACAATTACAGAACATTTCAGCAGTCGATACAAAAAGCCAGGTGGTTGTACCCAGAGAAGCAGAGAGAATTGGTTTTTCATTAAACCTGTGGTGTCTGCTCACTTCCCTCCCTCCACCTGCTTCTACCAGTTTTGTGCTGATGAGAGTCACTTTGATGGGCCATGACCAGCTTGTCACCCCACAAAGGCATTGAGGCCACACGTGCCACAGAAGGAGTTCCACACCATCCACAGGGACACACAGAGGGAAAGAGACTTCGAACGGGTCCAAAGCAAACACAGAAACAGTGGGAAAACCACATGAATATAAACTTTCTGCTGTGAACTATATAGAAATATTCCTTCTTTTGGGAGGCATGGAGGTGACTTTGACTGGGTTTTCTGTAGTCAGACCAGTGGACTGGTCCCTACATACATAGTACACAACATGTTGTACAGAACAGTAATGAGTGGATCTATATTCAGTTCCACTTTGGATAATATTCATCCCAGAATATGCACACACTGGTCTGTCACTTGAGTGAACATCCCCTTTTTACTCTCCACAGTGTCATCTACGTTAGGTTTATATTTCAACATTTGACTCACTCATAAATGAATTTGAGGCACCTGGCACAAGTGAATGTTTACCAAAATCTCTCAGACTGTCAGCGATTCTCCTCCTGTTACATTACACTGGTATTTTCTTTCCCTTTCCCATGGAAAAGCAAGCACACAAAGGTATTTCTTACTAGTAAGGCAGCTTGTTAAAAATATTTTAATGACAGAGAGAGCCACAATGTCTTTCTTTTTTTTTTTGTTTTTTTGGTCTCATCAGGCATTCTTATCAATTACCTTTTTCCTCACTGAGCTGACTCTGCTTCAGCCAGAATTAAAAGCATGACCCAGAAATTCCTTACAAAGAAAAAAATGATTGCTAAAATAATTTAAAGTTTTAACTAATGATTCTCTTGAGTAACTTGTACTCAGGTCACCATGTTCTTGTTCTGGGTAACTTGTTATTTTTCTGCTATGGAGAAACTGTTTTTAGCTAGATCAATAATGTTCTGCCCTGCCATTTTAAAAAACCTGAAGCATGAAAAAAAAGTTTTGAAAAACATTTTCAGCCCTCTTTTGTGCTTCAGAGACCTCAGATTTGCTTGTGTGCTGCAAGAGCATAGATCTGTTGTGCCATTCACCGACTGAGTGCAAACAGTTTGAATTCAGTGGTGATCATTAAAGGAATGCATGCAAAGGACCTGGTATTGTTGAAGGGAGAAGGTTTGTGTAAGAAATTGAGTCTGTTTTGTGCATCTCGAAAGGCAGAGAAGGAGGATGGAGTGGCAGCCTAAGGTACAGCCAGTACATGTGGGTTCATTTGAGCCTCTGCTCTTGCTGGAGGCTTGATGGAGTGAGGCACAGAGTGATGCTCTCAGAAGCACTTGCCTGCATCTTTAGCTACCTAAAAAATGTAGGGAATCTTGGTCATCGACATCAAAATATCCCATTGTATTTACAGGCACTGAAGGCAGCATTCCTATTAAATCCATGCCAGGAATTGAACAAAAGAGAAAAGCAGAAATCAAGCCAGCGTTTACTATCTTTGCCTACAGTACATTCTCTGAGGGGTATTTACACAGCATGAGGAATGTCCCAAAACCAGCCTCATTAGTGGTCTCCCACCTCCTCTGGCTGCAGTTTAAGGGAAGACTTCAATCACGGCAGGTTCACAAAGTGCCGAGGAACAGGAAGCAGGAGCTGCTCAGTAACCCTCGGCACTCCCATTGACAGCCCGGAGCGATGCGCGCTCCCCCGGCAGCGCTCCAGGCACCGCGGCTGCGGATCCCTGTGCGGATCCCTGGGTGGATCCCTGTGCGGATCCCTGTGCGGATCCCTGTGCGGATCCCTGGGTGGATCCCTGTGCGGGTCCCTGTGCGGATCCCTGTGCGGGTCCCTGTGCGGGTCCCTGTGCGGGTCCCTGTGCGGGTCCCTGGCAGCTGCCTCCTCCAGAGGGGCTGCACAGCAGTCCTGGGAGCATCTGCCGGATGTCCTCGTCCCTCTGGAAATAACTGCGCTCCGAGGAGCAGAACATCCCTGTTTTACCCTCTTCCACCTTCAGACCCACCCAGATTTCGCTCTTTGTGCCTGTGCTGAAAATGCAGTTACAGCAGCTTCCATATCACCTTCCCACTCTTCCTTCCAAACTGGCAAACCACCAGAACCTCTTTTTTTTTTTTTTCCTTCTCTTCTTTCTCCCCTAAATTATAGCCAGCAACAGGAAAAGCAGAGAGATGACACTGGGTGCTGGGCAAGGGCCAGTTTTGGCAGGGTCTGGGCTAGCTGAGCCAGCAGAGCCATCTCCCCCTCCCTGGAGTAGGGAAGAAGTTGCTAATGAGTGTAACCAGTATAACCCTGAGGACAAGGCAGGGGCTGTTCTGCAGGCACGACTTGGTTTCCTCTGCTGCTGTCCAGGTGCCAGGTCTGCCCACTCTGCAATCTTGTTTTACTGCTTAATTATTTATTGTTTTGTACCCAGCAGCAAGCGCTGGGACTGGGGACTGGTGGGAATCTTTTCTGTGTACAGAAGCATCTGAACTTCAGCTTTGCTCAGCATCTGAACTTCAGCTTTGTACATGATTTGCCAATCACTAAACATGACTAATGATCAAATAAGATGTAAATGTTTTGTGGTAAAATTGATAAAAATCAATGAAAAAAGTCTAAGCAATTCCAATTATTTCCTAAATTCAGTTCATAGGTGACAAATTAATATTTAAGCATATTGGGGGAGAATGTGCCCTTTATTTAAACAGCAATATAGATATCAATTAAAGGATAAATTAGTTATACCTTTTGACTTATGTGCAAGAAAGAGAATTACTATAGTATGAAAGAGTTTTTAACTAGTGGGTAGTTTGGTAATTAGGGAGCTGTCAGAGCTTGTTATGTTATCTTGCAGCAGTTGGTGTTCAAAATACTTCTTGCCACTCATGATCTGCGTGGGAGGCTGTTAATATGCAGCTAGAGTCTATGCGAGTTCAAAGGGTAGAATTTAATTACGATACTGTAAATTCTTAATTTTCAATTACTATGGCACCAGGGATCTGCCCTTGAGAAAGGGCAGATAAAAGACATTTTGGCATTTACAAATGTATGAATAAATAGGAAGGCAAAGAGAAATAATATTTGCAGGATTGTTACATTTGCAAGTTCTGCAATTGCTTTTTTAATTTATTTTTGCTGTATTAGATTGCAAAACAGTTTTCCCGTGTCAACAGTTACAATGCATCATTTGCAGATATTATCTCACTCCAGGCAGCAGTTTCAAGGCCAGCAGAAATAATACTTTGATCTGCAGTGTACTGTAAGCCCACGCACAGCTGATGGTCACAGGAGTTATGTACAGCAAATAACTGCCTATTCTAGGAAAAACCCTTGCTTAGAATCAAACACCCAGCTACCTTGCAGGTCTCCTTTATTGTTGAAATTCACAGGACCAACTTGGCCAGTGTTATGCAAATATTTGGGAGGAAGCTTTCCTCTGTTTTCCAGTTTCATCACCGTTCACCAGTGACCTCACCACCAAACAGCAGCACAGAAACAACCCAGCTCCACCAGCAGCCAAGTTCCACCCACAGGCTGTGGACCATGTTGGAAATGTTGGATCACAGGATCCTACTTCCAAGCTGATGCTCCATTACTAACTGCAGTTGTAGTCCCAACCCCAGCACAGGTGAACACTTTTGTATCAAAGATCATACGTTCATCAGAAGGGGTGCAAGGGAACATCCTGAACTCAACATTCATGAGGAGAGCAGAAAAGCAGAGGAAGAAAGGTTGCCTAGGTAAAATAATCACATTTAAAACACAAGAAACTTTTGCCCCGTAGCAGCACTTCAGCCCTGTTTAAGGGGGACAACACTGACCCTTGGCCCCACATAGCCTCTCACACAGGAGAGCATCATCCTTGATCTGCACACATCACCCAGAATCGACCTTCCAGATCTGCTGCAGGGCTTCACTCCTGATATTCCTGCAGTTCTGAATACCAGAGATGACACGGCTCCCAGTAAAGCTGAGTGAGATCAGACTCATGGAAAACTCTGTGTTCCTCTCTGAAGCTACAGTGGTTTTATTTTATGATGGTCTTTATGCCATGTTTCACAATTGGTATCTGGGGGACTGCAGCAAAAACCATGTTTGTGGGTGTTTCCCACCAAACCTACAAAACAAGAATGAATGCTCCAAGACCAAATATCTAAAGAAAGCTTTTATTCAAGCTGAATAAATAGTTGTAATTGAATCCCATGTAGCAGACTGTCATTGGTGGGGGAAGGGCTAAATAGCCATAAACAAAAGTTTACATAGCGTGAGACACTGCAATGGGAAACTGTGCTATTAAAGTATTTTTCCTGAAGTATTTTTAAAACATTTATAATTTATATAAAACCACCAGGTGGTACCTTTGAAGTTATTTAGCATGAAAGTCCAATAAAAAGCTCCTTAGGTTTTAACAGCGTGATACAATAGCTCTCACAGTATGTATAGTTAGCCAGCTCGTATTCAGTAGCATAGGGAACAAAAGCACAATACTTAGTGCTCTCTGTCAAATCAAGAAAAAGTCATTTCACCACTTATGGTGATTTACATGCATAGCAAGTTGGCCCAAAATGCAAGTGCTTTTTCCAAGAATGGAGAGGAAGCACAAAAGGTCAGAAACATCATCACAAGCACTCAATACAAAGCAGTTTCATTAGGTTTCCACAGATACGTGATGCTCAAGGAAATCCCAGCTGAAGCATGTCCTTCAAGTAACACACATGTAGCACTATCCTAATTTGCTCAGTTATTCAGCAGTGGAGATCATGTCAGCTTGTTAATTAGGCAATTAGCATCTGAGACATCAACACAAAGAAGTAGGAAAACAACCTATTTTCAAGGTGTAGGTGCACAGAAATAATTTCTTTGGGGACTCGAATTTCTGATTCTGCGCTCTGACTAGTCCCTTGTCTAGTTTTTCTTTTTCACAACGCAAAATAAAAGCAAGGCTAAAACTCTGGTTTCAGGTCCCACTGTATAATCTCACTCCAAGTCAGTGGGAATCTAGAGATACAGCCATGGGCAGATTTCATCTCTGTGCCTGTGATTAGTGATTGAGGAGGTGAGAAAACAAAGAAAAGAAAAGCAGAAACAAAACCCATTTGATGTAGGATTGCTGCTTTTTCATGCTCTAGGCCACTGTGTACCATGGCTGTAACTTTGGCATGGGCCAGTTTTGAAAAGGCACACAATAAACAGGAATCATGGTTACATCAGCACCCACGGTGGGGGCAGATGCACATCTCAATATTTGTTCTAAGATTAGTGGCAACAACAGCAACAAAATCTCAGCCCTTTTCCCCCTACTACAAGTTCTGACATCTGCATGTGGTGCAAGACCTGTGCTTTCCAGTGCTCAGGGTGGGGATGTACTGTGACATTTTGGGTGACAACCTGCGGGCAAGGTGAAAACTCTGCTGGCACATGGGAAAGAATGGCATTCTACTAATGCAGGCTGTACAAACCAAGGCCCTGGCAGGGCCATGCATGCACAAACCTGTTTCACAGCTGAGGACATCACAACATTATTCTGATTGTTTTGATTCATCCAGTGCACAAACCCCAAATATATTGGGTAGGGCTGGAGGGGAACACTTGTTTTCTCCACTCTGATAGCCAGTTTTTCCCAAGCTGACTTCCACAAAAACAATTTAAAAGTGTTTCAAGGAGGTCTGTCAATAGCCTGAAGTGTTAATAGATTATTTGGTAGACTCCAACACTAATCCAGACAAGCATCATGAATTGGCTGAGGAGAAACCCAATGGTTGTCAATAAACAGCTGAGCCATTACCATCCATTCCTTCAGCTTGATAAATGGGTAGGGCTCGAGTGAGAGTGTAATGGCAGTTTGCTTTTGATATGGAAGTTACTCTCATATTTATACTCATTGTCAAAGGAAAGAAAAATAAAAATCACAGAATAAATTTTTAAGCTTCCAGAACATAACTCTGCTTTGTGATCCCGGGGGGAACAAAGCTTGAATCTGCTCCCAGATCAGAGCAGATAAAGCAGCTCTGGTCATCCTCAGCCATCAAACTCCTGCCCTGGTGCCTGTGTCACGGGCTGAGCACGGCCATGAACCAGCTGTCTGCAAGCTCCTACCACTGGATGGACCTGCTGAGAGCACTTTGCCCACGTGCAGGTTGGAATTGCTCAGAGCAAACTGGTCCTTGGTCTGTCTCAGGCCCCTCCTGCTGGAGGATGGCAGGAATCTGAGCAGGAGGGTTCACAGCCCACCCCTGGCAATAACCTGCCAAGGTAAGGCACACGTACCCGAGGCAATAACCTACAAGTGAGCAAGTGCAGCGTATCCACCTAAGGTACACACAGAGAACTCATGTCAGACTGCAGGGAATTTGCCAGAACTGCTTTTCTAGGGTTTGTGCTTTTGTGCTGACTCAGTCACTAGGAAAAAGGCGAGTAATGACTCTAAGTGAGTGCGTTCAAAGAACAAATAGGGTTTTTTATTTTTTATTCCCAATGCTACACCCCTACTTCGCTTTAGAGGCAACAGCTGAGGATCTAAGTGCATTATACTGTAAATACACCAAAATGGAACTGTTCCTCTGTAATGGAATAGTTCATCACCTAGGCCAGCTTCTCCATTGATTTACATTCCACGTAGCCTCAGGAACAGTAGAAGGGCTGTAAATCAGTGAAGAATAGCATCCTTTGAGTCTAAATCTCCCCAGCCATTCAGAAGTCATGTTAATATGTAGCTAGAGCTGTGGTGTACACCGAGGGACTGCCAGTGGGAGCAGCTCCAATCAATGGCATTGAAAGGCAGCGCTGTGGTTAACGCCGGCATCGATCACGCTGAAGACTGATAAACAATTACAACCATCAGCCCAGGACCACTGCCTGGCACACTGCATGAAAGATTTCCATCTCTTTACGGCTGTGTTTTTTAGAGTTGACTGTATCGTTGTTCAAACTACTGAGTTTTATAAGCCTGTTTTTCTCCTTTCTGTAAATGATGAAGCACTAGGATCTGGAGGACAAATATCCTTTAAACCAATAAGCTGGAGAAGCACTTGGAAAAATGACTGTAAAAACATGCCTTGCCAAGTGGCAAATTTTCTTCTTCTCAGTATCTTTGACATCTTTGAGCTGGATGCCAGGTTAATTTTTTGTTTAACCAGTGCAACAGTAGGATGGACACTACTGAGCTCATGTCTGGGACACGCCTGGTGACAGAGGGACAAAAACTTGACTCCAGGGACTCAGGAAACTACATTCTGAGGTAATTGACAAAATCAGGATTGGAGGTTAAAACCAGCTCATTTCCATGGATGTGCTTGATACACAACTTTGCCAGAATAGAACACATTTCAAAGTTTTACTAAGTGAAATAAATACAATTCCAACTTACATTCCTCTATAGTGCAGTGTAGAAACCAACACACAGAAGCACTAACCCAAACAAAACCAACTTCTGGACCATTTTGGAAGGCAGGTTGATTTTCATAAACTCATTAAAACAACTCCCAACTAGGCATAAAATAGAAGATCCAAGATGAATTTTCTAAGGAAAGAAGGAGAGTCTCCATCCTCACGGATGACTGATGATGTGATTTGAAGTGCTTTAAAAATAAAACTCTGCACCACCCTCCCTCACCCCCATTTTAAAATAGTGCTTTCCAAGGCAATCAGGAATATCTCCTGGAAGAGCCAAATCAAGCTACATCTTGTCCTTGAGAATATTAGCTGAGGAATGATTTTTGCAAGCTCCACTCTGAGGAATTCATTGATCTGATGAAAGCTTTGGAATCTTTAGATAGAGCTAAAAAATGTTTGTTTGTTTGTTTGTTTTCATAATGCCAGCATGCCTGTCTCCATGAAAGCCCACAGGGTCACAATTCTTTTGGCCAAAACTAGAGAAATAAACTATGAATAATCTTTTTCATTTCGCTATTCCCACTTCTCATGCAAATTTGGGGTATTGTTCCTGATTTCTTTTTCCTGCCATGCTGTAAGCCAGATTTTAAGGAAAGAGATATCAGTAATTAGGCTTATTGAGTTTTTCAAGGTGCTTGATTTTTAGTGTTTTTTTTTTAAAGGACATGAAAAATTTTCTTCAATTTTCTTATGCCAGAACAACTGACAGTATTTCCTTCATGCTTCAGTGTGGGCACATGGACTGGTTCAAAACTGCATACAGGAGACAAGAACTGGAATTTATTGCCTAATAAAACTTATTTTCATTTGCAAGATAAAGAAGGGTGGAATAGTTATGAAAAGAAAGTAAAATCCTTTAGGGGTTGAACATGGAAAGTTCATGTTTTCCAGCCACTTGCAAGAACCAAGGCTGCTGTGAGCACCCCACTTGCCACTTCCACAGAGTTTATATCCTGTAACTGAAAACTTCTCCAAAGCTCCTACATGGCTCCCAGCAGCTTCCACTGGCTGGGATTTCTGTATCTATAGAAATCTAACAAGGCTTTAAAAATAATAATTCACTACTGGAAATCAGTGGGATGCCAGCAAGAAGACAAGATAAAATAACTCTTAAATATGTAGATAATTCCCAGGGAATGGAAAACTTCAGTGCTCTGCTCCTCCATCAAAGCCTGCTGAAGTAAATTAGTTAAGACTTCACTTCAGCTGAGGTCTGTACCTTAGCATGTGGGGAAGGCTCAAAGAAAATGGCTAAGTTGGCTAAAACCTGCTTTTTCTCTCATTCCCCAGCACCTTTGTAGTTCAGGTACAAAAATCAAAGAGATCTATGCTAAGAAAACTAAAAATACAGCCCAGGAGAAGGTGTTTCTTCAATCTTGCACCTCTCAGGCAGATTCCACAGGACTTTACCAGTGAAATCCAGAAGGATATATCTGCAATCCATACAGCATTGAGCAGTTGAGGTAAAAGAGTATCTACGGCACAATTTTTCTTAAATACATCTCACATCTGTCAAAGCCCACTGCAATCAATACTTTTATGACTGTAGCTGCAAGTTGCTGAAGAAACACAGCAGCTATCTTTTAAACTGATATCAGCAAGATATAATGGGATATCGGAATTAACGTTAGCTCAGTCAAGCATGACAGCTTGGTGTAACGACAAAGTGTCAGCTACTTTGAAAGTTTACATCTCTTTTAATTACCACAATTACCCAGCTGACTGGTTTTCAGCTCATACAGCTCCTGGAGGCTCTGAACGAGCAGCAAACTGCAAGGCACAGAAATGTCAGCAAAGTTTTCCACAGCATGGCAAGGATCAGATGTTGATCCTTATCAAACTGCTGTCCCCTGCTAGGGAGCACACTGCAGAACACACTACCTCTGCTGGGGATGGGAGATACATCCTATTTTTGTCCTCTCACTCAATAGAACAGCTTTTCTGGGAGGTGGCAGTTGTGGAAACTCAGTAGATCAAGGAGTTTTCTTACTGCAAGGCCTCTTCTGTATCCCACCAAGTACAGGGTGGCTGAAAACCTGCTTGTTTTATTTCTAATTAAGGTTTCCCTCTTTTGTCTCCAGGCTACTACAGCTCTTCAAACCAAATCCTGTGGGTTACACACGAGGCACAAGAACAGTTTTTCCCCTGTGTGCATGGCCAGGTTGGAAACACACACCTGACTTTTAATGAGTCCTGTTTCCAGCTAAAGCACCTTTCACTTTGTCACCTCACAAGTCCCGGAAGGGAGCGGGTGTGAGGCAGCACCAGGCAAGCACACACCTGCACAAAAGCCCTTTAATTGGCCACTCCTATGCCAGGCCTGCAGAAGGCAAACGGGGACCACTGGGACTCTCCAAGTGCTGATTCCAGGCAGGACAAAGGAATTAGAATTAGACCTTTTCTGAGAGATGGCATTTTGCAGTAAATTCAGTCAGGGAGGGACATCTCTTCACCACCTCTGCTGTCCATAAATGTACTTTTGCACTCCTACCCTTCACCCCCCACATTCTGTGGGCTGCATGACTGGTGTGCTCCCCCTTAATACATTTTTAAGCAAGTATTTCAAGAGATATGAGGAGATGTTTTCATAATGAGGGTAATTACCATTGCATTTTAATGTACTGCACTACAGAGCCATGGTTCAGCAGCTTTACTTTAGAGCAAGTGTTAAAATAGAGAGCTTTAGATCTATCACAAAATACATCTGTAACTAACCTTTGGTGCCTCATGCCAGGATTTTCTCCTACTAAACACTAATAAGGTGTGCTCTGGCCTGCCTGCCACAAGTGGATGATGCTCCTCTAATGAGTCTATAACTACAAAAAAAAAANAAAAAAAAAAAAAAAAAAAAAAAAAAAGGAAATAACTACCTTGTCACTTCGGCCTCATTTTATAAATAGTGCCATCTAATAATTCTAATTGTGACAGAACATTGCCTCCTAGAGATTGATATCACTACATTACAAAAAAATAATCAAATCAGAGTGCAACAAAGGACAGGGGAGCTCAGAGAAAAAATAAGATTAGCCATAGATAGGGCCAACTATCAGAACCATAATAGTGTTATAAATCCCATTCCTTTCAATATATCTGACATAGTATACACAGTTAGAAAATAGCAGTAAAATACCACATACAGGTTCATTATTTTCCTTGCCACACACTGCTTCTTGGATAGTTTTGTGAGAAGTCAAGGAAAGGGGAAGAGGTTGTTCTAGGGATGGGGAAGGAGCATTCGCTCATCTTTTTTTTAATGAGAAAAGTGCTTATTTTGGACATGCACAGGAAGGCTCTCACAGGAGGGATGAAGCCACTGACAGGAGCCCTCAGGTACTCCTGGCAGCTGTTCCAACGCCTGTGAACTCAGCCGAGCCCTGAAAATCCTTCTCCAGCCTGTCAAGGCCCAGAGAAGGCAGCTGAGCCTTGTTAGCAAATCAGCCAGGCAGAATAGGTAAACTTCACTTCTCCCAAAAAGTCAATTAAGAGGACTGTGAAGGGCTGTTCAGCTGGCTGGTAACAGAAGGGAGATGGGCAGCCTTGGCTTGGGAGGCAGGGGCCAAGGTAGCCAGGCTGACTACCAAGGCTGGGCGAGCACAGGATGCTCTTTGGGGCTCTGAGAGGAGCAGACAGGCAAACAAGGCTCGGGATGGGAAACAAAGCCCAGCCTGAGCAGAGCTCTCCCCTGCAGCACCCAGGCCCTGGGTGAACTGTGCTGCTCCTGCTGTGCTGGCCTGACCCTGCCAAAAATCCTTCTCCTGGGGAAACCATGTCACACGAACCTCCTGCTCAGGTCCCTGCTTCTGCTGGAAAGGAGCTTTTGTGCATAAATAAGTGAAGGGAATCTGCAACAGAACCTGCATGAGTGAGATGCAGCTCTAAAGCAAAGCCTGTGAGAAGTCCCAGTGGGAAGCAGTTTAACAATTGGCATCAGAGCTGGTGGGGGCAGCAAATGGAGCAAATGAGACAAAGCAGCACAGGGTGTAAATTGTGAGGCCTGGGGTCAGTTGGAGGAGAATGGGTAAGAAATTTCCTTTATTCCAGATCTCACCTATTGTGATTTCCCCTGCAGGGGGGGGAGANAAAAAAAAAAAAAAAAAAAAAAAAAAAAAAAAAAAAAAAAAGCTTTCCAAATGGAGAGGCCATCAATGCAAGCTGAATTTTATGTTGGTACAAAATGACTCTCTTATTAACCTTTCATCTGAGAATCACCATCAGGTTCTTCCTGCACAGTGTCACATCTCTCCCAAACAAGGTGGTCTCTTCTTTTCTAAAAATCACACTGTTATTCAGTGGCATTTTCCAACACACAAACCTGGCAGCCTCCTTTGTTTCCCACAGGAGCCCCAACCTCACCTCAATCAATCACTTCCCTAAGAAAACTTTCCTATTCCTCTGTGTCTCAAGCCAGCTAGAGCTGGCTGCTGTGAGGAAGGCACAGGCACAAGAAACTTATAAAAAAGGGGCTTTACAACTAGGAAATGTTAAGTATTATTAATGCATTAGAGAGCCAACACAGTAGCTGTTGTTGCTGTCAAATGCTTTAGTAATTCACTAATCTCACCATCCACATAATTCTGAGTGACTCCCCAGAGAAGCCAGGATTACTGCATTGGCCATATAAAGGTAAATGTTGCTTTTCCCATTATGATTCTGCCCACAACTTCCAGCACTGCCTGATTAAAATAACTTGGCCCTGACTTTCACAGTATTTTGAAGGTGACAACATTTTTAGACATGACATCCTTCTCCAACACAGAGAGCAGTTACAGGAGCTTTTTAATGGCTTTTGCAAAGCAATAACTCTGCAACTTGAAGAAAAAAAACAAAAACAAAAGACAACCTAAATATGAAAAGGCTGCTTTTATTAAGATCCTCTTTTTCATTAACATTTGTGTTTTAGAGCTGAATATCATTCTATGAATATTGATGGTAGAGAACTGGGTACTGCGGCACTGAAAGCTTCTTTTCCTAGTGATGTATTTTATGGTAAGTACCCTTCATTTATTTTATTTAAGATTATTTAAAAAAAAGAGACAAAGACCATTTTGATGTGAACTTTTTTCCCCATGCTCAGGTGTAAGATGTCTCTGGCAAGGATACTCTGTCAGTATTTAGGGACATAATAATCTCCATCAGAAACCTGGATGTTTCTTCTTGAATATGTTGGGGAATTCTGTGAAGAGACCAGGGAGCCCTATCCAAAAGCAGATTTCTGGAGATCAGAAAGAGATGTTTGTTTGGAAGTTTCCCTGCTCCCAAAGCTGCTCTTTGTGCAGCCTGTGCAGGGACCCTCTTAAGCAGAGCCACCATGAGAGCCACAAAGCTCCCCAGTGGCCTCCTGCACCTTCCTCAGTGTTCTGCTATGATTGTATTTGTTAACCCAGATCAAAGATTTGAAGCTCTTCACAAGTCATAAAAACATAAACACAGTCACAGTAAAAGTACTCACCAGCTACCTCAGAAATGGTGGGCATCGAGTTCAAGGACTTATTTTTCCTTACATCCGTGAAACTTTCTTCTTAAGTAGCCTGGCAGTATAATTTAGAAAAGATTTCTGATTCAATTCCATTTAACTCCAGGTTTGTCCTTGACTCTTCTGGCAAGAAGATTTTCTTCTCATAATTTTAAAATTTCAAATCACCAGCCCTGCTTCCACAGCTGCTCAAGTGCAACACCACCTTTTGGCCAGAATCCTTCACAGGTGAGTTTAAGTGTCTCAAATGTCAGCAAATGAGCTGCAAAGGGGCATCCTGCTACCTAGTTTACTTTACTTAAGTAAGGACAACAAGTTCTCTCTCTCTCTTTTTTTTTTCTTTTTATTTAAAGTGGTATTTGCAGATGTCAACTTTATTTAGAACTGCCCTGCCCTGTGGATAATTTTTATAAGCATTTGCTCAATAAATGTATCTTCCTGAAGTCCCAAGATTAGTATTTGTCTCCCCAACATTGCAGCTCAAATATTTTTTTGACAGAAATATTTACAGCTGAACTTAAGCTTTTGACAGAAATCTTCCAAGAACATCAGCACATCAAGGATCTCCATTTGAATTAAGGGAAGCTATCACTTTTTTCCTCTCTGCTTCATATGAAAAGATTCCCTTAGGATATCCTAAGGAAACTTTTGCAGTATCGTGACTAAATTTTCATACAATTTGTAACTACTTAATTGTAATGAAGTCTGGGGAGAGCAGTACCCACTCACATAAATTAGGCTGTTGGGGACTAGCAGGCATTGCTGAGAGGAGACACATGTACTGGTGAAGCAGGATTATATTTCAAGGGCCACAGCTTCTTCCCACTCATCCCAAGCACTAACAGACCACATCTGGATGGAACATGGCCCTGGCTGAGAACAATGTGTGCAATGGGTAGAAATCTCCATTTTCCCAGTTCCCAGCCAGCTGGGAGGCTGTGAGGCCACGGAGGAGCTGGGGGCAACTTGGAGCCGCCCCCTCAGATGCTGTAGTTGAAGTCAGGGCAGGAGCAGATGGGTTTGTGTGGCTGGGACCTGTAATGGGCTCCCTGGTGCCCCTCCTCTGCACTGAGCAGATCTTGAACCTAGGCCAACATACACTGAGCTCAGAAGGGTGCTTGAAGTAGCTTAATTAGGGAGAAGCTTTACAAAAGCTGCTCTTGTACAAAATAACTCGTTTACTAGCACAGAGAACAGAAACAATTCAATTGCTGTCTACATTTCCACGTCCAACACGCTCTGTAGAGCGAAGGAGCTCCCTTATAGCTTCTTAAGAAAAAATAACAATGGAAATTATTAAAAAAGAGCCTGAGACACCAAAAATCCAGCAATTAAAAGCACCTAATATCATATTCATACTTTCATGTATCAGATGCTCCCAAACTGTTCTTGCTGCATGCCTGCATTCATTACAATATGTAAAACTGGGAGTGATAGTCACGGTCTTCAGTCAAATTATCCCACATCAAAAATCACTCTCTGCTCTTCTACCTCAATCTTGTCACGCTGCTGTGGCTCCAAACTTGGCCACTTCCCTTAATATAATCCTTATCTTTAATGCTTCCCTCCCTTCACCCTCCCTGCACTTAAAAATTGCTTTGTACTGCAAAATGCAGCACAGGATTTTTCAGAAGAAGGGGAAAACCTCCCTGCAGTAATCTCTCCTCACATCCAACTGCCAATTTAGAAACCCAAGGTGTCAAAACCCTCCCAAGTGGCGTTTTCCTCCCATATGTTTTAAAATGTTCCCTCCCCAGAGGTGACCCTTCTGAGATGCCACATCCCTGGCAGGAGCACTTCACCTCCAAATCCAAATGCTGGGACCTGACACTTTAATTAGCTGGGGGGTGAGGGGACAGGCACCCACCCTGCTGGTGGCACAGTGGGGGACGAGGCCAAAGTCTGTGTTCAGGGGTGAGCCAGCACCTTTCTCATCTCAGCTGCTGCAAACAGAAACCACCAGGATTTCCCTCATACGCTTTGGGAATGCCAAGTGGCAGAAAAAGAAATTGTCCAAGCTAATTACTGAAAGAGTGGGATAAGTAAATGAGTCACAGCAACAGAAATCTCAGCAAATGCTTGTCCTCTCACCACATTAAAACCTGCTATTTCTCTTCGGGAAAATCAAAATAATTTCCCTTACTTTAATATTAATAAAAATCATGTCAAAAACACCAGCACAGGCTTACAGAAATGTGACTAAACTTTAGATATGTGGCTTCTTTGGAAAGCTATTCAAACATGCTAAATAATCTTTAATCAATGGAATGCTTTGCACTTGATTTTTTACATGAAGTGTTTTAAGATAAGAGAGGCTTTAAAAGCAACTTTCAGGTTCATTCCAGTCCTATGATACCTCTTCAAAGTTCAGAGCCATGGCTATGCATTCAAGTGCTGCATTACTGAGAAATGTACATCAGCTGGAAAATCAAAATATTATCACATGGGCATAAAGATATTATCTGGAAATGAAGACCAAGCAAAAATTTTCAACACATACAATAAATATTAGGGGAGGATATTATTGTAAATGAACTGGAGAGTTAAATAGCACTATCATAGTGGAGAGAAACATACTTATTTTTATTCCAAGAAAGAATAGGTGGAATTTCTAGGCAGTGGGTAGGCTGAGATCCTTCCCATTGCATTTGATGACAGACTGCAAAAGGCACAAACTTAGACAAACAAAATAATTACTTTGAAAAGCAGAAGGTTTCCTGCCTTGAGAGTTAAAAGATACAAATCTCTCAGTAATAATTTTCTATGGAAATTCTTGGAAGTTTAACTGTGGTGTTGGGCCTTCTCTGCACATGTAGGGAGTCTGCATCTCTGAAATCAAGAGATGGTTTCAGAGCCAAAATTAAGTCAGGTGAGGTTTATCAATGTGCAAATGTCTGCTCCTGGAGGAAAGACTGTGCAGTTTTAGGGATAATTCTGGCCCTTTGCAGAGGACGCATTGTTTAAGCACTTTGCTCAGGCACCCAAGTGACTCCTGAGCTTCCCCTCATGGTGGAAAGAAATTGGCATTTCTTGAAGGTGGTTCAGCCTGTCAGAGATCAGGCTCCTACTCGGGATATTCCAACTGGCTGCCTACCCCTGAGTTATTGCCCTGCCCTAACAGGATGTGCTGACCACTATCAAAACCCCAGGAGTTTTCACCAAGGGCAGGCAGTGCCCAAACAAGTCTTTTGATACACTCACAGATGCAGAAACAATGAGCAAATAATGTAATAGACATCCAATAATTATACAGATCCCATCAAGAGGTTCTGTCTTCTATCAGGCTGATTTATTCCACAATACATGACAAATTTCTGCTTGGATGAAAAAAGTAAAGTTTTTCAGTAGAACTGCAGCAAGCCATTAAACCCTGCAGTCTGTGATGGTTTGCAATGTGTCTAACACACAATACCAAGGGTATTACAGGTCTCACTTCATGTCACATCAAGTCATTATTTTTTTTTATTGATGCATTACATTCTTGGATTTGGGACGGCAGAAGTTGCAGGGAGGTCTCTGAGGTGCAGGTCTGGGTAAAACAGAGCATCAGGTCATGAGATATTTATCAAGTGATAATGGGAACGACCAAAAAAGAGATGAGGTGGGGACAAAGGCTTCTCCAGCTGGGAAGTTATCGAGCACTTGGAGCCCAGAACAGATAGCTCAGTGGCAGCTGGCTGCCCTGACTCCCTGAAAAATTAATCACTGCAGATAAATGCATAAAAAGACAGCACCTCAATCTGTTTTCCACTGAAGCTGATGGCTGAATTCCCATGTCTTGTCCCTATCCACCCTCCAGTCTGAGCCACAAGGCCCAGATGTGCTCACAGCAGCCCTCTTGTTGTGACAGAATAACACCAGTGGATCTGTGAGTGCTGCCTGCGGGGAAAATCCACAGGACTTGTCCCACCACTGCTCTCCTCTTTCTCCTTCTGCACTGTGCAGAATAAGCCCCCAGTATCTGAACCTTTGCAGTGTCAAAATTCCAGGTTTGGCCACTCACAGGAAACTCACCTTGAGAAATTTACTTCTATTCCTCTGGATGCAAAACCTGATTTATGGTATGTTCACCGAAGGTGCTGGAGCTGTTGCACAAAAAGCTTTACCATCAGCTTTTCCTGGTGTTAGCAGATACATTTGGAGCCCTGAGACTCTTCTAACCCTGGAGCAACATTTCTCACTAATCTGCCACTGTTTTCAGTGGGCATTTTTAAAGACAAGGATTTCTTACACACAATGCAAGAGCACTTTGTGATTTCAGAATAAGTACATGAGCAAGTACCAGAGTCAACCTTGCAAATATGTCTTGGTCTAGAAACAGTCATTCTATGAATATTTTAATTGATAAAACCATATTGTAGAAATTTTCACAGAAAATTAACACAAGTGGAGCACAGAATAGCCAAAGGAAATTAATTTACAAGTGTGATGGCATGAAAATTCCCAGGAGACGCTGAGCAATTGAACTAACCCTAGTTATATGAGCTCTCTCTGTGCTTTCAACATCAGCATTACACTTGGAAGGAAAATTCTTCTACCTGCAGCAGAGCAGCAGATGCATAAAGGGCTGATAATGAAGCCCAGTTAGAAATCCCTGTATGCTGTCTTGCACTTGCAGCATAAGCACCAAACCCGAGGGAAATGGCACCAGCTTCCCACTCAAGGTAAGTTCACATCAGAAAGTACCTGCTACAAGTACCTTTACAGCCTAAATAGAACAATGGCACTTGTGTTGTGAAAAAGAACATTTAACAGTGTGCAGCTATGTAATTATGGGCTGCCAGCAGCTGATACAGCTCTGTGCTGGCATAACTACTGTGCAGACTTCACGTTTACTGGGCCAGGTTTAAGGAAATTGGTTGCGAAGACAACACCTGACAAAAGCATGGGGGTCCCTGGGGAACAGCTCTGGGGAAAAGCAGGGAGGGATGCTACAACTGATAGGGCTGTGCTGAAGGTTTTCCACCCCTTGCCCTG
Organism: Promerops cafer; assembly: GCA_013398275.1. Taxonomy (NCBI): domain Eukaryota; kingdom Metazoa; phylum Chordata; class Aves; order Passeriformes; family Nectariniidae; genus Promerops; species Promerops cafer. Next base: position 2,531,777 of record VZSE01011740.1, on the reverse strand, counting down.
AGCTCTCCATAGCCCCACCACTCCCCTCCCTCCCAAACACAGGGAACATTCATGAACAAGAAGGTTTTCTGGGTGTGCAGCCACGCTGGAAAGGGAGCTGCCTTACAGCAGCAACGAGCTCTTTGGAGGCACAGGTTTTGTGGGGACCTTTTCTCATGCAAGAGATTGTTAAGGAGGTGAATCTTGCTTTTGTGCTAAGAGGAGTGAAATGGGTTGAATTAAGTTGGAAAATAGCCACTATATTTAATTATCAGATAAAAATCTGAGGTCAGGAGGCACAATTGTACATGTAGCAGCACCTTGGAGGCTCTGCCACTGGCTCAACAAGCCAGGGTTCCCCTCTGTGTATACACAAGGCCATAAACATTTCATAAATGACTGCAATCAAATACAAATAAATATATTTAATAGACCAATCTTCTCAAGATTGATTCTGAAGAAGCTCTGTAAAATCATACGTGCCTGTACATATAAAACACGGTGAAAAAAGGGCGCTTTTCCCTTATGTTTTAAATTACTGAATACTCCAGAATGGTTCCTTTGATTTTAATCTAAAAGGCTCAATTTTCAGATTGCCTAAAGATAAATGAATATTCGTCATCTGTCCCACTAACATTTTTCTAAGATATTGCTTCTCCTTTTGGCAAACCTGCTAAGATTTGCTTCTCGTTTTTATCTTCTGTTGTAAAACCGAATTTGTTTTGAATGACAAATAATTCATTACAGAATTCATTTTTTAACTTTTCTTGCCTGAGACATCTTTTTGATGGTTTCAGGGCATTATTCTAGCCAAAGTATCAAATCCACTCTTCTATTTATTCCACTGTGCAGTTTTGTGTTTTGCTCTGGCAAGCTTCCAGCTGAATTAATTTGACATTCACTGATCAATCAAACTGTCTCATTACTACCTTCTGCATGCCTTGTCATCATGGTCCACTGTTGACAGGAGTAAGGAATGAACATCCACAGGGTCACCTTCAGAAAATCTTTTATTTAATTGTGGTAGACCTACTGCCAAGCCCTGAGGTTATCTGCAATGTTCCTGTGTGCCTCTCTTTACAAGTGTAGTGAATAATTTTACGTGGGCTCATGCCGTTCACAGATGGAGCCACTCCAGTAGAGTTATTTAAGCAGTGGCCTCAGTAATTACCCCGAGTGCTTGCACGAGGAGGGTTGTTTTATTTCAAAAGCCACATGAATGACAGGCCAAGCAGACCATTCAGAGAAAAGTGTTCAGAAAGTGGTACTGAGAAAGACTGACAAAACTCTCACTATGGTGTTATTAATATTCATTATGCAAGAAAGCCACTTGCCTTGTTTCCTTGTTGTATAGTACATTCTTCCAATTAATTACTATTTATTATTTGTATTTTTATTATTATTTATGAGTGCCAAGTGATATGCCCAAGACAGTAGCATGGCTTACTAGAACAGGTACTCTGCCAGAGGATCTGCAATTTCTGTTTTCATTCGTCTGAATTGGCACCTGTAGCATTGTTATGAACTTCTTGTGATATTAAAACCTACGTGTCTTGTGCAGGAGTTAGAGCATTTGGAAGGTGCTATCTGCTTTTTTGTTTGTTTGTTTTTTCCTGAATGGGTTTGAATTTCCTATAGGAACACACAAGTTTAAACATTCCATGATATTTTTTTCATGGAGATATTTTGTTTCACATTTTACATGGATGACCAGTGCATTCCTACACATTGCTGGATAGGGAACTGAAGTCCTTTATATTCTCCTGAGACCATTAGAGCACAGGTTTGGTTTTCTTTAGTTACACATATTCATGGATGCTTTTGGCTTAGGGACATCCTGTCATCCACTGCTACCCCAGATCACACAGNGAGTGCCAAGTGATATGCCCAAGACAGTAGCATGGCTTACTAGAACAGGTACTCTGCCAGAGGATCTGCAATTTCTGTTTTCATTCGTCTGAATTGGCACCTGTAGCATTGTTATGAACTTCTTGTGATATTAAAACCTACGTGTCTTGTGCAGGAGTTAGAGCATTTGGAAGGTGCTATCTGCTTTTTTGTTTGTTTGTTTTTTCCTGAATGGGTTTGAATTTCCTATAGGAACACACAAGTTTAAACATTCCATGATATTTTTTTCATGGAGATATTTTGTTTCACATTTTACATGGATGACCAGTGCATTCCTACACATTGCTGGATAGGGAACTGAAGTCCTTTATATTCTCCTGAGACCATTAGAGCACAGGTTTGGTTTTCTTTAGTTACACATATTCATGGATGCTTTTGGCTTAGGGACATCCTGTCATCCATTGCTGTCCCGGATCACACAACACTGATCCTTATATACCATTAGGTTTCCTAGGCAGCACAATTCTACCAGATTATGAATCTGATATTTCAGATTGCTTTTGTCTGGAAAACACATAATATTCCTCAGGCTTATTGTAAGATTTGGGCTCCTGTGGTGGAAAAGAAAGCATGATCTGATAGACAGGATTCATTTACTTCAATACATCACATTTTATGTTGAATAACTTATCCTCTTTTCCTCTTAATTCTTACAATTTTTCAATGAGAAAGTAATTTCCATGATGCATACAATGACTTTTTTCTTAATAAAACTTTTATCTGAGTTAGGTGCACGTGTTTGGAGTTCTGTGTGTGTCCACACAGCACTAAACACATCTCCACATTGCAGATGTGCAAATTGTTAATTAATAATGACACAATCAAAAGCATTACACAGAAACACCGTCAGTGTCACAAACTAGGTGGGGATGCTCTAATATGACAGAAGCTGTGCAAGGAATGGGATGGATGCTTCAACAAGTCAAAGTCATAAGACACCTTGGGGCCAATTTACTGCGTACTTAGAAACCAAAGGGTGTCATTAACTTTAAGAGGAAAGCTCACTCTGCAGTAGAACAGAAGCCATCAAACTGGAGATGGGAGAGGTAAAGGAGTCATTAAAAGGATGGGAAGTCGTTTGACACGAAGGCTCCTGGTGCACTCCCCAAATGCCAGGGGCAGTGGAGCTTTTGCTGCTCCAGTCCCAGAGAAGGTGAACGTATGGTCAGGTCTGCACAAGGGGTGTCTGAAGCAGAAATAATAACCTGCAAAACCATGTGACTAGCAGAGACAAAGCTGGGAGAAAAGGAAAAGCTGGGCCAAGAAAAGGTAATTTTGTTAAGATTTATAACATTGATAAGAACATAATTAATTCAATCCTGAATAAATGGATTGGGGTCTGCCTTATGACATGCAGGCGGAAAAAAAAACCAACCCAACTTTGTTTTTTGTCATTCTGCCTAATACAACAAATGTTTTCTATGTTCCTGTATCTAAGAAAGGGTTTAAAGGAGGTATTTTGAGTAAAGAAGATAATTTTGTCTTACTTGAAATGAGCAAATGTTTCATTTTCTACCTGTCACACAATCACTCCCTGAACTCCCTATTTTTGCATATTCATAAAAAGTTCAAAAATGTGCCAGAATGACCTGCTGAATTGCTCATAGGAGACATCTCTCAAACCCAATATTAATGTCACAGCCTAAGCAAGGGCCACCCACCAAACGCCTTCTGCCAGACTCAGTCCCACACACAGCATGGGCCAGCCCCGTGTGCCACTGCCAGACAGCAGGGGAACCCCTAGGAAGCAGAACCAGTGTAGAGAGGAGGAAAACCAGATCTCTACACACCTCTTGTAATAACATTTAATGCCATTTTTAATCAGTTTGTGCAAATTTGGAGGCTTGCGGCTTTTCTGTGCAATTTCCTCTTGGCCAACTGATCAGGCCTTTGCCAGAACAGAAAAAACTTGTGAGAATATCAGTCCCACAGGAGATGGGAATAAACTTATGAATCACTTGCTAAAAAATCAAAGAAAGGGGGTCATGGAATACTTAAAATAGGCTTACACATTAAGGAAAAGAGGACGAGCATCTTTTCATTATTTTCATGGTACTTTTCTGAAAATAGGCTGTAGGTTTGAGAAGTAGTCACTCTCATTTCTTTTTTAAACTGGTATTAGTGTGGATGAACTTTGTTGTCACAGCCCCTGGTTTTGAGCTGTAGGATAGGCAGTTATGCAGTCATGACAGAGAAAGGAGAGCATGACAGGGATTTGCCTTCGAAATATGATTCAGGACCTTGCTCTGATGCAACTTCTTAGGAAAGTGCAGAAGATTTCTCCTAGCTTTGGTAGTCTAAAAACACATCCCATTTCCAAATAAGAAGTCACTGTCTTAATGCAGCTGGTCAGAGATTACTGATTTGTTCCAGGGAATCTTTAACCAGCAATGTAAAGGGACATTTCATAGAACCACAGAATAGTTTGGGTTGGAAGGGAACCAAAAGTTCCAACCCCCAATTTACAGCCCCCACCTCCACAATTTTTATTGCATATTTTTCTAGCTGCTGCCACTCCTGTTAGGGGCTGTTGTGTCATCTGCCAAAGGTGTTTCAAAGGTCTGTTTGCCCACAGCAAAGTCCTGCCAGCCCTGAATTTCAGGTTCCAGGACTCCGACTCTCAGCCCTGCACCCTGAACACCAAGCCCAAACTCATTAATCCAAGCAGAACTCCAGGAGTACAATCCTGTTTCCACTGGGTGCCAAGAAAGATATTTGTTGACATCAGGGGAATGCTTGAATTTTGTTTTCTACAGTTAAAGCTATAATAAACTGAGAATCCTTTTATTTTCCTTCTTATTTACAGTACAGAGTTGCAAGACAGATGGTAAGAACCCATCTAGCATAAAGAACAGGGTAGCTTTAATTGGCATTTCTGTTAAAAGGATTACTGTTTGATAAAGGCTTGTATTTTCCCCTGCTAAAGGGAGGAAATTAGATCTTTGATGGAGGCTTAGAATTGTGACTGAGAAAAGTATATATATCATTTTTGGGATGAATGGTTTATTTACAGCTGGCTCTGTAGCATTAGCTTATCAATTACCTCTCAAAATGTGATTTACCTACCTGGAGAAAAAAAAACAAACATTATTTTTATTGTCTCTAATGATCAGTTCTCACAGTTCTTGTTATTCCCAGCTGCAATAAAATAGTTCTAATGACAGAAGTTTCAATGTATTCTGCCAAACTTTCACTGCTGTCAGCATCGAGTCAGCACACATCTCTTTATCCTTCATTTTGTGTGATACCTCTTTCAGAGTGCACTTGGATTCATTATGATGAGAGAAATGTTGGGATTTTCTCCCAACTGGTTAATCTACATGGCTTTAAAAATGTATATGTTTATATAAAAAACCAAACAAACCCCAAGGAACTGTCAAGAGGACTGAGTATGTCTCACTGAAATTGAAGACAATCTGTCATCCAAAGCTCACACAGGAGAAAGCCACAGAACACCCATTAGACACACAAGAGGATACAAAACAGATCCCAAACACTTTCTATCACTGAAACCTCTTAAGGATTCAGAAATCTCCCAGAAGCAGCTGTTTGTGCACAAACCTCACACAGTGCCTGAAATATTTCCACTGGGTGATTTTAAGAGGATCAAATCTGGTCCCAATCCACCATATTTCCTTCCCTTTGCTCACCAAAGCCCTGAGTTCAAACCCACAGTTCCAACACCATCATTAAGTAACGTCATTTACTGAAGGACGCATTTTCCCACATACCTATGTTAAACAGAAAGGTAATTTTAGGGAGTTTTCTCCATTGTCTTTGACTGGTGACAACCCCAACTCCACGAAGGAGAAGGCTGGCTCTTATTTTTCCCACTGTCTTCGTGGTAATTTGCATTTTTATTTGCTTGTGGGAACAGTTGAGACTGTTCTGAATGAGCCTAAAGTATTAGAATTCAACATACTGATGCCACAAGATTGACCACTCACCATAAAGAGAAAAGTGAGCAAGGTTTTGCTCTTATCAGTGACAAATCCAAATGGAAATAGCAACATCTTGGCCTAGTGTCAGTAAGCATCAGCGAGTGTGGACATTTCAGTAATCTTCGAAGTGTAAAACTTTTTACCTGGGAGTGACTCCTTACTGTCTTCCCTATTTTCTCTTCCCTCAGCTGCTGACTGTTCACGCGTTGGTAAATGAAGTCCTTCACACAGCTAAGGCTGTAAGCACGTGATTAACATTAAAATGGCCTGTCAGCAGTCTCTGAGTGGATTTCATCTTGGGGCTACTGAGGTGCTTAATGTTCAGCAGGAATTAATTGCTCTGCCACTTTCAGAGGTCTGTTTGCCATGTTGTGCCTATATTACTGCTGTAAGTTAAATTACCACAGTCTATAAAACACCTTGTAGTCCATTTCTTCCAGATGAAAGGAGCTATGAAGAATAAATTGCAGTTTCTGAAACACAAACACCCACCTGAAATGACTGTAGGAAAATGGTTGTGGATATATTTCTGTTCCACTTTAGTGTTGCAAAATTCACTGCATTCTCTTTGTATCAGATAATTCCATCTTGCTAATTTTCAAGTTTCACAATCACCAATTACAAGGAAAATGCCAAAATAACAGGAAGATAAGGCACCAGGGGTATCATTTATCTATCAATAAGCTGTCTCTATTCATAACTAAATTTAAAATACAGGTCAGATACTGCATGTCAGAAATCAAGGTGAAAAATTTCCAAACAAGCACATTCCTACTCTATGAGAAACCTGATTCAGACTAATTTTAGAACACATTAGGTACACATTTGAAGAAAGAGATGGAGCAAATATGTTTGTGCTAATATGGTCTTCAATCCCACATTTCAAGGGGTGTAAAAGCATGTCAAGCTTATCCATCCTCTTTTGGCTTGCCTACAAGGAAATTGCATTAGTAAGTGGCATAAAATCATTCCATTTTGAGCAGTAACTTGACCCTTTGTTTTCAGTGGTGTCAGAACTGAGAGCTCAAAGGGACAATGGGAAAAGATGGCACCCTAGAGACAGATAGATCACACATTTTTCCTATCAATCAAATTGTCTGTGTGCTCAGGTAGACTGAACTCAAGAGTGTGGCTTGAATTAGACTTGCTGTCATAAATTTAGCCTGTTTGATGCAGCAGCTACACGTGAGTGCCAGAATTAAGACTTTCTCAGTGATGTTGTGAGTGAGATACATTGCTCTTTGGATCATCCAAAATAGCTTGGAATTAAGCAGAAAAATTTGACTCTGACCTTGCAGACTGGTTACTGATGTGCTCTGAGGTACTCTTAGTTGATATATATATAAATATATCCCATAATATGTTGTAACCTTGCTCAGAAATAATGCAGGTGGAGTTGGACATGTGCACGAAGGTCCTGGGCAGGCCAGACAGTAACACCCACAGAAGGAAAGGCTGAGATGCTCAGCCATAAGTGGCCATTTACTCTATTTGGCATCTGAAAATATTTAGAGGCTAGTGTTTGACTGATGCCATCCTGTAATCAATTAAACTGGCATCATCAGTTTTACTGGGCAATTTGGGAAAAATTATGTGGAAATTATTTGCTGTCTGTGACTCAGGACAACCAAGGGAATTGGCTGAAAGTGCAGTTTTCTTTTAATGTACCTAAAGAAAACACCAGAACAACTGAAAAGCCACCTGTGACACAGAGCTTGCAGTGATGCTGACAGGACCCACAGTGCTGAGCTTCCCACCAGACAGTGGTTGAAGTTAACAGGATGATGAGCCAGACAAAGCATGTAAATCACTGAACAATGCAACGTGCAAGCATTGGAACGGGCTGCCCAGGGAAGTGGAGGAGTCACCATCCTTGGGAGTGTTAAAAAAATGTGTGGATGTGGCACTCGAGGACGTGGTTTAATGGTGAACATGGTGGTGGTGCTCAGTTGGTGGTTGGAATTGACAATCTTTGAGGTCTTTTTTAACCTTACTGATCTTATGAGTCTCCTTGGTGTCTGTGGTCCCCCCTTGTACCCCAGGTCCAGGGTTGCAACTTGCCTCCCAAAGCACAATCCACAGGGGAAGTGTCCAATTACAAACCTAACACTGGGAATGTGGCTGCACAGGGGTGAGAAATGAAGAGTTATGGGCAAGGGGAAGATATTTATGGCTGGTACTTGAAAATAAATGGAGATTTATTGCAGTAGAGATACAGGCACAGGTTCTTCCCGAGGGCTGGGACTGCAAAGAGGACGGAACACAAAGCTCAGCAGCTGTGTTGGGCTGGGAATTGGGAAGAAGTTGCTGGTAAAATCAAGGGATGAGTCCATGAGAAGGTTTGCAAACCTCAATCTGCTGGAAATTGTCATAGGCAGTTGCTGGATATTGGGTTTTTTGGGCTGTATTGTCTGATCCATTTCTCTGAGCAATAAACTGAGTAGAGATAAAATGAGATGACATTCAATGCACAGTGACATGCCTCATGATGGGTAGGTGGGAATTTGTCATTAATTTCTCATTTTGATTATATATAATAAAGAATATATATATGTAAAATATAGCTAGATAGAGAAAATCTTTGCACCTGGTCCGTGGGAGCATTGCAAACTTGTAAATATCATTTAGTGATATTTAACAAACCAGCCAGGGTTTGACAAAAATAAACAGCACCAGTGTGAAAGAAAGCAAGAATTTTCATTAAACAACATCTTACAAAATGAGTTATATTTAACTTCTTTAAACCAGCAAAAACTCCAGTGCCTTGGCACACAAACTGTGGTATTTTTCTTGGCACACTCTATAGGTTATGTCTTGTGCAAGGAAGAAAAACTTTGGTTCTTCATTTAAGAATCATGATTTAGCATGAATTGAATTTTTTAATATACAATTAAACATATAACATATAAACACAAATATTGATCTGTGATTACATAAATATATATTAAAAAAGCTTCAGAATGCACATACACACATTTCAAATGTGCACATCTATATGCACATATGTGGATAAGCTTGGTTTTCAAGCCTGTTCCTTAGCTACCACAGAAAAAGAATTCTGCTACATTTTCAAAGCTGGGCCTCCCATCACAAGCTTTTCCCTTGGAGTTTTGTAGTAAGTCATAATTTCAAAGCACTGGGACTAGGTTTTCAGTCTTTAGCTGGGAAAATCAGCATAGCCCTGTATTGACTGCAATATGGAAAGTCACAAACAGGTTGGCCAATGCATTTAAAGCCTTTAAAAAATAGCTTTACCACACAGCAGTTCATGCAGGGTGAAATTTGTGAAGAATCCCTAGTTACTGACCTGGAGAGGGCTCTGGTATCACTCCTGTTTTTGCTACAGGTGAAAAGTAGCAACTTAGAAGTGCTGCTGACTTTGCTGGTGACAAAAGCCATCTATACCACAGATGCTGTAGTACTGCTGCTGGGCATCCTGATAATTTTAACTGGGCCATTCAAGTATATCATAAATCTATTTATATATATATATCATATATGTCAAGACAAGTGTCCTCAGCAAAATAAAACACAGACAAAAGCCACCACGTTTATCAAGACAAAGTCAGAGAGTAAGAAGATGAAATGCTCAAACTAAGAAGCCAGGCAGGCATCCCCAAAGTGCCCTGCTCATTCTCAACAGCAATAACCCCTCACTTGAAATAATCCCTTCTCTATTTCCTCTCCTATTTCCACTATCAGTCTAGAGATTTAGGAAATTAGATTCAATTCCTTGGCTGGAAAACTCCCATTCCATGCAGACACTGGGGTGGAAGGCAAGTCAGGCTTCCCCTGGGCTCCTTTTCTCTCCAGAAGTGCTACATTATTTTCATTATGCTAATGAAGTCCACTCAGGTTGTGTGAATGCTTCCTGGTTTTTTTCATAAAACACATATAACAAAGAAGTAAATTTCAACAGTGATTGATTGACAGCTGTCAAGTAACACACACAGCAGTTCAGGTACCAGGAATTGCTGCTGTTTGTCTGCGCACCATAAAAACCTGTTGCAAAAGCTGATGTTTTTTGAAATGATCTTCTGAAGCAAGAGTCTGGCAAAAAATTATTTCTGTCATTTCATTCACTTTCCCCTGGTTTCCACATGCAAGTTAAGGTTAGCAAGGCAGTGCTGTTCTGATCTGAGATTTATGTAAAGAAAATGTAATACCAGTCTGGAGTGTTGAGTGATTTTCTTGAGCAAAACCTTCATGCTAAGCAGTTATTTCCAGAGTCTTACAAGCAAACACTAACTGTGCTATGCAAGATTCTTGTGACTCTTTCTTCAAGTATTTAATAAATTTCAACACAGCTCTATACATGGCAAGAATCAGCACTTCTCTTCAAATCACTTCATAGTAGTGAATAATTTGCCCTAAATAAAGCATCCTATTTTCCCTCCTTGTGAATCATCCATAAGCAGGTTATCATTTAAACAAGTCTATTTTTTGTCTGTTTTGTGTGTTATTTACCATATAATTTCTGTAAATAATTAGTGTTCTTAATTTTATTTTGAAGTGATCAGATAGAAGTTTAGAACAGCAGAAGTTGGAGTGGGGCATGGTTAGCACACGCTCAGTGTGCTAGATAAGCTTCATACCAGGGTTATGAGAATTCCTGTCCTGTTTTTCCACTACTCTCTATTATTTATTAAAATATCCTATTAAGTTGTGATAGTTTCAGTTATGAATTTGATTATGAAATAAAGTATACCCATATATAGATAAATCTATAAACCAAAGCAATATTTCATTAAAAAGGGATTGCTTATGTAAAAAACTCCTCAATTAAACTTTAAAGTTGAAATCTTTAATCTAAATTAAATCTTTTGTTAAATGGATCAGGATCTCAGCTAACCAAAGCAAAGATAACAGTAGCTTGGTCAGAGCAGGAATGCTGATTTACTCCAGTTCAGCCTCTTCCTAATGACTCAGAGCTGTTGAACGTGACACTCCCACACCTTTTACTTGTCAAAAGCTCTGATCCAGAAAACATTTTGAGGACAGAAAGTAGAGAGAGGACTCCCAGCCGTGCTGGGGATCTGCCAAGGCAAGCAGTAGTGGTGTACAGCTGGGAAGATTTCACTTAAAAGATTTAGCATTTGTTAGTCACATTTCAGACTTCTAAGAAACGAAGAGTGTAAAGTTATTTTTGGTGCATGCATTCTAATGATGCCACATAAAGTTGGTACCATAGGCTCAGACACAAAATTTTAAATGAACCAGAAGAAAAACATGGCATTACTTATTTGTACAGCTACAAAAACAACAAGATTGGTGCTTGCTTCAGCTTTTTACAAGTCTCATCTTTTGTTCTGTATCATGAGAGAGCAGCTAACAAAATAAGCATGCTGAAAGATATCTTTGCATTTCCTACTTAATAAAAACTTCCACTGCAATTCAGGCATAGGAAGTCATCTCTACTTCCTCTGTTCTCTGTTCTTGAGAAAGATGCCAAGGTCATTAGGTGCCAAAAGGCTCATTTAAATGCCTACAGAGGTTGAGCTCCCTGGGAATTTGATGCCTGGCTTAATTACTAGTCTTGAAAATTGCTATCTCTATCTTAAGTTGCTTTTATAACCTTGAAAATTTGGCCTTAAACTACTCCTGAAAATAAGATTTAGAGACATAACATACTGTTGGCATTTTATCTGGGATCTCAATACCAAAGAATGGGCTCCTATTATTGAATAATTAAGGAAAAACCATAAATTATTCAGGGGAGCTGTGTTTTCCTTCCCAAAGGAAGCTGTTATATCCCAAACCTGAGCCTGCAGACAAACAAGCTTCTGTCCTGCTGAGTTACAGCCACCCCAAGCTGTATGACAGGAATTGCTGCAACTGCTCCACCTCCCCCTGGGCATCCCTCTCACCTCGTGCACAGGCAGCTGCTCCAGGAGGGTAACTCGGGGAGGGGTTGAAACCAAGAAAAGGAGTTTCTGCCCAGTTAAGCCCCTCTCCTGAACTGCCCTCTGAATGGACCTTTCCCTCCTCAATGTCCAGACTGCCTAGAGGGGCTTAAAATCCTTTACCTGGGGTCAGTTCTGCCTGAAATGACCCTCGCTCTGTTGGACAACCTGACTCCAACCCCTGCATGAGACAGTACCCAACACTCATTCCAGCTGCAGCTTCTGCCTTGATGTGGTTTTAGTTTCTGAAACATCAGTTCAGCTGTTCAGCAGATCAGGCACGGACATCAAGCACCCCAAGGTGACAGCAGCCACCCCAAGGTGACAGCAGCCACGTGAACTCCTGCAGGACGGGTGCTGTAGGAGAGTCCAAAGTTATCATGGAATCATGGAAGGATTTGGGTTGAAAAGGACCCTAAAGCCCATCTCGTTCCACCCCCTGCCGTGGGCAGGGACACCTTCCACTATCCCAGGTGGCTCCAAGCCCTGTCCAACCTCGCCTTGGACATTCCAGGGATTGGGCAGCCACAGCCTCTCTGGGCAACCTGTGCCAGGGCCTCACCACCCTCACAGGGAATAATTCCCCCCCAGAATCCCATCTAACCCTGTCCTCTGGCAGTTTGAAGCCATTCCCCCTTGTCCTGTCCCTCCAGGCCCTTGTCCCAGCCCCTCTCCAGCTCTCCTGGAGCCCCTTTAGGCACTGGAGGGGGCTCTAAGGTCTCCCTAAAGCTTTCTCTGCTCCAGCCCCAACACCTGGTTCTGCTCACATCTCCCTCACCTCAGCTGCACCAGGTCTTGTCTGAACAGCAATGCAAAGCACTTTTCCCACTCCCTTCCTCTGGCAAAGGCAAATATGAAGGTCCTAGATCATGCTCCAAAATAGCAGCTTTTTCCTCTCCTCACCTACAGGCTTGATGACTTGTGCCGATATCTAATTAATTAATTAAGGTTAGTTGAGGTCGGGGCCTGGAATCTGAGCAATTAAACTGTTTGCTCCCCTGCTAAAACAAACCCCGTGCAGGAGGCGAGCTGCCAAGGCTGGAATTTGTGAAATTTGACTCAGGAAAGGAGGTGCCCTGTGCCTGTCCCTCAGGGCTGCCCAGGGCTGCCTCTGGCTGCCAGGCTGTGCCGTGGGCTCAGGGATGGCACAGAAGAGGTGGAAAGAAGTCCTGCTAACTTTTGTTTTAAGGATGACTTTTCCTGTCCTTATCATGAACTTGAATATCTGGTATTTTAATTTTAAAGCCCAGCTCTTGAAATGGAGTGATTAGACATAATATCTCACCTTTGACAAGAGAGCCTTTGTGCGTTCAAAGATGAGCTTGAAAATGAAAACTGATTAAAGCCTGAAGGGTCAAAGCCAAGGATGGAAATGAGAGTTACCTGACATGGATTTCTTTTCAAAGATCACAGGTATTTAATCCTGTTGCATGATTCCTGACTCATATAATTTAGTGGTGCAGAAGCAGAACATGCAGCTGGTGGAGGGACAGAGGTGACCTGGGCTGGGCGAGGAGGGGGAGTGGGGATTCTGCTCCAGGGGCTCGGTGATGGAGCTGCCTGCTGAGGCGAGCTGCCCCCATGGCCCCCAGACATTTATCACTACCTGGCCTGCCATAAATACACAAACAGACAGATCACTGGTGCTGCAAACAGCAGAGAGCCACCAGCTGTGAGGATTGTACTCATCACTTTAAAAATTAATAGTGTTTTATTGTGAGGGTTTTTGGTTTTTTGCAAAACTTCTTTGTATTCTCCAGGAAAATAGAGAAGAGCTGGAGAACAACCTAAACGCTGCAATAAACAGAAAATGAGCATGCAGCTCATGGACATCATATGGTCACAGCTTCAAAAACCCCTGGCACTTGGATCCGGATGGATCATGATTATTACTGCTTGGATTTTCTGCCAGTCCCAGGAACCTCTGTATTTTGCACTTGTTAATTAATCCAAACTTTTTCTTAAGTGATCTAGAAGTTTTTAGAAAGTCCATTCCTTCCAAAATACTGAGCTTTTCCCAAGGATAATCCCATAAGTGGCTAGAAAGGCTGTACTCACAGGATTTCATTCCTGTGAAAGCCTTCTAGACTTTCTAAGGTGTAATAGATTAAAGGTCATTTAAATAATTATAGTTGATATAAAATTAAAATAGCCTTGATGGTACCTCCCCAGACACACAATTTGAAATAAACTTTTTCAAATAAAAACCCCTGGAGTTATTTCCTCTAAAAGATTTATGTGACCCACTAACCCCTGCAGTATCATGTATCTTAACTAATTAACTCTGCTCTTCATTGATCAGAAAAAAAAAAAACCTACTACAGCAAAACAAACAAACAGCAGAAAAAACCCCACAGGATTTTCCTAAGTAAAACAATTATTTATGAAATGGTTTTGACCAGTTTACAGGAAGAACATGCAGAGCCTCAGTGAACCTGGAGCCTAGGGGGACGCCATGGGAATCTGCCTCCTGGGCAAAACAAAGAAAAACACTGTCAGAAACTCAGAGTTTCTGCCTCCTGTTTTAAGGGCTTCTGCTCCAATCTGGAACTGCCCTGCTTTGACAGTAATCCAGTCTTCCTTTTCTCATCTCACTGGGTGGAATGTGGGCAGAATGAACTCAGTGAAGACACAGGGCTCTGCCTTACACCCTGTGAGGACAGTTTTAGAGGGAGAAGAAAGGAAATGTATTTCTTCCTTCCTTCATTTGACCAACAGTGAAAGGAATCTGATCATCAGGAAGCATTTTTGGAAGCAAAATTTGCTTTTGCTTGGATTTCAGCTCTTTCATAGCTGATGACAATATCTAAGGCTAACACTTTCTCCTGCAATTTCCTCCAGCCCATTTCCTTCCCAGTCTGACTCCCATTCCCCAGCTCTTGATACACAAAAGGGAAGACAAGACAGGTCAGGGACAGGTCTCTACATAAATACTGCTTGTGAACAGCCTCCATTGGTGTCATGGATGTGCAGAAAGCTGCCACTGTAAAAACCTGGTCCCTCTAGGGAGGAGGATGATAACAACCCTAAGACAAGCAAACCCACTTAGCAAAGCCATTAAATACAGTCAGAGATACAGCTCCCTCTTGTATTCCTGCCTGCCTGAGTTTTTACCCCATAAGTCCTTTATAATCTCTGAGCCCAGAGATAACTGCAGGGCAGAGCTGCTTTTTACCCTGCAGAGCTTCTTGGGTCTAGCACAGGTCTGATGTCCCTAATTCCTTCTTTGCTCATCCTCTATACACAAAAAGAGAGGCCTTGATGCAGGAAAACACTTGAGGAGCTGCTTGATTTATTTGGGCATGTTCTTGCAATCCTGAGTGAACAGCTGAGCAGACCTGGATTTAAGGATATATTTAAGCATGGGACCAGAATGAGGATTGCAGCTGCAGCAAAACATGGTGAAAACATGGCTAAAACTGTATGGAATACATGTTACAAACTGGGAAAGCACGATGGCCAAGCTGTCATCTGTACTGATGGTTTTCCTCAGCCAGAAATCTGCTTTATTCCGACACATAAAAAATTAAAACACCTTGCTAAAGAATCCTCTGGTTTACAAGACAAGCTGTTCTGGAGAGAATATAAATGTGTTGGCTGCTTCATTGGCAGTCTATGCTTCAGATTTATTTTTTTAAGATATAATGTCTGAAGCCATATTTCCCCGGTGATAAAAACCCCGTTAGTAATCCTGACAAAATCCTAAAGGGCTAAAAAGCAATGAAGAGGATTTCTAATGGTAAGTTATAAATCCTTTTAGAGAATATCTTGCTTTAAAATAATTCAGGGGGAAAAAAAAATGAGAATCTTAGGACGGAGGCAGTTCTACTTAAAAATCCTATGGTGAGATCAAGGACACTTGGGAGAAATGCCACTTCCTAGGCAAGGAGATGGCACTGAGCAGCAGCTTTGGCTGGTCACTTGGCCAGTGGGGCACCAGCTACCTGAGGCGGGGTAAGAGGAGGAGAGATCATTTGTGCAGTGCTGTTTGTAATCCCATTCCCAGAAGACATATTGAGTTCTCCCCATTAGGGCAATAAGAAGGTAAATCAAGACCACGAGTACAAGTGATGTGTGCAGCTGCAGGAAATGGGAACTGCAAAACCAACAGGGATGTTGGAATGGAATGGAATGAAACAGCAGAGTGCATTTGGATCATTTCTCCTGTAACATGGGCAAGGTTGCTCTTGGTTTAAATTGGTTTAAACCAATTATTTTGTGTGTGTTGTGGATGACTTCCACTTGCTGCCCACATACTGGTCAATTCCCGATTTTCAGGATTTTTTTTTCCACAAATAATTTGTGTCTCATAAACATCTGATCTCTAATTCTGATAATTATTTCAATCCATAATTTGGAGGTGGATGAATGCACATCTTTACACACAATGGTAGAACACATGTACTGAAACTCACACTTGTGGAATACAAGAGGGTTTTTTGCTGAAAAAAGTATGTATGTTACAAAAACCCCTGAAATAACTGCAGGAAGTCCTAAACACTGCAAATACATAGTTCACTCTAAAAAATAAAAGGACAAGCAGCATATCTAATATTATTCGTCTGCTAGATTTATAAAAAACCTGAATTTGGTGTGGAAACTGCTCACTGAATGAAATGGGGGTGGCAAGGAATTAATTGGGGTCTCTGTACCTTGTGTCACCAAATGCAGAACAAGAGCCATGATTAAGAATTCATTACATTCAATTACTAATTTATCAAAGAGGCTGTATTCTTCACTCACCTGGGTTTTCACTGGGATGAAATCAATTGGATTCCACAGGAATTGATAAAACTGCTACATTTAAATATATAATTATATACCTTCTGAAGGTTTTTAGGCCCATTTATAGCCTTCTAGGGCAGAAGTGCATCGCTGGTTCAGTTCTGCAGGCTGCAAAGGAATGATTACTGTGCTCTATCAGTGGCAATGGCACTGCTTTTTGCCCAGTGAGTAATTAGAAAAGAGAACCCACTGCTGAACATGCAGCTGACAAGAGGCTGGGAAGTCTCTCAGGGACAGACTTAGAAAAGCAATCTTGATAAATTGGAGAAACAGACTGAAATAGGGAAAATGGAATTCTCGGAAGACAAAGGCGAAGTACTGAGGTGTGGAAGGAAATCAGATGTGCCAACACCAAGCTGGGACACAGCTGGAGGTACAGGGCAATGCACACTGGAAATGAGGGGAGGCTGTGGTGGGGTTTGTGGGTACCTGTGTGTGCAGAGCAGCACTGGGAGCTGCGGGGAGTGTGGGCTGAAGGGTGCTCCCCTGGGAGCCTGCACAGTGGGGCAGCCCCTGCCCTCCACCTCAAGTGCCTTCTCTTTTCCTGACTGGCTGATAGCCCAAGCCCACAACTGGATGTAGCCTGAAATACTTTATTCAGCAGATTTGATTTTAACCAGCGAGGAGTTTTGGGATGGCTCCAACCCCTGTGTATGAATAACTTAATCCCTCAAAAAAAATTTGCCTGGCCCTAAATCTAATCTCGACCTGGAACACTCCTGTGCAAGCCATGGAAGCCCTTTCCAGGTGGGAAGCCACAAGCAAGATGTGCTGCAGGCAGCAGGACAAAACTAAATCTGTTGCAGGGGAAATCAGAGGGTAAGAGAAGATCTCTGAGTGACCTTACGGTGGGGTTCAGCCTGAGAGGAATTAAATCAAACGTGCAGGGGGGTCCTGCAGGACCTCCCTGGGCCACTGGGCCAGTATCTAAACAGCATGGTCAGCCTCTCCTGTGCAGCATCGTAGGTGGGATTTTCATCTAAAAGTAAAGTTCCAGTTATCCTCTTTTTAACTGTAGCAACTCCTTGTCAGACATTCCTCATACAGCAATATATGGCACAATGTGTTTTAGAAATGGTTCTCAGTCACACCTTTGCTAATTCAAAATGAGAATGTAATGGTATGGAAAATTAATACTGTTTCAATGCTATGTCACATAAAACTTGTCCCATATTCATCTGATAGCTCATTACTGATATGATAAAATAATATGGACACTGAAAAGCCATTTGTTTCAGAAGCACTGCAAACATTAAACCTTACAATAACTATAGTGGCTACTAGAACATACAGCAACACTTACAAAACCTTGTAGATTCAGCAATCAGTGGCTGAATAGATTGTGTATTAAATAAAAACAATATCTAGCAAAATAAAGTGCTTTGTGATGAAGTGGAAAGGCCTTTTAACTGCTCATGGATAGCATGTATCACAGGAAACTAATTAATCAAACAAGTCACCCACTGAAAAATGGTTCAGGACTCATGGATCTCAGAACACATCCTAAGAAGGCAGAATCATTTATGTGTGCCTCTTCCACCTCATCTGGGGAGGTTTGTCCTGCCAGAGCCCTGCCTGGGAGTATTCCCCCTGCCCAGGAGAAAATGATGACTTCAGGGGCTGTGAAGAACAGCTCTTGAGGCATCTCTCACTTCACTTGGCTTTGGTTAGGCTTTGGATCCTGACCATATGAGCCAGACATGGCCTTTCTTTTAGCCTTTAGTTGCCTATTATCCACAGACAGAAGGAGTTGCTGATACAGGAGGATAACTCCAGAGTCACTGATTGAACAGGTATCAGACCAAAATTAGAAGCAATTTTTTTCTGGAAAGCAAAACCTGGTTCACACAGAATTGCAAAGGGTGTCCACATTTCTGGAAGAGCCACTAGCAAGGTGAGGCTAAAGGCTATGGAGCTCATGTTTGTACATGAGTGGGAACGGGTACATCATTATGGCACAGACATGTCTGTGACCCAGTCAGACACAGTACAATCATCCTACTGTTCTGTTTAATAAAAAAAAGGGATAGCTCCACCCTGCACTTGGAATCTTAAATCATATGGTGTTTTATGTGGCCAGAATTTTACTAAAGTCTCTGTCTGTAAAGCTTCTCACAGCATATGAAAATATTGCACAGGCAACAAGAAAATCTACTACTCACAGGAGTTTGTATTGGAAGATGTGGGGGACTTGTGGTTGTTGGTTAATAAAGGCTCAGGGGAAAACCATTCATAAATACACAGCCTATTTCAAAGCATCACAAAATTAAGAATCTGAGAAATTTTAGCAAACCTCCAAACTACATTTTAAACTCTTCAGTTATGAAACAAATTGCTCCACATTGAGTCACTACCGAGAGCAAACTACCTTTAATGCTAGCAGAAAGTGTATTGCAGAAATTCCTCACATCTGCAAAGCACCTCACTTAAATGATAATTATGTTCTATAAAGTGCTGTTACTCTTAGTCACTATTTACTTTATCTATTCTGAGTCATATTAAGTGTGGTGTCTCAGCTGCAGAGAATTTCATTACACCATTTGTTAAAGCATCTTTAATAGGCCAATTTCAGCATCCATCTACTGTATCTCACTAAATGGTTTTTATTTGCTAAATGATACAGTTTAGATGAAACACACTTCAACAAGAAATGCAGTTGTACTACTACAGATGTCACACTAACAGCCAGAAGACTTTATCCAAGATTACTGTGACTACCAGGGAAGTGAGGTTGCAATCAGTGAGATCTATTTTGAATCCTTACACTAATGAAGCTCCAACTAAACTGCTTGGGACTAGAACCAAAGCTTGAAGTTAAGCCAGAGTTTGGAGGTTTTTTCATAAGAAATAAAAGTGTTTATTTGATGTTTTAATTTGTAATCTCTAATGGATTAAAAACATGTAGATTAAAAGGTGAAATAAATACTTCAATGACCTTATTGGTGGTTCAGTTTCAGCCAAGTATTTCAGTCATACTTTGTAGTATGGAGTTTGGAGTGAGACATTCAAATAAAACAAATTTACCATGTGTTGTAAATAAAAGAGAGTAGAGCAAGTCTTGTCACTGTGGTTACCTGCTCTAATTCTCAATAGGTCTCTCCATCTACTTGTCTGCAATCAAGCCATCTATATTTTCAAAATAACATACTTTAAAACTTTACTTTAAACATTGTTGGGGGAAAAAACTATCAAGTCCAGTTCACACTAGAACATTTTTGTCCTGTATATCTGTAGTCAAACACTGTCATAGTACAGCTAAAGGGCCCAGCTTCAGCCTTGGGGGTTTTTTTACATTATTCCTTCAGACTTGTTCCTGCTTTAGCCTAGACTAGACAGGCCAGCTACGAGCAGGCTCCAGCCCTGTGTGACTGATCTTTAAACTACACTCTGCTGATTTTGTCATGGGTTTGATTCCTGCATCTTATCTTCATTTTCCTTCCTAAATACCCCATACTTCCACACAACTAAATGCAGAAATTCAGGGCCCTTTCAGTCTCTATTAGGTGAAGGGAAGAGAAATATCACTCCAGCTGACACCACTCAAGTGATGCTATCAGTTACATTAATGCCTGGAAAGGGTATCTCCACTGAGACCTGCCAGCAAGAAAACATGCCTTGAGTTCAACAGGAGCCTTCAGGCACTAAGGGCAGATAGTTTGGCCAACCTGGCTGCTTGCAGTTCAATTCTCTAATTTAACAGAGACTGTCCTCTTCTACTCAACAAACACCTCCCCATCCTCCTGCAGGAGCCTCTGCACAGGACCAGAGCAGCAAAGTTGTTGGTCCCTTGCCTCTTTAAATTTGTGTGACTTTTATACATCCCAGGCAGTCTCCTAAGTCTTGATCTTCACAAAATATCATATAAGTTTCCAGGAAAACAATATGAAAATACAGAGTACCTTTTGTGATTAAAAATCCATAGATTTTTCCTGAAAATCAGAGAAAAATCTACAAAGTGATCTACGTTTGCATGGCCTACCCCTCACTTGAATGACACGTTTGCCCAAGGTGAAAAATAGACATTTACAGATGAAGGCAAGACAGACTCGCTGCTGCCACGGCTTTTTGTGACTGGCACCTGACAAGATCTGACAAGGAGTGGTCAAGACAAACCCCCATGGTGTCCCTCACCCAGCTCGAGCCTTTCCATCTCTCTGGGGGAAAGTGAGAAGTCACCACAAAGCTATCTTCAAGGAGGACTGAGGTGAAACCACTGAAAGAAGCAGCTGGAGGGGCAGGGACCCCATGTTAGACGAGTCAATTAGCCCTGTGACCATTCCTAGAACCACTGAATCTCCTGAGCTGGAATGTGCCCACAAGATTCACTGAGCCTGACCCCAGGCCACCCCAAAAATCCCACCCTGTGCCCAGGAAAGTGTTCCAAACTCTCCTGGAGCTCTGGCAGCCTTGGGGCTGTGACCATTCCCTGGGGAGCCTGGGCAGTGCCTGGCCACCTCCCCTGTTAATGGAGATGGGAATTCTGTTGGCTTGCAGCTAATGGGAGAGGAAAGGTGGCTGCTCTCTGCTGATCACTTGCCCTGGATTAATCACTGGAAAGGCAGCTCGGGTGAATGGCACTCGGGGTTGCAGCACCTGGAATCCCCTGCCAGGGTGTGCAGTGGTTTCACAGGCTGAGGTCAGCAGCAGCTAAGGATGGCAGTCCTGGATAAAATCAGCCAAAGCAGCAGGTGAGCTGCAAAGCAGATACCTGCAATTAACAACCCAGTAGACTTGGGGTTTATGGTGGGTTTTTTTTTCTCATTAATTAATTCCCTCAGATGGTTAAAAGGAATATGAACCCTCTGCCCAGTTTGAAGAAGTCAGGAAAAGTTTCCTTTTTTTCCCCTAATATTTCAGTGCATCACAGCATGTTTTGCAGCTGTTGGCCAAGGACTGACAGTTGCTTTTCATGAAGCACACCGCTTTGCTGACTTTTGATGCTGAACTAAATTATCAGCTATAGCTTTGTACTGTTCCCTTCTGTATGCATTTTCTCTTTAATTAAAGTTGTTAGAGGTCATTACATGTTGCTGAAATCTCTTCAGGGAAAACACTCTTCCTCTGTTTTGGTGCAGTTTGGGTCTATGACTCCTTTCTTATTCCGAGTGAATTAATGTTTTCTTAAAGGACAGAACTATGAAATGGGAGTTAAGGTGCAAATGGGGGCAGTTTTTGTCAGTATCTCTGCTGAAGGGTACCTTCTTTATGGTTCAACCCTGCCAGGCACTTAAGCACATGCTTATTTTAAACAACTCCACTGAAATCAATGAAACAACTCACATGACAGCAAGATACTGATCAGGGGTTACTCCAATGGATGCTTTATGTCTTATGATTAAAAATAATTCCTACTTGGGAGCTGGGAAAGCATTTGCTCAAACCTGCTGTTTACTGGTTTCTTGCCTGAATGTCCTCTTGATTAGCACACAAGCTCCATATGAAGTATTTGGAGGATATATATTTTCTAGGTATCCAAGCAGTGCTTTTCTCTTAAATTGGATGTGAATGCCAAGGCAACTTTATGCTCCTTTTCCACTCAAATGCTCTGCTGCCACATGTCAATACTGCTCTCTGGCAGGTTCCATAAGAGCTGGAAGAATAAAGTACCCCTGCTGTGTTTTCTTTCAGTTTTTGTTGTGGTTGAAACACAGTTTTCTAATGCCTGCTCTCAATGAACTTCATCTTCCTGAACTGATTTGCTGGATTTTCAACTGCATTCAGCTCTTTGCTCAACAGCCTGATCTCAACAATATTTATTGTTCTCTTTATTTAGCTCCATCTCTTTATCACACGTGCTCCTTCCATTGTTATGTCCGTTTTTCAGGTGATAAGCTGCAGAAAATAATGTAACTTTTTTGGTGCAGATTCAAAGGAAAAGGTCTCTAATTATGAAGACTCAAGAGTGCCCATTGTTCACAAAGATTTCTGTTGTCCCCACTGCCATGAGCAGGAGGGCAGAGACAGCCAGGGCTCAGCCCTTCCCTGGCACACTCAGGAGCAAAACCCACCGGGTTTCACTGGAGCACCAGGGCAAGCCCAGGCTGTGCTGGTCCTTTGGCAGAGCTCCTCAGGGTCAAACTGCACCAGAGATGAGCCTGGAGTGACTAATTTTAACTACATGTTTTTATAATTCCATGGATTTCTTTTTCAGGGTGTTGTTATGACAAATCCATTACTGAACTTCCCAGACAGGTTTTTAAGCCACCTCCAGGCTGCAAAGCTGAAGAATAGCTCACATTTAGAAAATTACAATAATAAAATCCACATACAAGGACTGACTCTATAATAAGACTTTTTCACGTTATTTTGCTGCTGAGTGAGACAGTCTGCCAAAACTCCTCCAATAACCAAAGAGGAGGTTTGCTGTCTGTGAGGAGAAGATGCAAATCCTGATTCTATTCTTTGGTGGTGCTGAGAGCAAGAGCCCAGCTCGTGTTTGGTATGAATTCAGTTAGTCTTTTATGACATTGTAATATGCAACTCAAAAGAACTCATCAACTTGATCTAATCTAAGCTTCTCTACAGAAAACTCAAATAAGCTTGAATTCTTGGATTAGTCAATGTTTGCAGCCACTTGAATTACATTTCATATATACATAAAGTGAGCATATGAATCTCAGCAGTTAAGTACTCTGCTGTCAATTTCCATTTTTTCCTTAAGAAAAGAGTAAAATATATTTAAACTCATCATGCTGAGAACTACTATCTGGCTGTAATCAGATACAATCAACCAAAAGAAAAGAAATAGCCATATTTGCATCCATAATCTTTTTTATCTTGACACTGAAGGCTAATTGTCATATCAAGAAATGCAGAATGATATACAGCATATGTGCCTGAAGGTACCATGTTTTCAAAATTGCTTAACAGCAGCTACTACTTGCTGCTTTGACAAAGATATACTCTTGCTGTCTGATAGCACATTTCTGTAGGAAATAATTTTGAGTAGTCCCTGTCAAATAAAGTTAGATTTAATGCAGCCACAATGTTAGTAATAAAGAGGAAGCATTGACATTTTCTTCATAATTAGATGTTGCCACTGATATCCAGCAAGAAGACACTGCTGTCCTGAATTGTGATTGTTGCTGGAATGCTCATTGCATTCCCTGCAATCTGCACTGTCCCTGCGGGTGCCGGGCACATGCACACGAGTGTTGTGCTTCTGATTGAACTGTCATAAATCCATCAGAATGTGATGGAACTCCACCAGATGAACCCTACCTGAACACACAGCAAATAAATCCCTCGCCGCCACTGGCTCTTTGTATTACATTTCCCATTTTAGGGACAATAGGAGTGTGTTATTGTCTAGGAAAGTGTCTTTTAATGGCCTAAAAATTAATAGGAGCTGAGATTTGCTTTCATACACCACGTATGCCTGAGGGTTTTTGGTTTTGTTTTCATCATCTTCAGGTAATCATTTATCTGAATGAAGCTATCAGATGATGCAATGGAAAATAGACAAGTTATTATAAAAGTGCTGTGGCAGCCTAATCAGGAGCAGGGTCCCACTGTGTTATCAGTCACAGAATCACAGGATGGTTTGGTTGGAAGGGACATTAATGCCCATCCTGGCCCACCCCCTGCCATGGCAGGGACACCTTCCACTGTCCCAGGTTGCTCCAAGCCCTGTCCAACCGGGCCTTGGACACTTCCAGGGATCCAGGGGCAGCCACAGCTGCTCTGGACATCCTGTGCCTATCCTCACAGGGAGGAGTTTCTTCCCAGTATCCCACCTAACCCTGCCCTCTGTCAGTCTGAAGCCATTCCCCCTTGTCCTGCCACTCCAGGCCACTGAAGTCCCTCTCCAGGTTACCGTGGGCTCCTTCAGGGGTGCCCAGGGGAATGGGCACGTCCAGAGGGGTGAAAACTCCTTGGCCACTGCTGTGACAAAGAATCCCCACAGTGCCCATGTAGCCCCAGGGCCTGTCCTTACAAAGTGAAAATAAGGAATAAAGGTATTTGCAAGTCTCAGCTACTGAGTGGAGCCACTGGAGCCTTTCCTATGGCAGGTGCATCCTCCAGCTCAGGCCCTTGATCCAGTTTGTGGCGTTACAATCAGCTCACACGGTCCCATGTAAATAAAACAAACGAGAGGGATGGAAACAAAGGCAGAAACAGAACATAAAATGCACCTATAAATATTATAAATCCTGCAGCAACCAGAGAGTTCTTTTTACCCCAAAAGGAAGAGAGATGGAACTGATTAGTTCTCACTGAGGAAAGGATATTGATGTTCAATACCCTTTTGAGGCTGTTGAGCTCTCTTATTGGATTCAAAGCAGGATACCTGATGGTGCAGACAGCAGCATATGACTCTGCTTCCTTCCCTAACAACTGCAAGTCCACAAGAAAATTACCAGTTTCAGCTCGGAAATGAAGGTGGTCTTTTGCTGGCTGAAAATCCTTTATTTATGAAACAATTTAAAATTATTTGCCATTTGCAATGCCAGGAAGAAACAGCACATTTGTTCAGCCAAAGTACAGTTATCTCTGCAGTGAGGTTTAGAGTGGTCCCAATGTTTGTCATCTTTTAGGCTGAATTTTTATTGGTTTTGCAAATGTTAATGCATACTCTTAAGATCTAGCCCAAGCAAATAATGTTAGGAGCGGATATGGTTGGGTTTTCCTCTAAAAAAGCTACAAAATCTTTGAAGGGGAAAAGAAAAAAATCATGAAAAACTAATGACCTGAGAAATGAAGAATTAAACAGTGAGTAGTTTGCACATACAATATTGCCTTTCTGGGGTGACATCCATGAAGACTTTGGGGCTAAAAAGGTGTTTGTTTTTCAAAATTTGAAGTGTTCATTTAATATTTTCAAAGTGAAACATTTTGACTTCCTTTCTGTTTTTTTTAAAAAGCCAGAATATTAACATTAAAAATTAAATATAGAAAGAAGCTTAAAATCCTTAGAAATATGAACCATCATTTTTGTTCAAACCAGTAACCTAAAATGATGCTTAATGTTTTTTGCTAATAAAAAATACTTTCTTCTAGCATGACTAAAATTAAAAAAAAAAAATCCTAAAACCCCCCAAAAGCAAAAAACCCAAGAAAACCCCAATCAGACCTATCAATTAGTTACACAGCTCTTTGAAGAGCTCCTTGAAAGCTCTTTAGTACCTTTTATTCATAGAATAGGATTTCTAGCTAACAGACATGGTACCTGGCTCCTGTTTTAAATAAGAGGACAAAGTGATTACACAAATGACAACTCCTAAACATGGCAAAATGCCATGATGCAGAATATGAAACTTTGGGAGACAGAAATATAAACACCAGTAGGTGCAATATATCAAAAATACATTTTGGATCCAGTATATTTTGGCCATGCAATGCCCTTCTAACTTCTCCAGGATCTTACAGGCATTTTAGCTAAAAGCCAGAGCCTAAGCAGACTTTTTGACATACGAAATAGCAGCACAATCATTTTCTGTTCATGGCCTCCAATCCTCCAAAGGGAAACTGAAAATAATATAGCCTAATTACAACTCTGAATAAAAGAGTTTTATTACCGAATGAATGACTTTAATTCTTTGTTTGCTCTCAAATGATACGTGAAAATTAATATGTGGCAAATTAACGCCATAAAATTCGTGAGGGAAGGATTTTTTTTTTGGTTTGCCTTGCCCTACTTGCAGCGAGGGAATACAATTTCTCTTCTGGATCACAGGCAATAAAGAACACCAGATCTTAGTAATGATAGAAGTTATAAAGCACTGGGCTTGCCTTACAGCATAATTCAGTCATTCAGAAGCCTTCACACTTACAAATGTATTTTAAATACGTCTCAAAACTGAAATGTGGCTGTTTTGGTTTGCACCAAGCTTTACACCTCGCTGGGGACAGTGCAGGGAACAATAGCATGTCACAAAGGGTTACAGTGCATGATAAAGCCTGGCTTCTGCTCCATCACATCCCCACTGCAGGACATTGCTCCTCAGTACTAGGACACAATCAGGCACCCGAGGTGCTCTGTTGCCCCCTAATGAAGTCCAATTAAGATTCATTAACCTCTGGCCTCCTTCACTTATTTGATGGACAATGAACATCTCAGGGAAAAAGCTAAAAGGTGAACTTGAACGAGCTCGGTTCAGCAGATGACATTTTGAGGAGTTAAAGACACCTTAGGTGATAATTTACATCTGAAGCATCAAGACATGTTGACATATTGATTGATAAATGGAAACATTATATGTGATGGTCATGCTGGCTGAACATTTAGCCTGATTTATGCTGTAACATTTGCTTTTTATATGTGTACCATTTTTTTATGTTAACAATAAAGTGCTGTAAATGCTACATTAGTAATAAAGTATGCACTGGCTATGTGTTTTATTTGCTTTATTTGTGTATGAATAAATACCACCACATTCACACAAAAATGATATGGAAATAATATACCTTGAGTAGGCACAGTGACAACCTGTAACTATCCTAAGGTAAAATTGATGTTAAAATCTAAGAATGGAAGTCTGCACAAACTGTGATTCATGTCGGGAGGTACATCTTACCACTATGCTTAAGGAAAAATGTGTCAAAAAAAAGAGAAAGGATGTATCAGAGTTATTAGGAAAGCAGAGCAGATGACTGTGTGGAAGGGACAACACTTAACTGATTTATGCCAGTGCTCAGAAACAGTTCAGACTTTTGATGTTCCTCTGAGATTAATGACACCATCACTCTCTATTATAGGTACCCACACATGCAGAACGACTCTGCTGCAATATGAGACACAGCAGAGAAGCAATTACAGAAATGTCAGAGTTTTTTCTTTCCCCCCAACAATGAACACTTTAACACCTCCTGCAGACCAGTCCACTTTCAAATGGGGCTGGTTTTCCTTCAGGAAAGGCCTCTCTGAAATAATGGGCCAGCGTGGGGGATCCCCGTTGCTATGGAACCACACAAAATATGCTCCAAGCAAGATTTCCTGGAAGACCAAGCATCCTGCTCTGCAACCATCAGCCTGTGGATTTCTTGCATACACAGAGATGCCCCTGGGAGGCATCACTCCTAATGTGTATGTACAACACAGATGCTCTGTGCACGTGCACTACACCCAGCACTTTCATACATGACTGACTTCCCAGACGTGCAAAGTAAATCCAAATATTTCATGAAGTCCAGGGCTTGCTTTATGGTTTAGCAATAAATATACAGAGCATACACCATAATGTCAACATTTAAAGGGTTAGTTTGACTCACTGCCTACCTGCAGTGCCCTGGCCTTGACACGTGTCAGTAAGACACAGAGGAATTCTGGATATAGATATTACTATGTAGTTGTATAAAACATTCACTTTGAAAAATTTGTAGGATCAAAAAGGAAAATAAGCAGAGAAAACTTCTGACATGGAGTACCCAGAAGTATGCACACAGGAGCTGGGATAGGTAGGAGAATTTGTAAATTCACAGTAGCAGCAGTTCTGAGTTAGCAGCAGTGCGCTGGGACTTTTTGCAAGAACTCTTGCATTGAGTGACTTTACCTCACACAGATTACCTGGCTCAGGCATAGCCCAATGCTAATAACTTCTCCTGGGCTAGGTAAGGACTCAGGATTCATGGAAAGAAGGATGGCAGTGCTGTGGAATTACTGCAGCACATTAGGCTCTTACTGTACCGAGTGTGAAGTGTCAGCTCGGATGCAGGCTGTCAATAGAGCACAAACTGTCACAGCATCAAAGGTGTGCTGTCCTGAAATTCAGCTAACTTCCTCTGGGATAACAAAGCCCTGACACCATAGGGAAGCCCTATTTTGTTGACAAAAATAGCCCCCTTTGAGAGGCCAGAAGAGCCACAGAGCCTCCCCCAGTGCAAAGGACAGCAGCGTTTTCATGCTGGTGGCTTTCCTAAGGCTCTGGCCACCCCCTCAATGCAGCCTTCACCATTCCTTCCCTGAGCAAATTACAGTTACAGAAGGCAGCAGAAACAGCAGGCACCTTTTATAATCAAAGATCTCAATAGTTACAGAACACCATGTAAAAGCCATTTCCTCAGTTCAGCAAGGACTAAGTGGCAACAAGGGAGAGGATGAAGCAGGGACAACAGCAATTAAAAGCAAAAAGGATATAAAAATATTCCCAAATGCCTCAAAAGTAGCAGGAAGAGAAGACCATTTCAGTCTTAGCTAGCATTAACCTCTTTACATGGAAACTGAGTCTAGAGGTAGAAATGGCAGTGCCCAGGATTTTGTTATTCACAGCATCCAGTGGTGATGTGGATTTGGGGAGGAAGGGGATCTCACAGCACTCAGAGATAACAATTACCCCCTATACACACAGGCACACGCACATTTATCTCAGACACACACAAACAAGCCTGTTGGCACATAATGTACTCCACAAACCCAATTTGTTCTCACTTCATTATTTTCAAATACACAGGGAGAGTTCTGGGAATGCAGGTTGTTGCTATGCCAAATTCTGCAGAATGCAGGTTCTTTTGGTATTAACAGGAGTCTTTATACCATTTTCTCTCTAGTTTTCTACTACAGCACTACCAAACACCATCTAGCTTTGCTCAGAAAGTTGAAGCTTTTATAGGCAAAGCCCCAGAAACACTTCTCTCTTTTATTTCTTTACTCCTGTGAGCAGCCACATAAATCCCAGATGTTCTCTATTCTGCAGGAAGTAAATATTGAAATTGTGCTAGGAGATATTAAAATAGAGCTGACGGAGATGTGAGCCTGAGATCCAAAGTGTGCTGAACTTGAAACAGTTCTGTCAGCAATTGCCCACTCTTGACAGTGCTGCATATCTGCTGTCTGCAATCAGTACTGAGGGCCATAGATCTTCCTAATCACCTTTCTCTCCAGTGACAAATATGAGCAAGCTAAAGCTAAGGTCAAATGAAAGGACTAAACACCTTCCATACATCAGGAAGGTTACCCTCACTCAAAATATGAAGCTCAGCATCTGGTGAGCTTGAGTGGTGTAAAGCACTTTTGGCAGAAAAACAGCATCAAAGAACCTGATGCAAAACTCCTTGAGGGTTGTTGAAAGCTGGGGAAGATGGTTCATTCCACTGAAGCACAGTCTGTGAGCACAAAGCTCTACACGTCACACTCAGCCATGATGCAAAAGGCATTTGTTGTTATTACTAAATGCAATTGTTCTTTGAAAAGAAAACAGAGGTGCAGCCCCATGGGCTTGTGTGAAGCTTTTACATGTGTAAAAGTTGGGGGTTTTTTGCCATCAGTGAGTGGCCTCAATGGAACCCAGCCTGGAGGGACCCTTCCTCCAGCGAGCCCAGCACAGAGGATCATGGCTGGGCACCACAGGCTTGACTTCCAGCAGAGGTGGTGTGACAGGGAATGTCCCACTTTGGGGCATCTGCCAGGGCTGGGAGGATTTCCCCATGAAGAGACCTGTAGATGTTCCCCATCCTGCCTCACCTGGGTGCAAGGGACATCCTAATTCCTGAGGAAAGCTGGGAAAGGCAGTTGGGAGGCAGACCTCAGTCCTTTGGTTGTGTTTCACCCTGGAGCACAAGGGCATTAAACTCTCCTGACGACCTGGAGGTAGGTGACTGCTTCCTTTCTTTTAGGAAAAAAATCAAGGTTTTAGCAACTATCCTCAGGAAAAGAAGCAAGATGGGAAGAAAAGCCCAAATCACCAGAAAAGCCTGGAACTTAATCCCCTGTCTGAGCACCTCAACCAGATGACAGAATGACTTTAACTTGGAGCAAATGGGCTGGATGTAAAAAATACAACTTTTCCCAGGTACAGCAAGCAGGAACAGGCACAGAGGTATCTGAATGAAAGTTCAAACCCGAACTTTGTGCAAGGCAGTGTGAGTAGTCAGTAATTATTTATAGCTACAGGCCTGTGCCTTCTGAGCATAGGAGAAGCACTAAGCAAGATACCTTTCACCATGAAAGAGGCTCTGGGAATATTTCAGGAGGTTATGGGAAGAATATCTGTTGAGGGGTCATGGCTCAGGGCAGGAGGCTGCCTGCTACAGTCTGAATTTTATTATTTTATTCTGCAACCCCAGAATGTTTTATTTCAACTGTCACAGAAACTGTCAGTCAGTTCTTTAAGTATAGCCTGAGTCTAAGTTTATTTGAATTATTATACAATGGAAAAATGGCTTTTCCTTTCCCCAAGTGAAGCCCGTAAACTCAGTGTTTCCACAACACAGATTCTAAATTCAAGGAAACTTTATCCAAAGGCAAGGGAAGAGCAGCCCCAAACCCATCAGAGCACTACAGAACCAGAGGCACCTTTTTGTTCCAAGCAGCTCCTGTGAGCCCTCGGGCTGGGGGTCCTTGCTGTGCTCTCCACCACTCCTCTCCTCATCCTTCTTGTGCTCTGTTGCCTCTTCAAGGGCTTTCCAGAGCTGTTTCAAATTATTAGCTCCTCATGACAAGCAGAGAAAACTCTTCCTGCAAACCCCACATCAGTACGAAAGGATGTCACGACTGATATATTGGTGGCTCCAATTTGTACTGGTAGCATCCTTTTCCATGCAGAAAATGTAGACATTAGCCAAGAACAGAATTTCTTCCCCTTCTTACCCTACTCCTCTCACCTGAGAGGAAAAAAAGGGAAGAGATCTAGTCTTAAAATTACCAAATTTGCTGAATCAACAAACACAAAACACAAATCTTCCCATGGGACTGAGCATTGTATGGCAATTACGAGGAATTCCACCTGCTCCAAGTGCCCCCTCCCAAAATGGGGAGTACTCACTGGGATACTCCTGGCTGCACAGAAAATCAATTTGCTCACCCATCACATGAGAGATGGATTTGGTATCTGTCTGAGGGCTGTACCCCAGCACAGTGCTCAGCCATCCCAGCCTCCCAGCAGGTCATTTGCCGTGGTCCAAGCGGCCAGGAAGCCCCGGCACATCCCACACATGGCATCGTGTGGAATTTCCCCTCTCCCACACGTTCACCCACAAAAATGCAGCTCTGTGGAGGACATCAGAACAATGTTAACTTAGCCCAGAGTTATATTTCCATTGTAATTCCAGCTCAGGGCTGTTCCTCAGTGCTTCCTAGGAAAGTGCTGGTGATGTGTCTGTGTGGTGTTCAGCCACTGAGGATGTCCTGGCCGTAGCACGCTGCTGGGACTGCCAGGAAAGCCAGGATCCAACCCTCAGTGCCAGGGACACGTGCTGGGGACACTTGCCACATGCTGAGTGGCACATCTGACTGAATAAATGCAAGGGGCAGGAAGCAGCTCTGCCCTGGCCTGCTGGGGGTCCTGGTGCCCCAGTGCCAGGCACTGCTCGTGTGACTGTGAGCAGAGCAGCCCCGCCAGCTCAGGAGCCCAGGAAAATCCACATTCCCACAGGCAGGCTCAGGTTTTGTCAATGAATTATATTCCTTTCCCCAGATGCAAAGAAGGCCAAAAGTACCCCGTTGTGTTACAGGGTAATATAAATGTTGTTTTTGGACTTTGGTGCTCCAGTGCTCGTTTGCCAATTACACCAGGCTCAATTGTTCAGACGAGAATCCCGTGTTGACTAATTGGCAAAAACATATACACAGCTAAGTAGCACACTGTGTCCTACTTCGATGAAATGTGCTACCATTCCATCCTAATTAGAAATGCTCATTTGCTCTTTTAATTGCATACCTTTGCATATTTACAGCAATTAATAAATTGCAAAAGTGGAACATACTAAGTCTGTCTAATATTTGCATTTCTGCTTGTTAAGTCCGTCAAGGCCACATTAGGCTTTAATTATGTGAGGAATGCAGAACACCTGATGCCATGCTGGAACCCAGAATGATTTTCTTTGGACTCCTCCACCTGGTCACTAACCAAAGCAGTGTTTTCCCCACAAAAACTGGCTAAAGATTCACTTCCTGAGGAATTAATGCTGTAATTGCATGCGTTTTTCTAGCTGGCTATTATGCCCTTGAAATACTGATACAATCTTAATTACAGAAGTGCAAACAATACCATTTTTGTGAACTGCTTTCTATTTTGTGCCAATTATGCAAGTAATAACCCACATTCAGTAAAAAATAATACCTTTCAGCAGTGCCCAAGTCTTTTCTATATTTTTAGCAATTTTGGGAGCTGCTTATTTTAACCGCCTGAAAATGTCCTGCCACAATACATATTCTACAGTAAAAGGAATAAACAGTTTATTTCTGAAACTTTCCTATTAAACATGCTGCATTTTTAGTTGGCTGTGGTCTGAACTGCTCTTTTGGTTTCATTGGGACTATACCAGTTTACATCAGCTGGGATCTGGCTCACCTTATAATTTTAAAGGATCTGATCCCATTTGGTCTGGAAATTCAGGAGGGGATTTTTTCCCTTAGGAAATTATTTACCCAAAATGTAGGTAATAAATGTTTTTTAAAATATTTGGTGTACATGCACACAGATGTAGAGATAAAACATACTTTCTATTTTAGACTGTGATGTGTGTAACAAAGCAGATAAGGACAGGGAGGTTTTACAGACAACAAGCTCAGCACAAGAAATTATGAATTTCTTTTAGATCTTCGTACATGCTCACTGCTTTCCAAAATCTCACTAAATCCACTCATGTCACTCTTGCGAGTTTGCAGCTTTGAGATTGCTCACAGTCCTCATTTCAGAAAACAAAAGGCAGCTGACATTCCTGCCTGAAACATCTGGCTTTACACCTGACTCCGGATCAGGGTTTTATCTGGTGGCATTTGACGGGGCTGCACCGGTGCCAGCCGAGCTCATCTGCTGGGCTGGGCCCAGAGCTGTCCCCTGCTGCAGCCTTTGCTCTTTCTGGACACAGAAAGGCCAGGCCTTAATACAATAGGTCCAGCTCACAGGATTTTGGACGCTGTTCATAGCCCTGGCAAAATAAAGAGCGTGGCAGGAAAAGAGAGCAAATATAGAGCTGTGTCACTGTAACAGTTTCACAGGGATTCTCCCAGCCTGCAGACTGCTCCATGGCAGTGGCAGGGAAGAGGGGACACGGACCAAGGGTAAATGTTTATGGCTTTTCTGTCCCTTTTTTACTGGCATGCTGCTGCTGAGCAGAGCAGCCCTGGTGCTGGCATAATTCCCAGCAGAGTGCTCTGGAGGGGTGTGCAGGGGGCTTTCCCAAACCGGGAGAACCCCGGGGAGGCAGCGGGCGCCTGCAGCTCGTGTGACAGATGCTGGCAGGATTGGGGTGGGACCAGGAGCAGCGGCAGCCAAAGCCTCCCACACGTACAAAAGAAGCCCTTGGGAAGCACTTGGAGACCAGGAATGCTGTCACCAGGGCACAGAAGGGCCCTCCCAGGTGCCCACCCAGGACAAAGGCAGGGACTCTGTGGGCACTGCACCCACCAGGGCTGACAGAGCTGCCCGGGCAGAGCTCCAGGGGAACACGCTGCCCACCCAGTGCCAGCTGCAGGCTGTGCCCTGCTCGTGCTCCTGCTCCACCCAGCAGCAGTGGGCACAGTTCTCCTGGAGGAGGAAATCCTCCCCTTAGTGCCAGAGCTGCAGGAGGAGGTGAGGAGGTTGAGGAATATCAGTGAGTGTGAGAGAGAGACCCCTGGAATCACCCTGCCCACCCTGGGACAAACCCAAGAGGCAGAAGGATGCCTGATATGGAGAACTGCCCCTCCCTGGCAGTGTCTGAGGCCAGGCTGGAGGGCTTTGAGCAGCCTGTCCCTGCTCATGGCAGAGGAAATGGACTGGATGGTCTTTAAGGTCCCTTCCAGCACAAACCATTCTGGGGTTCTATGGCTCCCTGTCCTCTGTTCTCCTGCCTGAACGCAGTGACAGGAGCAACGGGATGAATTAAAAGACAGAGGGCAATTGAAACAGATTCCTGCCCAGTGCAACCAGTGCCTCCCCTCCACAGCTGCCCCAGCACCTCTGGCTCTTGTCACAGTGGCTGTGGAACCAAACAATAACACACATTGCTGGCTCTTTGGTCAGTGGTTTCAGGAGTTGTATTTAAGGCCATTTTCTATTCATTTCATAGCAGAAAGCCAAGTCTGAGTTCCCTACTTAAACCAAAATCACTGCCATTCTCTGAAAGCTATTTTTTGCCCACTTCTCCACATCTCACAGAGTTATAAACATTTGAGCCATAGTAACATCTTTAGTACTTTGGCAGAGAGCAGGATTTGATTAACAAACTCTTCAGCTGTTGTATTTTGCAGATAGTGTCCACAGTATCAGGCCTAGGTAGGGCAGAATTCCATCATTTCAGATGCCTTTATGGCACATATTTACGTCTGCAGTTATATTTGCATGCATTCATTCAGTCAATACTAAGCCTGACATTTGTAAAAAAACATACAGCTGGTGAACGAGAGAGTTGTCTTATTCTTCAGAAGTAGAAGTTTCAGATTTTAATGTCAAAAGATAAAAATAGCTGTTGGGGTTTGTTTGTTTGTTTGGTTTTTTCCCTTCACTGTAGGGAGAATTTTTATAAAAGGAGATTTACAATTTCAAACTAAGCAAGCAAATTGTGTTTGTACTGCAACTTTCTTCCTTACCAATTTCAGTTGTTTTCAGAGAAAAAGGGGAGGAGAAGGCTACGTGAAGATGAAAGGGAAATTTACCCCAATGGTGAGCTTTCAAAAGCTGAAGAGTACAAAGAAAACCTGATCAAAAACTTATTACCAGAAACTGGAATGACTGTATGTGTCTGGGGAGGGGGAGAAACGCAATATCACAAGCAAAGAAAATTCAAATACAATAGAAAATGGTGCTGGATGTCCACTGGGAGATGGAATGATTTCCTCTGAGCTCATGGGAAATTACTGTATGGATATCTGAACGATGGGTCATATCTGGTGCTGAAACCAAACACACATTTACTGTGTTACATTCAGATATGGGCAGAGTTTAGTTTGTAAACAAACATCAGCAAACGAAATGACAGCCTTGCTGCTAGAGACACAACCTTAAAACCAAAAAAAGACAAACCCCACCAACATGACTGTGCAGGTATCTGCATTTTTTTTTAATGTGAAATAGTTCAGAAGTGTATGACCAATTAAAAAGAAAAATTTAATTTAAATTTATGCTCTACAGGAAAACATACACTAAGCATTTGATAGTGAACACAAAATGGATTCATACTCTCAGTCATCAGCATTTTTTAGTGAGCCTGTCAGAAGTGCAGAGTCACGAGAACAGGGCCAGGAATGGTCTTAGAGGCTACTGAGGCACAGGCTGGCACAAGCCTGAACATTTGATGTGGTTCCTGCACTCCCTGCCATGCACAGAGGAGGAAAATGGCTCCTTACATTGACTACACCTGCACAAAATTGGAGAGTTGATGTGGGTGATACAGAAGGAAAGCATGCAGGATAAGGGAAATTTGTTCATTTAAGTAAGTTTTACCACTTGTTTGATTTTCCTCTGCAAGTTTTCCCATCCTCTGCAAAGTTCCCAGGGGTGAGATCAGAGAAGCCTTATGAGGTTTCTGTAGGGAGGTGCTCTGCAGAGCCAATGCTCCTGGGACTGAAGACAGCAGAGGAGAGCAAGCCACAGGAGCACATGCCCTGCAGATGGGAGATCTCTCCTTTCATGGGAGATGTAAGAACTCAGTCAAGATGAGGCTAGTTCAGAAAACAGGCAAAAAATCCCCATTTAGGTTGATGCAATAACAACACATATCACCACAATGACAGACATGATTTTGCCAATTTGGTGCAAACAACTCTTTCATATTGTGTGATTTCTTACTGATAAAATATTCCTAGTGACACCAGAAAAATCTCTTACACGCCGAACACGGCTATGATTGACTGTTCACACAGAAATGAGTTATAATGGGATTTGGCACCTCTGAGCTGGGAGAACACAGGGTGCCAGCAATTGTTTGTGTTTCTGGAGGGGTTATCCAGCTTCAGAAGTGTTCAGTGGCATGTTTCAATCAACAGCAGGAAAGTACAGCTATCTCCACTTTGAAGAAGTTTAATCTATGGCTACAATCCAAAAAGACCAAGTGTCCTCTGAATTCAAAGGCAGCCAATCTTCATAGACTTGAGAAGAGATTATCTAGAGATTATGTTGGTAATTAACTGAGGAAATGGAAAGTTGGTCTAAACCCTGTGGATCTGCCTCAAAGTGACATTGCTCTTTTCTTTCCGTAAAGGATGTGTTGGAGGCTACGGACAGAATTTACAGAGAAGCACAGTGAAATGTGGGTAAAGCAACCAGGGGATTCTGAATTCAGGTGTCTTAACTAACTGTCTTTCACTGGACTGGACAACTGGGTGGCTGACAATAGATCATTTCATGAAATTAAAATGAAAACCAGCAACTGTGCACCAATACCCAGCAATCATCATATCAATGTTAATATACGTTCCTCATTAATGGCATTTATTCTAACTGGTCTTACCACACCTCTCAGTTGCTGCAATTACTCCCAGTTAGACAGAGACTGGGAGCACCAGATTTTATACCCTGTCACCTGCCAGATGAGCTGAAGGACCCCTCTGCTGTAACGCTGTTCAACAGAGAGACTTCATTTTCTATTACTCTAGAGACCTTCTCAAGACAAATGCTTCATTCTTATAACATCATATTTTTTCCTCTTATTTGCATGACAGCGCTTCAGAGCTCTCCTAAATCTTCGATTACTTAATAACTACTTTTCTTTCTCATCTGATGACTGCAGAGAGTGGAACAAAAGAGTGCTGCATAGTTACAGGCACACAACAGCCCTGCTACTTAGCATTTAGATGGTGCCACAGAAAGAGGGACGATGTACCAGGGAGGCAGAGGGGAGGTGGACGTGAGCAGTGCCAGTTGGCTGGACAGAATGCCCCCCCTCATCTCTCTCGCTGTGGCCCTTGCCAAAACCATTATGCTGTTAGAGGCAGACAGAGGAAACGTGCCTGCTTTCCACCAGTCTGCTCGGATCAGCGCATCCCGCTCTGCGGACGTTTCCCAGGCTTCAAGTCACTGCTGCTCTGCAGAGTGAAGAACAGGGCAGCAGAACCCCACACAGGGCAACAGAGCCCCACACACCAGGCAAATCCCCTGTGCAGGCTGAGTGTGCAAAATAGATGTGAACATGGACACCCCACAGTTCACCTTCACATAACCCCAAACAAATACCAAATCCCCCAGCATGAGCTTAGCCCCTTAACCCAGGATATTCACAGATGTCTGGGAAGTTTTGGAATCAGTGCTCCATTTAAATGATCCTTTCACTCCTTCCCACATGTATTATTGTTATTTGCATTAACAAATATACTCTATGCCAAATTTCCCACAGGCCTCTTTTCAAATTAGCCATCTGCAGCCGTGTGAAGCTTTACATGAACACAAAGTACATGAAAGGATATCCAAACCCTATCAGCTCTAACAGGTACTTATCCATCTCTTAACTCATTGCATACACTGGCTATAGAAGGTAAAAGCAGTATGGATATGAGCTGTGGAACAACATCCAAGCAAACGACATGCACAGCCACACATTCCCAGAAATCCTTCTCCAGTCACCAGTTTCAAGGAGGAGATAGCTACATCACAGGAGACAGCTCTTAATTTGAAGCATCCCTCCTAGTTTAACAAAAAGGTGGTGTTTTTCCATTATTTGCTCCTTAACAACAAAGCACTGAAGGTCTTTACTGCCTACTGCAGAGTGTTAATTTTTAATGGGAGAAGCTACATGCTGCTTGATTTCTTTAGTGCATGAAGCAGCCAACCAATCGTGCATCACCTCTAACTCCAGAACAGCAGTTTCAGCAAGGAGCCTTTACAGCTCAGAGCATCCTTGAGGGCTAAAGATGTCAAGCAGTTTAAATGCCAATGAAATCAAGAAGACACCAGGCTCAGATGTGTTAGGGAAAAAGGACAGGAAAATGGAGACCTCCACTGAGACCAAAAACTTTTTCTCTGCTCTAAGAAATAAGGGCCCACTTAAGGCACCTGTAAAGTTCCCACCTGGTGAATGGGGAGAGGCATAAGTAGCACTAATGACAAAGCACAGAGCAAATTTTATCATGAAAAAGTTGTGAAAAATGGGCTGGAGGACATGTGAGAGAGTCCAGCTCCCCCTCTGTACCTGAGACATGCCTTGCTTAGCCTGTCCAGCAGGAGCTCTGATGACAGAGAACCTACAACGACCTTAAGCAATTTGTTCCAAGTCTAAACAGAAATTCTCCAGAACACACAATCTCAGTGCCATTGTGCCCATTGCCAAAGCTGCCAGGCATCCATGTTATACAGGACTTCCCACCCCTCAAAGCTGAAGCCCACTTGCTAAAATTCCCAGTTCACACTGTTTTCAGGACACGCTGTGTTTGGGCATCACCCCCACCTGTAAAGCCCATCCTTGGTGGGACATGGCCCTGCTAAGGAGGAGCACGTGGCTCCAGCTCCTGCCCAAAGGATCTGCATCTAGCAGCTCCCTCTGAAACTGGACAACAACCCTCCAAATGTACCAGATCACATTCAGCAGACCAAGATTTCAGTGGACAATTGAAGCTATATTGCTGCAAAGGCAGCTTTTTTTTTTTTTAGCAGTAATTTTCATCATTTTTTTCAACTTTCCAGTGTGCTGTGCAGCAGGATTGAAAGTTAATATCCATTTAAGCCATCACCAGAATAGGAATATTTCTGCTCTTATATCTTTAAAAATATCTTGTGGAGTGAAACGATGGATGCCAAGTTTCAAGGTTGAATGAATTTTTATAGCAAAATTATAAATCCCTGAAAATGAAGGATAAAATGGAGAGTATTTAATAAGCCTGAACTGAAACAGTGCTATCAGATGTCCCTTTAATAATTTTGATAGAAATGGATCTTCCCTCAGATTTTCTTATCTGTGAGTACAGCATTCAACACTGGCATCATTCTGCTGGTGGCCAGTGTTTAAAGGCAGAATATTTGGATTATACCAGAGAGTGCCTGAGACCGAGCAATGGCACAGTGGCTCTTCCAGGCAGAAATATGGTGAAAAACAAGCTGGGCTCATGAATTTTCTTCAAGCCCACTTCCACACCACTGTGGCTGCTGTGAACTTAGCCCTGCCTTGGGAGACAAATCTTTTCCTACTACTAGGTGGGTGTTGGATGCTGCACACAAGAATTCATGGCCAAGTCTCCAGCAGCCTTGGTGCTGATGCTGCATCCCCTGTGAGCATCTCTCTAGTCCCACCTGAGGGTCTAATCAAGCTAAGGTGAGAGAAGAGGGTACTAACAGTGGTATTAAGCAGGTAAGCTCTGAGTAGCACCCTGGGAGGAGGAGGAAGAGAGTTTATCCTTGTCATGTGCACTTTAATCTCTTTTAAATGACCCTCTTGCCTAGAGGAAATGGTGAGTGCCAATCCAAAACCATGAAAGATGTGTTTTGCAATTTTCCACGCTGACTTCAGAAGTTGGTTGGACACGGTCCACTTCCTCACCAGAATTTCCAGGGATGCAAGTTGGTTTTGTAATGACACCATCACACTGTGATGCACATGTGAATTCCTGGACTTCAAAGGTAACAAAACGTGTCTTGATGGTCAGAAGTATTGAAAAAGAACAGCAACAGGTACAGATCAAGGGCTTCAGCCCAAGCAAGCCCTTGCAGAAGCCATAATTTGGCAATGGCAATAATACATTTTCTCCTAAACACGGCTCCTTGCTGCTACTCTACCTGCAGTTATTTCAAAGATTGGTCCTTCTTTCAGGTGCCTGGGAATGCCATCAGATAGCATTCTAGAACTATTGGGAGGTATTAGCTTGCTACTCTTATAGTGCACAAAGACATCTTCCCTGCAGAGGGATCAATCTTTCTGAATTTTTGGTACTTCTGCTCATTTTTCTACACTAGGTCAAACTATATGTATATATTTTTTATTTTTACTGTTCTGATTTGGCTGAGCATGTGTAAGCACCCTCTTTTAACATCTACTCACACCAGCTTTCCTGTATTTCCTCTCTGCTCAAGCCATCTTCAGACCAGGCCTTCCCAATCCCACAGACATTATATGTTTATTTGAGGGAAAAAACCTCAACCTTTTTTGGTCTGTCCCTGCTTTAGCTTCGGGCCATGAGCAAGTGAAAGCATATCCTGACAGCAATGTAATATGTAAGACAGAACAACTTCAGCCAAGACTCCTTAATGGAAATAGCAACTGCTATTGATTTCCTAAACACAGAGGTTGTGCCCCTCACCTCCATGACAAATCAGTTAGTAAAGACTGGGGACTCAGGGGAAACTCCTCCTCATGTAAACATGAACTTGTGGTTTATATTAGCACAATATATTCTACAACTTCTTCCATGGTCAAGTCCAGGAAAATACAGGAGGAGTCTGCAAATGGCAACCAAAGACATTCACAGCAAAAAAATAAATCACTAATAAAAGTGCAATTGAATTCAACAGGCAAAGGAAAGAGCAGGCACATAAGAGTACAGATAAACTATGGAAATCTTTGGATTATCATTAAATTTACAATCAAAATTAAAAAAAAGGCAAAATGAAACATTGATTCTTAGTTGCAATACAATACATACAGTGATTAATAAAAATATCTGTTATTTATCCTCTGATAACAGAAAATTGTCCTTAATGCAATTAATTTTGGTGTAAGAACTCAGTCTGACAAGGACAAACATCTTTATCATTAATGGCTGTCACGGTAGAAGAGACAAATATTTTTCCAAACAATAAAATATAGTTAAGAAACTCCTCTCTATTTGGTAATACAGTTTATATGTTGAATCCAAGAACTCTCCCATTTAGGAGCAGAGCAGCATACCCCTGAAGCACGGTTCCTCTGTAATCAGTGTTTTCACAGCCATTACCAAGGACAAGGAACACAGACATCACCAAAGATGTCTACAGCCCCCCTTCTCTCACTGCTAACAGTAAAAGCAGTATAAATAAACCCACTCACTGGCCTGGCTGCACCAGCAGAAAGATCAGACAGACAGCTGAGATGAATAACACTGAGAATAGAATAACTTATTTCGTCCTTGAAGCAAAAGCAACTTCCTTACACCCCTTAAGTTAATAACGCTTTATTTTGTCCCCAGCTGTTAAGTTTATAGAAATTAAAAGTCATGACTATTTGTCTTTTGCCAGCATGAATTTAAAAGTGCCTTTAAAAAATCTCATTATCATTGTGGCTTTTTTTTTTTTCAAGCAGATTCAATACAAAGCAGATTACATCCTGCCTGCACTAGTAAAGTGCACATAAATTTTTCACAAACCAATTTATCTTAAAAAATTTTCTTTTCTCATTTTGATTCTGGACACAGTGCAGAGCAGAAAGACACTCCAAGTATTTTTTAGATAAAACAATTCTAGCCATAGTGCATTAGTGTTTCTGAGGTATTTCTGTTCTATAACATTATTTCCAGACCATCAGAACACACCTTTTATGAAGTGGAATGATCTCATATGAAACAATTACATTACCATGAAGTTTTAGTCTGAGGTTCAACCTGAATTTGAAGATTAGAACTACAGGATTCATTCACAGGTTATAGAAGGGGATAAAAAGAATTTCCTTGGGTAAGGAAATTTGGAAATATCCATCAAATAACCTGGAAAGGGGCTGCAGGGGTCCCCTGTACAATCATCTGGGAAACCAGCAGTCCTGCAACAACCACATGTGAGACCCCACTGGTACCCCACACCTGTGCCAGCAATAATCAGCATTGCAGCTGCTCCATTCCAGATGTGCAAACCATTCCTTCTGAGACACTGGGAGAGCAGGGTGACCATCACTCTCACCACACGTTTTTAGGCGTGTTGGGAAGAGACACAAGCCTTCCAGGTCTGGGGGAAAGTGCTCCTATGGAGAGCAGCCCTTCCTCTGCAGAGCCTTGCCTCATCCACGCTTGGGGACAGTCAGGAGACACTGACTGAGCAAACACTCCCAGTGAAAAACTACACTCTACTTGGAGCCAGCAGAGGTATTTATAGCCAGGTTTGTTTGAATGGCCGTAATAGCTGAGCTACGGCTTTTATTCTCCAGACGGCTCCAAAAAAAAATCAAGGCAAGGACTGGTGGAGCAGGAAAAGTTCCACTGTCGCTTTTCATGCAGCACTTGTCTCTCCCTGGCACTGATGACAGCCTTTTCACAAGTACCCCAGGCACCTTACAGAAAGAACAAGACATGAGTATGTCATGGCAGGAGTGCAAAAAAACCGGAATAAAAGTTACCTTATACAAGTCTGAGTCACTTACTATTAAGACAGAACAAAATCCTGAATCTCTCCTGTTCTTTCATTTCCTTTCACTCCTGCCTAAGGAGGGTTTTGATCACACTTTCATTTTAGCTAATAAAGTGTTCACAAGTAATATATTTACAAGAAATAGTAACACCGCTCCTTCAAGAGAGACAGCACTGACTGTCTAGGAACAGACAGTGAGTAACCGGGACCAGTAAATGGGAAAGAAGAAATTTCTTGGGGTTTTGGGTGGATTCTAAACATGTAAACTTATTCCTGCACATTTGCCAGTCTCGGAGCAGAAGTGATCAGAAACAAGAGGATGTCACGGTCTTTTGCAAAAATCTCAGAAAAAGGTTGAGTCAAGAAACGACCCCAACCAGAAAGCAACACACAGAGGAACAAGTTCTTCACCCCCAGCAGCTGCTGCAGTACTGCAACCCCAACACTTCTGCTGGTGCCCGACCTGGGAAAAGGACTTTGGAAGCCTGGTGGTAGCAGGGTAACCCATAACACCTTCAGAACAAAGCTGCTGACCAGACTTTTCTCTCTTGGCCAGGGTGCTTAGCTGGTCGGAAAGTATAAGGAAAAAGAAGTTACTTAAGAAAATCACTCTATAAAGAAACATAAATCCATCTGCTTCCCAATAAGAGTTTCTAGGGGAAAAAAAAGCAACCAAAAAAAACCCCTCCATTTAGCATGGCTGAAATTGCTGCCTTGGGGAAAAAATCTTGCATGTTCCCTTCCTTCCAGCAGACAAGCAGTGAAGGCAACGTTTCAGTCCTTCAGGACTGCCTTCAGGGATACACCAGAGAAAACTTCCAATATTCTTTTCCACATTAATTTGCATTAAGATGACATTTGTAGTGATGGGCATTTTGCAGATTTGTGAAGAAATACATTTTTCTTCGGAAAGTCATTTGTGAGAAAATTTCTACCACCTCAACTATTTCGGATTCCTCCTTTATCTTTGGAAGTGCTGCCTTTTGAAATGCAGGCACGAGAAGACACTTATGGCATCTCTGCAGGCACATTGATCACATTTCTGTGCATTATAGCACATTCTTTAGAAAACAACCAGTTGGAAAGAGCGGATATAAATCTCAGCTTCAGGATGTTAAACCATTCTTTAACACCTCAGGGATAGGACACTGTCTAGAAGGAATGCAAGGCTGAGATAATTGAGATGTTCAGCCTGGAAAGGAGAAGGCTTTGGGGTGACCTGATTGTGGCTTTCCAGGACCTGAAGAGGGCCTGCAAGAAAGATGGAGAGGAACTATTCACAAGGGCCTGGAGTGACAGGACAATGGGGATTGGCTTCAAATTGGCAGGCAGTAGGTTTAGATTAGATATTGGGAAGAAATTGTTTATTGTGAGGGTGGTGAGGCCCTGGTGAGGCCCTGGTGGTGGCCCTGGCCCTGGGGTGCCCAGAGAAGCTGTGGCTGCCCCACCCCTGGAAGTGTTCAAGACCTGGTTGGACAGGGCTTGGAGCCACCTGGGCTAGTGGAAGGTGTCCCTGCAGGGGTTGGAGCAAGATGGGCTTTAAGGTCCTTTCCAACCCAGGCTGTTCTGTGATTCTATGAACCAAAAATCAAAGCATTTCCTTGCACCTTCTCCTCAGACTGGATGCAATCAGCCCCTTCCAGCGATATTTTGGTGAGGATCCACTCTTCTGCATCTCCACACTCCAAACCAGGAGCGAGCGTCCCACGAGAGCCCCGGGAGGCCACCTGACTCAGAGACACATCTCTGAATCACCAGCACCTACTCCCCGTGGGAGGGAAAGGGTACTGAGTTACTGCTGGCCTGGAGCAGGACTAAATTATTCCCTCCCAGCCTGCAGGTGCTGGCTCAGCTATTTTGACCCGGCGTGTGGGAGGGCTGAGCCGAGGTGTTACCCAGCCCTGGGAGCTGCCCACCCTCTGCTGGTCTCTCACTGGGAGCGGAGGCTCAGGCAAGCTGCAGAACGGAGGCAGGTTTACATCCCCTCTTCCTACCTTCTCTAGACAGATGAAGCCACAAACCAATTAAACGATAAACTATCCCACACTTCTTTTCATATTAAAGCTGTGTTTCATACACAGTCACTGTGTGCTTTCCGCTGCGAGCTCTGTTCTGAGAGCCTTTCAGAAATCAGCAGCGGGGACTAGGAAGCTGAAAGTTAGCAAAAGGCACGTATTGTAACATGCTGAAGTTGCTAATATTGTTTAAAAAAGAGAAAAACTATTTTATTTTTGTACCCATTGGACTTCTATTATTGCCAGAAATAATTGTATTTTTGT
The DNA here is from genome assembly GCA_013398275.1 of Promerops cafer. Classification (NCBI taxonomy): domain Eukaryota; kingdom Metazoa; phylum Chordata; class Aves; order Passeriformes; family Nectariniidae; genus Promerops; species Promerops cafer. The sequence goes on along the minus strand of VZSE01011740.1, from coordinate 2,486,892 downwards.
CCTTATTGAAGACAAAACGAGCTTAGGATAACTGTCCTTAAAATGAACTGCAGGAAACCAAACGCTGACTGACTTGTATTGTGTATGGAGCAACTCCCTGGTCTTCATCAGTGAAGTGCTTGAGTGGAGTTCAGCCATAAAAGACATGAGGTATAAGGATAAACATTCAATGTAGCAAGAACCAGTTATATAAACAAGCATTAAGGTTATAAACTTAAGTTCATTAATTCAGTGTGCTTAGAAGTCAGCAGCAAAAATAAATGACAATGCTACACAGCAATAGCAATGATGAGCATAAACAGAAGTGTTTTAATGGCAGCAAGCTCCAGAAACAGAAACCTTTTTCTAGGCCAAGAAAACTCAATTTCCACTTGGCACAAAAGAATCAATTAGACATGGCACTTACTGGTCAGCTGAGAGTTGGATACACCTCTCCTCTCTTCTAACACTTCGCTCTGTACAAATCAATGATCAAAGCAAATGCAGCCATACAACTCTGCGAGTCTCTAATAAAGCCATTTATTTCTGAGGCCTGTTTCTGTGTGTGGAATATTCTTATAAAGATAGGTGCTGTCATAACCAGCATCCATTTCTTGGCAGAGGGAACAGGAGCAGAAAATCAATGTTTTTGCAAACTCAGAACTAATTGAGCCAGTCCCAACACTGCATGAAATGCAGCAAGACAAGGACCCATTTAATGACTGAGATGTTTTATCTCAAATCCAGGTACCTATTGTGGCTTGGAAGAGCCTCCCATTTAAAGGAAACTTCAAATGAAGAGTGTAGGCAGAGACGAAGGCTAAATCTTGTTTCCTCACACAGTGAAGTGGGTAAGGTGTCAGTAGTGCTAAGAACTCCAAAGTCCAGTGAAAGCCAAACTTTGGAGGAGATTTTACCTGAGTCTAAGAAAGAAAATAACCCTAACTGGAGCTGGGTAAAGTGCAAGGCCTGGTAAATGAACCAACTTCTGGGACTTGGGCACCTCATTTTCCTCACAAATCCTGTTATTACACAGAAGAAGGACTTAGAAATGCCTACACCAACACATTAATTTAATGGAACTATGCTTCATCTGTTCTATACTTCCTTGGAAAGCACAGCTTGAACAAAGTGATTGCAAAATGTAGCCTACTGTTAACATTTTCCTGCATTTCAATTGTTCTTCAATATCTAATTTCAATACAGTCAGTAGAATAGAAACAGAAAACAGCCAAGTTGCCATGTTAACTCAGGTTTCTGAACGGAATTCCCTAGTAAATAAGGCCGTCCCCAATCTGATGTACAGGAAAACTCCTATCCACCTTTCCTCATCTCCCAGCCCTCTCCCCAAAAAGTTCATTTTTCTTTTCCCTTTACTTGCTCCCTCAGTTGTCTGCAATGTTCTTAATGGGCATAACAAAGGAAGAGAAGAAAAATGCAATTAACTTTTTCATCTGTGTTTAGACTCCAACATAAGAAGAGCACATGAGTACTTTGATTGTTCCCATACAAATGTTCCTGCCTTTGGACACTTCAACACTTGCACAGATGTCAGAACAGACATAGCCAGATTATTCTTTCCTGTGGTGGCCTTTTCTTTTTCTTTTTTTTTTTTTTTTTNTTTTTTTTTTTTTTTTTTTTTTTTTTTTTTTTTTGTTTCAAGTGATTTAAAAGATAAATCTTTAATTCCTTCTAATTGAAGGCATCTGTCCTGATATCTGCCTCTTCCATTGGAGGAACCTGTGTCATCTTATGCAAGTCCTTCTATTCAGGTTCCAATTCATCTTCTTGTTTGACATTTTCCTAGCTGGAAACTGTTTCTGTAAAGCACCTCCAGAAATGGAGGTGTGATGCTTGGTAGAACTTAATATCCTAGATAGGCTGAAGAATATTTAGCTTGCTCTTACAATAACCATCACTGTGCTGTTAAATGATGCCAAGCCACAAAGTACCTCATCTGAACGATGGGATTAGTCCATTTTGTGACAAATATTGTAACTTCAAAAGCATCTATCACAAAATCCCATAAGGACAGAAAATATTTCCTGACATAATGTCATCATACACACACAGATCACAGAAACTTCTGAAATGCAGAACTAACACCTTTTCCCCCCCAGCCTCCAACAGAAACTTTACACATTCTTGAAAATGTCAAGATCTATGGAAAGGATTCACTCTATTTTTGTCCCAGGACCTATACTACAGGGCAGAGGAACAACTTTCTGTCAGGCAGGAAGAGTATTCTAATAAGATAGAGACTGGAAAACTTTCCTGAGCAAAACCAATTCATTGAAAAGAGAATATACAAGTTAAGGTTGCTTCCAGGAATGATCCTCAATCCACCACCAGGTTCTTAAAGGAAAAGAGATTTTTCTCAAGAAATACAATACCTTTGATTCAGGGATGGGAACCACAACATTTGTAACCCTGGTTAAGCAAGCCTACACCTCTCCTGGACTCAGTAACCTTATTCTGTTTAGTTACTATGCTATTTAACTTCAGTGGTGTGGCTTCTTTTATATCTGTAACAGTGTTGTTAAATGGGAGCAACCTTTGGCAGAAAAGTAGAGGGGACAAGGGAAGCAAAACTCTGTTCAAGGAGAAAGTAACGAGGGGAAGGAGGTCCCTGGCTGTGGTGCTCTGTCAGAGACAAGGGAGAGAGCAGGAGCAGGCTGAGACCAACACCAGGGAGATCAGAGCACGTCTGCTGTCCTGATGGAAAGGTTTGTGTTTCCCTAAGCAGCTCACAGCTGGTGGGCTCATCACTCTTCCCCAGCAGCCATGGAGCACTGTTCCCAGGGATGAAGACAGCAACTGAAGCTCTCTCTGTCACTTCCTTTTCCATCTTTATGACAAAGTTATGACAATTCCCTATGGAGCCAGAGTTTGCCCCTGACCTGCTGAAGGCACAAGATTCTGCCATAAAAACATTTTTTACCTGATAATAACAGGCCAAATGAGAAATGCTGAAAGAAGGAAAAAATGAAATTTGGTGTATGGTTGCATTCTAAGTGCTCTGCTTGCACATTCTCCCAAATGTACTGAACCAGGGACTGGTTCCATGGCTAATAAATCTCCTTGGTCTTTGGCTTAATCCAAATGAAAGGAATCTCTAGCAGCAGCAGAGAAGGAACAGGCTGTGAATATTAAACACATATTTGTGCAAAATAAAATGCCTATTTCATAAGTATGTTCCCAAATCTGAAGATAACATCTCCAAGAGATTGGACTGGAAGTTAAAAAGTAAAGGTACTGTATTTGGGCAGAGCTGAACAACATCCATCACCACTGGAGCATGGAAATACAGAGTAAAGGCTTCAGCAGCTCACAGCCCTGGAATCAGTTATCTAATGATTCATCTTTGCCACAATAACTGCTGCAAAAATCGATTCTACAGCTTTCCTCCAGTCTTGGGCTTTGCATGGAAAAGCAACTGTTTAAATTAATTATTTAGCGAGTACTTTCAGAAGTTAAAAATGTAGCACCTAGCTATGCTCTCTGTTTATTTCACAATCGTTTATTTCCTTTTTAATATCAGCATCTCAGATACACAGATATGTGATTAAAAACAAACAGTCGTAAGGAATGTCAATATAAATAGTAGGCAATGAAAGACAGTGTTTCAGTTCATTAATATCTGTATCTTAGGTGACTGCAGGTGCACCTTAATGAATTACAGGACTAGTAAAATACAATTAAATGCAGCTGCATATGTTTACAAAACTGCAGAACCAAATTACAGGTATCAGTAGCACTCATAATTCATCCATAATTGACAATTTTCATATTACTGGAATAAGGAATCAAGTCATGCAGATGATTACTGCATTTGCCTTTGAGCACTGTAGACCCAGGTTCATTTCCTATGCAGCACCATAAATGAAACAAATTACATATTTGCAGGTTAAGGCAGACCTGAAAGCAAATGCCCCCCTGAATGACAGCCAAAAGCTCAAATCATTCAGGTTCTACTTAACTGTCAATAAAAGTTCATGAATGGCTGATAGCTGACATAACTTAAACATATTGTTAATAAAGTATTATTCTTTACAGAAGAGTCATCGTATGTCTGCTGCAGAATTGGGTTCTGACCCGTTATCCATGGGGTGAATTTCCAGGCTTCAAGGACATGACAAGAACATAACAAAGAATGGAATTTGTGCTGAAGATTTTGGTTTTCTTTGGTTTATACTTGCGGCACAGTGATCATCTCTCTTTTTTTGCCAGAATATTTTCCATGGCAATAACTCCTGTCTACATTTAAATTTCATTTCACCCACAAACCTCGTTAGGAGCTGGTGCTGACTGTGTCATTCAGACCTTGCCTACAGAGGCTCCTGAGGAGCCTGCTCTGAGCAGGGGTTTAACCAGAAGGTGCCCAGAGGCAGCACACCCAGGCTGGATGGTGCTGTCCAGTTGACAAGAGCTCGTGGGTTCCATCCCTGCTTCTCTAATTGTTTGTAACACCCTCACAGCATTGTATCACCAGGGCTGTAAATTACCTAGTCAACAGCCAGAGAGATAAGGAGCAGCTGGATTCCAGCACTGATCTCCTTAGCTGTATGAAAAGTCATTGGGGGGGAAAATATCTTTGTGTGTGTATGGTATGGACCAGTGCTTGGTTTTGGAGACAGACCTCCTGCAATCCCCCATCATTCTGTACCCTGCCAGTGGCCAGAGAAACACACAGCCTGCTAAGGTAGAATTTTGGAGGGCTGCATCAAATTATTGTATTGAGGACTGAAAAAACCCAAACAAACAACAAACAAGAAAAAATTACTAAAACTGCAGATCAGCTTAGCTTGATCCTATCATGTGTACACAAACAACAACCCTCCTGACATATGCCTCATGAAAAAGGGCCCAGTTAAAGGGCCACCACTGATACTGAAGTAAAACCAGACACAGATTCTTCTCCTTTCTAAAAGACATTCATTGTAGACAACACTTTTTGAATGTAAAAAAAATTGAAAATAATTAAATGCAGCAGTCTTTATTGTTGGATCCATTTTGCTTTAAAACGGATGATTTTAAATGCATGGCCAGTTCACGTTTTTAAAAGCAAGGAAGAAGAGAACTTGAGTGGAGAATTTTCTCAGGGGCAGTGTGGCAACCACAGATGCCAAACATGCAGGAACCCTTGCAATCAATCCAGCTACTCTGGATGCATGATCCTGTCTGTGTAAAACAAGAGTCCAAACACAGAAGAACGAAAGGAGGAGGAAGAGTAAAGGAAAGGGTAAAGAGGAGACAAACTACCACAAGGAAGATACATCAGCTGTATGCAGGCTGGGACTTAACTGACTGACAATTTATCCTTTAGGAAATACTTGACTTCACAAAAAAAGAGTTGTTCATTTGATGACTCTTTCAATATTTATCTTACCAACTGGAAAATTTTAGGTGGCTGTGCTGCCTGCAGGAACAGCACCCAGAAAAAGACTGCTATGATTTCCCTCTGCAAAATTATTGTGGAGGAAATGCAGCAAGTCTAAATTTCCAAAGATGAAGATAAAAACCAATTTCCTCAGATCATCTCTTGGAAAGCCTCTTTGTTGCCTTTTAAGTATAAGCTATCAGTAGGATTTTATTTTAAAAGAACGGAAGGACAATTTTACAAATTTATACTGACAAGTAGGTGTTTGTTATCACTTAGATTTTGTAAAATGCCATAGTTTTATTTTTGGTGGTTTTATGGGTTCTGTTATTGAAAGTCATGGCCATTTCTTGACATGACCAAATGAATGACCTCTTCTGTTTTGTAGGTGGGGAACTTGAGCTCATGGAATGTCAACTCGTATAAAGGTGCTCAACTCTTTAAGCTCTTCTGTGATTTGTTAGAATTTGAGATGAAGAAAGAGGGGCTGAGGAACATGCAAATCTCAGTTCAAGGTATTTGGAGAGCTTCCATAATGTTGAATTAACTGTGCTCAATTGGTATGAGCATGCCCTACTGATTCTGAACATAGGGCAAAGCTATTGCAATGTTATTAGCAGCAAAAATTGCTTGTCAGTCGAAACCCACTTTTTTTTTATGCTTAACAGACATGAATATCTTTCCAATCTAACACATCTCCAAATACTTTTAACAGTCACAGATGTGAAGACTGGAGGTTTCCACTCTTGGCTCAACCATGATTTCTGCAATGCTTTTGCCAAAACAGCAGTTTGTACCACGTCTCACTGCACAGAAATGCTGTGTGATGCTCTGTGCCATCGACATCCCTTTATTGCCTACTCATGGCTGAAAACCTGCCCCTGGTGTGGGCAGCTGGGCCTGTATGGTGCCATGGTTTTAGTCCCAGCAGTGCCCAAATGGTGTCAGGGTCACCGTGGTCACTTGCTAACAACAGTGTTCATCAGAGCTTCTCATCCTGGGAGTCAGGGAATCACACAATGGCTTGGGTTCAAAGCAACCCGAAAGATCATCTACTTCCAGCCCCACTGTCAGGGGCAGGGACACCTTCCACTAGACCAGGGTGCTCCAACCCCCATCCCACCCGGCCTAGGAAATCCCAGAACACCAATTAAAATCATTTTGAAGATTAGGAGAAGAAAAAATTATGACTGGGCAGGAAGAAGCCCACCGTGAGCCAAAGGGTCACCATCTTTAGGACAAGGTACTGTTGAGATGTTCTGAGGGGACATGGCACTTTCTGCAGTCATGCCTCCAGAGGAGATACGGGGCACATGACAGCCTGGTGTTACCACTTACACAGAGTCCCTCTGAGGTCAGAGTTAGTGCCCCCCTTGACATCCCCACATCACACTGGTTTGCAAGTGCCTCACAGAGAGCAAGAAGAGTCCAGACCTATCCCCTGTGGGACTCAGAGGAAGGAGCTTTGTGTAGATGTTGCCCCAGAAGATCCACACGGGCATTTCAAGACTTGGTGGGGAGTTGATTGAAAGCTATTGAGAGCCTCTTTCCACACAACCCTCCCACTGCTCTGCCCCCAAAGAAAGACAGCCCTGTAATACATCCCAGCCTTAGCAGGAGCTACTTATATCCTGTAGTAGGAGGCTTTACCAGCTTCGCTGAGTTTCGAAGTGATATAACACAAATCTGTCACCACAGATGGTCTCGCCGATAGCATCTGTGGCTGAAGTGCCGAGAAAGGAAGCCATACTTCTTACCACTGTGTATAAAAAGAAAACTCTCCTGCAGTAATATTTCACTGCTGACAGCATAGCATCTCTGTTAAAAAAAAAAAAAAAAAAGCTCATGTATCCTAATATTCTGCCTTTCTAAATAATAAAATCCATCTCTGCGTTAGCGACCTGTCTAGTCGATATTTCTCCTATAAAGCTAACTTATATTCCATTTCTATGTCCAGGATAATCTTTAATGGGAGGAAAATGAACACATTACAGACCCCTGATTTTCTGTAGGTTACAAAAATTCCTATGTCTTCATTAACTAAAAAGGGGGCAGCTCACAGGACTATTTTTCAACTCTGAATTTATAGCATACACTAATCCTTTCACTGTTATTTTGTCAAGATTTATTTTGCACACACAGATACATGTAGAATTCACATCATGGATTTCTCTTCCATATCTATAATCACAGCCATCTGATTTAGCCCACATCCACAACTACATACCCTGCCTGCTAATGTACTTCCCTGGGATTTATTTCACTACACCAACAGGACTGTATCTCTTCCTCAGCATGTTCAAAAGGTCAATTCTAGGAAGGAAAGAAGTCCCTAAAGTTATCAAAACACTCTATTTCCATTTTCAGTAAATGTGGAATGCCTCTTTACCAATTAATTTTATCTAAACCATAGGAGTGGCTGGGCATTGCACTTGGTCAGTAAAAGCTTTTCTGGAAGTACAAACGTTTCAGTGTAAAAGTCCATTACCTCACATCCCTTGTAAGATATAAGCAAAGGCTCTCTCCTTCAGAAAAGTCTGCACAAGCATAAATTCAGCATGACCTGACACTCCAGCCCAGCAAATCAAATTTCTTTACATTTATATCTCAAAAGCATGAGTCTGCAAGATGAATGCCATGACTCCTTTTGCATTCTAACAGATCCTGAAAATTAGGATCAGTTTTAATTGCTTAATATGTGACAGAATTTAACTTATATGCTACCTAAATCTAGGCACAGAATACAAATATAAAAAATAAAAAGCCATATGTAGACAGCAGACTTTACACAGTTGCATTGTGATAGAGTTTAAACAAACATACCTTGAGAAAAACAGTAAGCTGTAATCTGCTCATACACCTTCCAGAAATGGAATTTGACAGGAACATGTGTTAACTTCACCACATTTAGGAGGCATTTTCAAGTTTAGAGGATATTAACACTCATAAAGCTCTACTTTCCTCTTTTTTTGGTCTATTTCTTTAAAAGACTTAAAATTGTAAGCTGGACTCCTGAGTTTTTCCCATCTAGTCTGGTGCCCTGGTGTCATTAATTTGTAATAAGAGCAGGAAGAGGAGAGGCCTAATTCCTGGTTTGCTACATGGTAATTGTGACAACAGGATGACCTGGTATGGTACAAAAATGGCTTTAGCCACCTACTTTATGATATCCCCTGCTGCTGAACAGCTGACAGAGACACATGTACCATATTATGACAAGATGACCTTTAAAGGTCCCTCCAACACCAACTATTCTGTGATATTATCTTAATACCACCTTTCAGGTAGATGTATGTTTCAAATATGAACAGCTCAGAGAAGAGAGCAGGGAAAACTAACCAGAAACCTGCTGTACATTGTTATCTGAGAGACAGGTAGGGATGACAACCTTCCCTCTTTTGGCCTCTGGCCATGGATGTTATGCCCTGTTCTCCTCCTCCCTTTTTTGTGCCCTGTTCTGATCTGATGCACAATCCTTTCTTCAGCACTTGGATACCCACGCCCTAGGGTCAGCTGAAACCAGGAAGAGTAATTCCCATAGTGCAGTGGCACATCAGGTCTAGTTTGGATGGAAAATGTTTTGATTAGAAGGATTTATGTTAGCAAAGATATTCTTTAATAAATAAAAGGGCTGAGATGAGTGCTAAAGCTGCAAAGTCAAAAAAGTCTTATAAAGTGCTATCCAAGCTGCTGTCAGGTCTAAATATCTGACATTAATCCTGTGCACAAGTTGTCCATAATTCCATGTCCCCTGCTCCTCAGGACCCTGCCCAGATCAGTGTAGTTCAGCCAGTGATGCAGACTGTGCAACACTTACCCTTCCCATTCATGTGCAGCCCCTCTGCTTCACGATTTCTCAAAATCCAAATGCAGCAATACATGAAACAATAAACTTGCTGAATTCCCCACAAAAGAATACTTTATTCACCATCCTACTTACACAGGCAAAGAGATGGGTGTCCTGAGGAAAATACAAGCACTGAGGAGCCCTGCCTCAGGGAGAGCAGCAAGCTCAGGAGACTCATGGAGAAGATGTCACTTTGTCTAAAATCTGCATGGGACAGACAAATGGGATAAATGGATGTTTTAAGACTTAGCTGTAATGAAAAACAGCACCATCAATCATTTTATTGCCGTTGCAGAAAGGTTTCTCTCTTTGCAATGAGGGGAAGCTGATTTTTGCTGAAATGCTCTGCCCATGGAAATTCTGCACTGTCAGCAGCAGCATTCCATGGACCTCAAGGACTCCACCAGCAAGGATCCCACGTGCTGTCCCACCTGTCCCTGGTGATCCACAAGACACCAATATTCATTTCACATTGGTTCACAGAACCACATTAAGCCATTAAGGTTTGCATTCTCTTCATTATTTTTAAAAGCTTAGCAATAAGGTGAACGTTGCAGAGAACCATCTGAAATTTTTGGGCTGTTTGTACAGACTTGTACAGCCATTGAAGAACTGTACCAAATCACACCCATTTTTTACCCATAGATTTACCACATGAAATCACTAATCAGAGAGTGCTTGGAGAATTTAGAGACTTCTCAATTAAAAAGTCCAATTTTCTGTGATATATATAAACTATTGTTTATTTTTTAGCCGCCCTGTGGAGTGATATCTATCATTTTCAGCAGGAAGCCAGGGCTATTTGTTTTTCAAAGATAGCTCTTTGGAATTAATTACTCTGGTATTAGACTAAGTGACAAAACAGGTAGTGCAGAACCGAGGGTAACAAGAAATTTTGTCTTGCAGCTTTTTGGAGTAAAATTATTCTCCTAACCTGACTGACAGCATACCATTAATCACTATTTAACAATTATTACAGCCAAGACATATTAGAAAACAACCCTAGATTTCTCGCTGCTAGTTATGCTTATTTCATTTTCTAATTGCTGGCTTAATTTTTAAAATGTCAACAAAAGACAATTAAATCCTTGTTGTAACTGTTCAAGCCAAACATATATAATGGAGACTTAATGGATGCATCCTGTTTAAGATTCTATTGGAGTTTCTTCCATCTTATGGCATCGTATCAAACATGACAGCTGCTCTCCAGTGCCTGATGTCCAGCCCACCCGAGGTACCTCTGCTCCATCCAGTGAGTTTGGGTGTTGCTTTGGTGCTCCTCAGAAATGGCAGACAGTTAAAATCTCCACTGCAACGTTAATTACTGAGCTGTTTCCCAAGATGTCAGAGCCAAGGTGGCAATTGCAAAATGGCTGTCAACATTCTGGCTGAAAAACACTGGCTGAGCTTTATTAACCACCCTCTCTGCTGTGACTGGCAGGAAGCAGCACCTGGCAATGTTCTGTGGTGCACCACTGGACTCGGGGATGCTGCCTGATGAGTCCTCTTCCTGACACTGAGAGTTGCAAAGAAAAGAACAAAACTGAGCAGCACCTGCTGACTCGCACGAGTGTTGTGGCTCAGGGTACATGATAAATCAGGTTAAATGAGAAAGCTGGTTTATTATGTTCTCATCCTCCAGCAAACTCTTCCTAGCTTCTCCCATGGTTTGTTGCCATCTTAGTTCTTCAGATAAAACTCTTTATTGGGTCATAATATAGACTGGATCTCTAAAAGCAACGTGTTTTGGGAGGATGGGAGCAGCACATAACCACAGGTTGAGCAGGTACAGAAGGCAAAACTCAGAGACAGTGTCAGTCACAAAATTATTAAGGTGGAAAAGACCTCTAAGATCACCTGAGTCCAACTGTTAACCCAGCATTGCCATGTTCACCTCCAAACCATATCCCCAAGTACCAAATTCATACACCTTTTGAACAGCCTGGCTGTGTTATAAAAACAGAAAAAAATCACCAGTGGTTGATGATCATCATAAGAGCAGTGATTTTAAAATCAGACATAAGCTGCAAAAGCTTTCAGAGACAACCTTAGAAATGATAAAACAGCTCTCAGAGGGGTTTAACCCTACTGAAGCCAATTAGATAACATGATCTGTGTGCCCCATTATGTGGGATTTCAGGTGAAACACAGGTAACCTGGCTGTATATATATGTATGTATATCTCAGTTTAAGAAAGCCATGGGTGAAAACCTGCCAGCAACACTGTCAGTCAGAAGTGTGACAAAAATCATGTCACCAGGGCAGGTAAATTACCATATTCATGAGGTCAGCCCAAAGGAGAGGGACCCCATTTTACCCTATTAGCTTTTAAAATCTGTCACAGCATAAGGAGCTGGACATGAGATATAACATCCAGCATACAATAACTCCACATTTGGAAATGAATCAAGGAAAAAAAACCTTTCTAAAGGATGTGTTGTTTCAGAACACAGTGACCTCCAAAAGTAGAAAACTAGAAACAAATACGCTCTTGCTCTTGGAGCTTTATTAGAGAGCACAGTTGCCATACAAAAATGAAAACAGATTTAAAGTAAATGGATGCTTTTTCCTGACTACTGCATTGCTAACGACAGATGTGTTTTCTACTGTCTGGCAAAACATTAGAGAATTTCCTGTTTTAGGAGTAGAACTGCACACAGAGACACCATCAATGACCCAGCTGAGTCCAGTAAGAAAGAGAATACCCAGCCACAGAATATTTTGCTCCCTTCGCTTTATAGCAAGAGGCTACAAACCAATAGGTCCTGACCTTCAGCTGAGCCTTCTGACAAGAATACAACTGTGGGACTGGAGCAGGGGTACAATTAACTGCCAGACTGAAAGCAGACTGTGGCTGGAAAACAGAGGGAAGAAGAAAGTTTGTGTTAAGAAACTGCCAGGGTGGATGTGGGGTGATGGATCAAGTCAGCGTCGTAAGGTCTCAGAGGCTAGGGAAGGGGACGGGGAAAGGCAAGGTACTGAATTTATTTTTAATGTCTCTAAGTTTTTTTCTTTTTTACCCCTAGGACAGAGAAAAGGTGGGGATGTGCATGGAAGAAAGGGCTTTTTGGGCAGAACTCCATATGTTTCTGCTTGTGTCTGATTCTTTTTCTGTTTCTCTTTTTAGGGTGAAAAAATTTAAAACATACATCTTAATAAGTCCTTTTTTTAAAAATAGGTGAAGATACAAGACTTTCTTGAAGCAGTTGCCATGGAGAAGCTGTTCAAGTGAAGAATAATTACTAGGGCAAAATCACATACAATATGGGGACTGATCCTTCAGATTTTACCCATGCAGAACTCCCACAGAAGTCAACTTGTTATCACATATTTTTAGCAAGCCAGGAAAAGAAAAAGAACTCATACTTCACTCCTTCTAAATGAAAAAAAATCGTTTGTTTGCATAACACAGCAGAGAGAATAGGCTTTTTCAGCAAAAGTCGTTTTTCTAAAGACTCTGCAAGCCACCTTGTAGCACAGGTGGGCTGTTTTCACGTTTAGGATCAAAGAAGTTAATTACTGAGCAGTAATATGTAAGTGCATGGTGTGCTCTTTCCCATAGTATCAGAAATATTGCAGAATGTGTACTTAAAACAAAATGAGGTCCCTCTTTCTTATTTAATCAAAAATAATTGCAAATCCAAAGAGAAACATTTTTATGCAAGTTCCAGCCGGCTATTGATGCTGACTTGCAGAAAGAACCAACATTTCTTTGTCCTGAACACACATAACTCCAAAATTAGAGATTTGTCTCTTCAAACAACAGTGGTTACACAAGGACTCTTAATGCTTCAAACTGCACCTTACACAGTAGTTCCAGAAAATTAATTCCCCCCTCACCTGAATTGCCTCCTCTACTCTTCTCTTCTCACCCAGCCCCAAAGCAGAGCTCTGAGGCTGGGAGTGTTGCCCTCCAGCCCTGAAGGCATTGTTCCCTGGGGATGTGCCCCTTGCATCCCTCAAAAGGGTCCCATTTGAGGTGGTTCGATGCTCCCCTGCAGCATCATCCTGCTGAAAGCACACGGTGCTCTTTTCAGAATCTGTGCTACCAAAAGAAGACACGTCCCTGCTCGATAGCCCCTTTCTGTCACCCTGCAGCACAGAGGGATAACAGCTACCACAGAGCTGGCTGAAGCACAGCCCGTGGACAAAATAATCCCACTGGGCCGTGCAGCACAGCCCTCGTTGTTTTACCACGGTGCTGGGACATAAATCCACAGGGCTGTGGGGACAGCAGGGGATGGAAAACCCCAGGCATGGCCTGAGCTCCACCGTTCTGGTAGGAGAGATCTTCCCTGCCAAAGTTTGCTGCCTTTTGCCCAAAACCTGTCACTGTAGAAGCACGATAAACAAAAAGAAAAGAATCCTCATTCTGGGAAACATGGGCTACTTCTGCTGGTACAATTAGAGGTGTGTAATTGCACAGGTGTAATTACACCAGTTAACTTGCCCACGTAGAAAAGCCCGGAAGCCCCTTGGCTTCAGTCACTGCCAAATATCCACAAACTCTCAGTGGCCCATTCCCAAAACAGCAATTACCATTCATGAAAAGTCTCTGGAAAACGGGGACAGACTTAGAGACGTGGTGATCTTCAAATGGATCTTTCTGTTATATTTTCAACTGCTAAGCAAACTACAAAGTTTGATTTGTGGTGCACGCCGTGATCATCACACACCTGATGGGCCTATTTTCTCTTGTCCAACATCCATTTCAGAGGAACAATAAAGTAGTTACAAATTGGGATCAGGCTAACAGGACCTGTGGTCCTCATGCTGTAATTTAATCCTAAAAGGACTGTGAATATATGGGTTCCCAGCAGTGGACTGAAGTCCAGCATTAGCAGCTGCAGGGCTGTTAGGAAGCCAGGCCTGACCCACATCACCCAGGATTCTCAGCACCTTTCCTGTGCTGTATTTGGCAGAAATTTGCCCACAGTGTTAAGCAATTTAGTTTGGGTATTATATTGAAGGAAACCTTAAACAAACAAACAAACTCCACAAACCAGTAAAAAGAACAAGAGGACTTTTTTTCTTGAATTATCCCAATTAAGTCACCAGTTATCACCTCCTACAGCAATAAAAAGAGAACACAATTAGCAAATTTAATTAATTAAGCTGAAAGCAACAATACCTATTTTAAACCCCTCAGTGAATGCAGTAAGATCAGCAGAGCAGATCAGGGAAGCAGTGAGTGATCAGTGCTGAAGGAGGCATCGAGCCTTTTCATGAGATTCTGCAAGCAGGGGCCTGGCTGGGGTGATCCATCCCTCCCCAAACCAGCACCTGTCCTAGGGGTGTCTTCTACATTCTCACAGCCACATTAAAGACAAAACAATGGTTGTCCTCTACGTCAGACTGAGGGACCTGACAAACAACCACCACCTTCTCGAGCTACAACAAAACCAAAGCTGAGTTGGGGGTGCAAATGTATGTTTTGTCATTACAAATAAAGGCATTGTGTTCCACTGACGGTCATAAATACCAGGAAAATCAGACTGATAAAAAGTCTGACAGACTCAAGCCCTCAGCAGTTTCCAGAAACTCAGGAAGACTCTATTAGAGCAGTAGGACACCAAAGTTAAAAAAAAAATAAACAGTAGATGGTATCTAAGCTGAAAACTAAAAGATAAGAGCTAAAAAAAAATAACTACAGCCTTAATGAGCTGTGCTTAAAATACAGGCAATGAAACCCCAGCGAGGAGGAACTAACAGAATTATTCACTGCTATTTTCATAAAATGTTGTAATGTTTGCAGAGATACTGAGGAAGCCAGCCCAGCTCAGGCACACAAATTGAGGTGGAAGGGATGGGTCAGGAGAGGTGCTGAGAGGGGTGACCCAATTAACATCCATGAGGAGACTGCTCTGGTGATTCCATGCTCCTCCTAAAAGAGGGAAGTTGTAAGAAAACCAAGCTGAAAATCCATAATTTACAAATTCTGTCCACTCAGAGGGAGAAGGTCCAAATGGTGCAAACTTCATTTAGAGACAGAAGAGAAAAGGTGTGGTGAGACCAGAGCAGATGGTTGGGGCGGAAGTGCCTCTTTCACCTGAAAACAATCTGGGGACAGAAGCAGTGGATAATGGAGAGGCTGTGGGTTGAAACACAGCCCTCAGATCCTGTCCACAACCTCCCACACCTCCTTTTCCAAAAACCAGCAGGCATCAGTCAGCAAAACACCTTGGGTGGATTCTTCAACATGGTAAAAAAAAAAAAAAAGTTCTTTTCTACTGCTTCACCATGGCAGAGTGTAAGAGCAGTTTTGATGTGAACTGAAATAAGCTGCTAGGAACAAAAATAACTGCACATTCATTTTATCTGGTTTGGGTAAATCGGTGTAAACCTGTTTTCCAGCCTGGAAAATTGCCCTGGAAAGAAACTGGGGTGCCAGAAAAAAAGGAGGAGATGAGGAGGGTGGATATCCCTGGGACAGCAACCACTGGGACAGAGGGAGAGCCAGGGTGGGTGAAACATGAGGATTTGCCTTTGAGAGGGCAGGAAGAAATGTGGGAAAGGGAGAAACAACAGCAAGGTGTGAGAAATGAAATGTTTTTAAAGAGTGAGATAAATAAATGAGACAAAGGATGGGAAGAATGAAGCCTGGATCAGCCCTTGGTGCGCTCTGAGGTGTGATTTTGGGGTGTCACCAGAGGGGAGGAGGCAATTTGAGGATTTTACACTGGGGCTGTTCAGCTACAGGGATGGGCTCCTAAGGTGCACAGGACAGGCAAAGCTCTCACAGGAGTTCCATTAAAATCTGGGGGAAAAAGCCCAAAGCAGGAATAAGGAAGGAAACAGTAGCCTATGACTTAATTTTTGGAAATGGCAGCAGCGAATACTCTCACTGGCATGACTGAGAGTGCCAGAGACATGACATTACAATTCCAGCAAGACTGCATTTAGGAAAACACTTTTCTCTTTTAAACATAGCTTTCCAATAAATAAACACAATGAAAATAAAGCACGTATGTGCATTTAGTGTTGTGGAAATAAGACTGCAAAATACCCATGGAAATGAACTGATGATTTACACACAATTAGAGATTTTCTGATTTTTCCTCTCCCATGACTTTTTGCTGATAAGTCTCTAAAAGCAATAGACAAACAAACTTGAAATACTGCTGATGAATTGCCAGAAGCCCAAAGAGTACATTTTTCAGAGCTGGTATCTAACTAATAGAGAGAAAAGCAATTAAATAAGAAAAAAAATCAAGCAACTCATTCCTCAAATGACTCATTTCTCACTTAAAAGGAGTCTCTTTCCTCTGCCTCCACTGCCCTTTAATAGCTCCTTCATGCCATCACCACTTCAGGTCACGAAAGGATAACAAGTCCTAGTTCTTTTCAGGATCATTTCCTGCCTGTTATCCCATGCAGGGAGCTTGGTGTCACCTTTTGCTGTACAAAGCTGATTCCTCATCCAACCTGAGCTTTTGATTGTCTCCCCTCCCCAGGGACTACTTTTGACATTTTTTATCCAGGATTTTTTCTGGTTTTTTGGGAAAGCCAAGGTTCCCAAGGCTCTGCAGTGGGATAGCTTCCCAATTTGGCATTTTCTGGGTCGAAAACATGATTGCTGTACTTGCTGTCCCTAATGCACACAGCAGCATTTGGTTTTGTGCTTATGCCTCCCCAAGGAGCTGTAAAGCTTCAGAGATAATTAACCTATGGACCTTTTGACATTATTTGCAGCAGAAATGGGTTTTAGATGTCCACATAGGCTCTATGGGCATAACAGGTGAGACATGGCCCATTCTTGCAGCTGATGGACATAGGAAAATAAGTTTCCATGGCTGCTTCCACTCAACAGCCCCTTTCACTCTCACAGTGAAGAGCTGAGGCTCCTCTTAAGGTCTTTGTTTGAGATCCTATTTGGAAACACATTTCCAAGTCCCACTGTTACTGGATAAAGGAACATTCCATTGCTCCTGAGCACAGTGGTCTTTTTCTTTGGGTGTCTGGAAATTGAGGGAGCTGGGTACCAGGAATCAATTATGGATGCCTGCTCCTGGAAGGGTAAAAAAGTCAGGGGAACAGAAACTTCAGTTTTCCCATTTAGATGAGGCACCTCCATCATTGGTAAAAGTGTCTTACGTGCTGATTATAGGGCAGAGAGAGGAAAATATTGTAAAATGCTGATTTTACTGTTCTTCCAGATAACACAATAGGAAGAATAACTCAGATGTCAATCTGTACTCTCCCTCTTTTCATTCCAGGACAACGTGTTACTAAGAACTGGCACAAGCAAGCAATTTAGTGCTTAATAAGTACCTAAGAGAATTAGGGTCCTAATGACTACAACTGAACTACTCAACAGCCCCTAAAATCCAATGAAAGCATGGCAATAAACTGAAAGAGAAGCTGGATTATGCGCTTCAAAACCCTCCCCCTTTTTTCTTTTAAATTGGGTTTAAAAACCTGCTTTGTTAATTACTTATATACCCATGTCCCATGCTTTTGAAAAACAAGTTGAACCTTGCTCCTGGCTTTCTGCCAAGTGTGGAATTTTGGTTAGATGGTTTTAACAGCCAGAGTAACAAATTGTGTAAGAGATTTGGGGGGGGTTATTGTTGTTATTATTGTTTTGGGCTGGGTTTTCTTGAGCTTTTCAGCACTGAAGAGCTGTCCACTTATCTTGTTTAGGTGTCAGAACAGTGTAATAGGGGCTGCTTGTGGGGGGCTGCAGTGCTGGGGGCCAGCAAGGACAGGGGCCCCTCTGCTGTCCTGTCCCTTCCTGTATTCCTCAGAGTGCTTTGGGATCTGCCAGTTACAGCAAAGAGTAATTTTTTGTCCCAAAGGGTTTCTCAAATAGTCAAACACTAATGTTGTCAATATATATTTCACCAAGACAATTACAATTATCTGGTTTTCTGAAAGTTCCCTCCCAGGCCCTGCAGTATTTAAATAATTTATGTGAGGAGTTGTGAAGTTAAGAGACTTAATTCTGAATATTCTTTCATAACAAAGTATTGTAGCCCACAGCACTGAGAATAAAATCAGGCACATACATACATACATATAATTTAATACATGATCCCCATGTCAATATAGTGCTGCAAAAATATGATTATTGTGAGTAATAGAAGAGTTCTTGTACCNTGATTATTGTGAGTAATAGAAGAGGGTTTTATATTTCTTCTTGCTTGAAAAAGAATATCATGGAACTCACACATATGTGAATTTATTTCAGTAATACTTTGTCCTCAATTTATCAAGATCTCACTGAATCCTGTTGCACTGGCTATTAAGGAGAATTCTTGAGTTTTCACTAAATACAGCCAGGTTCAGCTTCAGCTAAGAGATACATGAAAAAGCTGCCCAAGGCCTCTTGGAACTGCAGGCTGCACATGCAAACCCATCCTGTTAATGTGACATGATTGAACTAATGGAAGACAAAAAACCATATGGCATTCTTCTAGTTCCGAAAAATAAAACCAGATTAATTACTTAGTAAATAAGTAATGATTACATGAAATGCAAACGAAAGTGAAGAAAGGCTTCCCAGAGCCCTGATACTCTGCAGGTCTGATTTCTGTCCCGGGGAATTTTGAGGAGCACAGAGTGACAATCATCTGCTGGACCCCAGATCCCTAAGAAGACAAGGTTTGAGGTGCCAGATACAGAAATTCAGCATTGTGCATGTTGGGAAGTGTTTTAAATGGCTCCAAAAACAATTGTGTGAGAAAACCCATAGCAGACATGATCAGAGAACTGTGAGAGAGTGGTCTCACAGGGGGATTCTGGCCCTCACCTCACATAGTTTTGGTTCTGAAGTAGTTTGGGACTTACTCAAAAGGAGAGGAGGCTGGCAAGAAGGTCCCATACCTTCCCAATGGACCAGACAGGCTTCAAAGACAGGAATTTCCAGCACTTGCTTCTGTGTATTTAATCCCAAAAGGCAAGTGGTTCCCTGGCTTTTCTATCCCCACACATACCCCCCAAAATCAAGAATGAGATGAAATTATCTTACTGAGAAAATACTAATGGCATTTTCAAGTGAAAAAATAAAAAAAGAAATAAACTTGTTAAGATCCAAAGGCCATTATATAGTAGCAAAGTATCAGGAAAGCTGAAGTCAGATGTTCCACAGACCCGAGCAGTAAGTGCTGATCTAATTAAATACACAACCAGACTCTCACAGCTATCAAAAGCTGCTTATTAAATTAAATAAACAAAAGCTGATTAATAAGACACTTGGTGTTAAATGGTTAGCCTCCTGCTTGCTCTGCAATGTTCATTCTATAACAATAAATGAAAAATCATCATGCCTAAGCATGTCTAAATCTGGGCTATAAGGATTCTTAATAAATTCCTGCAGTGAGGCAGACCAAACAAAGAATAACTGGCATGAAAGAATGATACAGCATATAGTAAAAAAGGAAAATTTGAAGCACTGTCACAATTAATATGAAGTCTATTTGACTCTCAGCGAGGAAATAGTGGAATTGGTTGGACCAATTTCCTTTGTGACCAGAATGAAACAGGAATCAGGGGTCCTGCTGTCTGGAAAAGAGCTCCATGGTATTACAGACTCAAGAAATCCAAGGCTACAAGTGTCTGCACACCCAAAGGTTGCTCCCTGTCCCCCTCAGTGGTGCAGATGATGAGTTTAGTTCAAACCTTGTCAGGTCTGCCCGTGGTGCAAAGGTCCTGGGCAGTAAGATCCGTTCAGAGAAAACCCAACCTGGATGAAAAGCTGCAATAAACCCTTTAGCTTCCTCTGGAGGTAAATCAGATTAATCTTCTGTTTTCTAACATCAATATTCCCAAAAAATTCAAACTCCTCCTCGAATGCCAACTGACCACCTACCTCAGGGTGTGAAGCTGCAGTGCCCAGTGCCCACCAGCCCAATTAGACTAGAGGGTAAACACCTGTATCAGCATGGTCCTAGGGCTGTTTTCTCCAAATAACCAGAATAAACAGTAGAATGGTTCCCTGGCACAGCTGTGCTGCCTTGGAGAGCCCACCCAGCAGGCAGGAACACCCCAGCACTGCTCTCTCCTGACACATCCCAGCTCTACCATTCCTGCAACCCACCAAGGCACAGATTACAACCTGTGTTTGAGGATTTCATTGCTTGGGAAAAAAAAAAATCCTCTGAGGAATATTAGGCCCACATAGGGGGATGGTGAACTTGTTCAGTTTGACACAGGAATTACAGACCCTTCCACATGTCCTTTTCAAAACCATTCACTTGAGTGGAACAAACTCAGTTGCTATTGCATGAGTCAACCCAAAAACCACCTGGGAACACTGCAGCTCACACTTCCCTTTCCAAGGAGGAGCAGGTGAGAAGAAAAACACACACCAGATATTAACTGTGCTGTGTAACACACGCTGAAAGGTCTTCAGGTGCAGCTGTGAATTTGTGGCTACAAAAACGTGTAGACAAGAGGGAGAACAAGGTGGATGCAGTCAACCCTGAGACCAGGTCTTTGCTTGTTGGATAATCAAATGAAGGTTCCAGGACCTTCAGCTGAAAAATAATTGTTTTAGAGCTTTTTGCTTGCAGGAAAATTACTGAGAAGCAAATTATTAATGCAGCCTTGCTTAGCTACTTTGTAACAACTCTGTGAGAACATCCAGGACACAGAAATCATAGGGCAGAATATTAAACTTGCTAAATCATAAAAACAAAGACAGAAAATCAACTGGTGTGAGGGTTTTCAGATAGAACAAGGGGTAAAAAGAGCAATGAGATTTTGCACAGCAAAACACTCCCGTCAATGTTAAATAATGAGGCTGTGGTAGTGACTCAGTTATTGGAATGAAAGATTATTTAAATAGCCAGGTAGCTTGTTTATCATTTATGAAAAAAAGTAAAAAGTACAAGGCAAAGGCCAAGTTGTGGGTTTTTTTTCTCTTCTTTCCAAGCAGCACTTTAATTCAAATTGGTTCTTGTTATGCCCAGTGAAGAGATGTTCTAAATGTTAGTTTTTATAAGCCATTAGTTGGCTGGTTAATAAGAGGGAAGAAGAAAAAAAACAACAGCAAGATCTGCTTTCTAAGACAGAGTAACAATTACCCAAGAGTTATTTGACAAACTTTCTATGCCAATTACAGCTGGTGGTGGTCAGTGCTTTGCCTGCCCAGTAACAGTGCAGGATGCAAGGAGGCATCTCCTAAAAGCTCCTGCCTTGGCACTGAAGCAGAACTGACCCAAAACGTGGTACAGTTAAAGCCACTAAACAGAGCAGCTGCACAGGAGTGAGTCACAAATGCATGACCCCATTCCCCAGCGGGACGGTGCCAAGACCTCCACACTGCACTAATGAGGGAGGTTAACGAGCTCATGCAGAGGTGAAATGGACAGCACAGCCACTGTGGGAAAAATTGGCTCTGATGAAAGGGGAATTGAGGGCCAGTTATTCATCCTTCACATGCACCGAGCAGAGGAATCACCGGGTGGATCTGGTCTCTCCTGGGCATTCACACGGCAAAATACTCCTGTCCTGAGGGGGGAGTTTTCTGCAAAAATACCAACAGCAGCATCACAGCACTGATCTGCTGAGCCTTGTGTGAGATGCCACATGCAGCCTGTATCCTCCGTGGTTCAGCTGTGAATCCTGCAGTCAGGAAACATCTCTGCTGGATTATAGCTGCACACCCTGGATTGTTGCTGCTCATATAAAATGACTTTTTCATTTTTTTCACATAAATACAACACCAAAAGAGGTGTCCTTCCTGCATTAAAAGTAGTTCACATCCAATTAATAGTTGGTTCTCTAAGGGAGTTTCAAATCAGGGCTTGGACTTGATTTGATATCCCAGGCACTATATCAAGAGGCTGAGGAACAACTTGTTCTCATTCTGAGTCACATCCTCTCGGCATCCATGCACTCAGGCATTCCTCTAAAGAGGAAAAAACCCTATGCTAATTTCCAGGCATATGATCCTCCTCTGGGGTTTTTTTGCTCTGTTTAAGATTAAGCTTTTAGAGTTATAATGGATATTGCATCATCAGGCTAGCTTTAATATGTAAAAGAAAGGCTAATTATATGCTGTTTGGTGGTGGTAGCAAAAATATAAAAATCAAAGCAGTTTTCTTTATCTTGTTTTTCCTTTGAATCCTCGTGGCTCGGGGAAAGCAAGGAGCTGACAGCCTTGGGCGATGAAGACAGGCAGGGTGAAATTGGCCCCTGTGCAGACCACAGGCAATAGGATTGTGCACAACTTTCTCAGGATTGATACGCTCCTGCAAGTTTAATTTTCATCCTTTAAAAGCAGACAGGGGCTGCAGAGACAACAGAACCCAGTTCAGCCCACCCCTCGCTGCTTTCCTTGGAAGTGCCTGTACAATGCTGAGCAGATGTAGCTGACATTGGAAATGTTTGAAAATTCCACTTGCCCCGGGGCAGATGTCGGTGCCCTGACCACTGCTCCCCAGTTTTGGGGAAGAAAACATGGACAACAGAAAGCCTGGGATCTGCTCAGCACGAGAAGGCATCTGACACAGCTTCAAAGCCTGGTTCTGGTTGAGCCACCGTGAAGGTATGGACTGGAAAAGCTCTTGCAACCCAAGAGGCTTTGTCACAGTCAGGAAAGCAAAAAGGATTTGATTTTTAAGGGTTTGTTCCAATAGATTAAAAGCTAGTGCCCATTATTTTTCATATTTTCCTGAGTTCCAAAGAAATTTCAAGACTCTGCCAGCGTCCTGGGGGTTTTATTTAGAGTGCTAAGGAATCAAACTGGGCAGGCAGTGGGAGTTCAGCACTGTGGGGGAAACTCCTCTCATCTCCATGCCAATGTTTTCTAAACCAGAGCCAAAGGCAGAGCACTTAGCTATGCATCCACCACATACCACTGAATCGAAATATTTATGCTCTAGTTAATCACTAACACAATAGATTTGGAGGTTCCTAATTCTAATGTAATGATTGAGTCGGTGAATCATCCTGGCTGGATGGGGACTGCATCTCCACCCAGCACTGTGTGCATCCTTACAGACTCCATACAGAGTTCCCTTCTTCAAAATATTCTCTGTACTTCCAAAATATCCATATAAATGCACCATGCAGTTTGTATACCACAAAAACTTGGATCTACATTTAAGATGTAGCTGTATGAAGAAAATAACACAGCTCCATCACATTTATGCATAAACTCACACCTCAGTAGCTTCAGCATCCTTTCCTACGTTTGATATGATGGACAAAGAAATAGTTGTAGGGAAAATAAAAGCGAAAAATGCAAGAAATAAATCTTCCTTAGATAAGGAACACAAACACACATTGTTTTGGCAGCGGTCTCTGTAAATGTAGTTTGTGTTTGTTTTGTATATTGATTTTGTAATTCCCTTACAATTCTCTATCCTCAGGTAGACAGCAAAAGTTACTTTAAAAGAAAGATTTAAATGAATGAATGGAGTTGCTGGGGAAACAGAGGCATCACACAGCTCACCAGCAAGTGCTTGCAAGCAAAGACAGGCCGAGGGAGATCAGCAGCTTTTGCTGTGCCATAAAATAAAGGTACAGACAAACCTCCTCAGAGCTGAACTAAACTACCCCCACAAAAAATGATTCCAGCCTCCCAGGGGAGCAAGACATAACCGCAGCAAACGTCCTAAGTGCCTATTCGTGTAAAAGGATGACATGGCAGGGCTGTGTAAATCCTGCTCACCTGCTTGCTTCTCATTTAGCGGGTGATTTACTGGAGCAAACTGCGCTGTGACTGCCGGAGCTCTCCGTGACGATGGGTGTTTAATGTCCCCATGCCAGCCTGGGGTCAGCTTTGTCATTCACGTCGGGCACCCAGGCTAATTCAGGTGCATCCCACATCCTCCCTGAGGCGCTCATTTGCCTCCTTTCACCATGTGAATGCTTTATGCACCGCAAACTAATTATTCTGCTGTCTATCTGCCTCTCCCCAGCCCTCTAAATCGCCCAGGATTGGAAAGAGGGAACAAACAACCTCATTTCAAAGCACTGAAGAAAAATCCAAGTTACTCTTGTTTTGAGCTTCCATGTCACAAGTTAGTGACTTCCAGGCAGTCTGAGGAACCTCTCAAATTCAAACCCCAGAAACTCAGATTCTGGGTTGAAATACACCCCAGGTGCTTGGCTTCTCTTACAGCATCAGTGTTAAATTGATTGCCCTTCCTAATATCCCTGTAATCCTGTCTGCTCCAGGCACGCTTGTTTGGAGTGATTAGACTGTGAGAAGCATTTCTGCCCCGTTCCTGATAGATGTACAGGCAAGGACAGGTCTGGCTTTGAGCTGCATAAACTCATTTTGTGACCAGCTTCAGCAAATGCGACCCAGAATTCATCCTAGGAGTAGAAATGCTGTGTCACTCTTCCATTGCAATGTTTTCCCGAAAGCTACTCTTTTTTTTTAATTAAACAAAACTTCCAGAAGCTGTTAACATCAGATCCTTGTTGCACATTTTTTAAACTAAGTATTCAGAAACTGTACAAGTAACGGATTTTATTGCTTTTTAGAGATCAGATTATTTAGGAAACTGTACTGTTAATGTACACACACCTAGTCAGGAGGCATTTTTGTGGTGTTGGCTTTGTGAATGAAGAAAAGGTAGAGGTTGACTTAAACTGCCAGATATAAGGAAAAAGAATGTAGTTTAACTCATCATTTGACTGACTGGAAGCAAATGAGCAGGAGGTTAAGATGGCAGCTTTGATGTTGTCTTCTAGCTAGAAAAGATCCGTGAAAAGGCAGGTTTCCCAACCACAGACTTCAAACATTGATGCCAGCAGCTGACACATTTCTAAACAGCACCGTCAGGAGGAGGGTTTTTAACGCGAGTGCACATAATCTGTATTATTCTGAGAGAACCAGGTGATGAACTGCACAGGGGTGAAATTCACTGAGCTTTAGCATGGCTGGCTCTTACAGACAGCCCAGTTCTCAGGTGCCTTCCACTCCCCGGGCACAGCACAGATTTCACCCCAGCAGCACAGCAACAGCTCTGCAGCAAAAATGCACAACCAGAAGCAGAGGGGGGGGAATGGGAATTTCTGCTCTGCCCTCCCCACATCAGCTGGACTCCAAATGCACAGCAACCAAAAGGATTGCAACTTCCCAAAACCACAAACAAACAAACAAACAAACACACACCCAAGAAACATAACAACCCCTCCCCACCTAGAAAAAAAAAACCAAAACAGTCCTTTACTCAACAGAGGAAATTTTCACTCATACCTCACTGTATTCACTACATTGCTTCCAGGTATTTCCCACCACCCCTTCTCAGACAAAAAAAAAATAAAAAATAAAGAAACCAACTCTTCATTCTGAAGGGACAGATGGTCTCACCCCTGAGTTACAACAGGGGAGATATTTGAAGGTGTTCACGCCACAGCTTTCCTTTTCAGGACAATGTGTTTTTCTCCCCGTTTCTCCTTTTCCATACCAACACTGGTCTTCCTTGAAGCCTCATTTCTATTTTTTGGCCTAGTCAGTAGGGGTATTCCAGGTGTAATACTTTACAACAACTTAATTTCAGTTCTTATGTCCCTGCCCCTAGGGTGCTATGTCTTCTTTTCTCCATGTGTTAGCTTGATTTATTTTGCTTTCAGACAAACTATGATTCTTTTATGATTCTTTTAGCCTTTTCTTAGCCACATCCTATTCCTCTTCTGCTCTCTCCATACCCCATGCCTAATTAAAGGTGCTCTTTTCTGAGCAGTGCAGATGGACCTGAGCTCTCCCACTGTGGACCAGTTCTCACCAGGTCCATAGAACCAGAGGTACTAACAGCTGCTTAAATATATGAATTATTAAACCAGCAGTAATACATGACAAAATCTTGAAACTTAGCGGTGCTCAGCCAAATACATGCAAATTGATTCTATTCAACCTGAACAAAGTTTACACAGCAGCACAATGAATGCACACTTACTTACACATTTTAATTATTGCCACCAGTCACGTTCATTCATCATTTTTCTTGCCACCAAACATTTTCAGTGTGCAGAATAAATTCATTTCAAGATACTGGGTTAATGTGAAGCAAATCCTACAAGATTAATGCATTTCATATTCAACACACTGGTGCCAATTACAGTGAGTTCATCTGACGTTTGTTTGAAAATTTCTGAATGTTTAGTTTTGACAAGAGACATTTCAAAGAGAAGCTGTGTTTTATTAAGCTGTACCCTTTTAGCACAAGAATAACTGCAACTTAAAAGAAAGATCATTTTCACGACAAACACATTAGCTACGAATCCAAAGTGAGAAGAAACTATGAAAGGACACATCACTTAATAGCTTTAAAGTCACTTTTTACACCTTGCATTATTTTTGTTTGAACATGACTGGTGAGATACTGGTGGTTGCCTAAATTCACATCCTACACTGACACAATCAGTGAATGAACGTCCTCAGTCCTCCTCCAACTGTTAGCTGTTTGAAATACCATTTGTTCTGCTCACCATTTTTTGTGCTTATGTCTGAATTAGCAAATAACTGGAGAGAATGAAGCACCTGAAGACAAATTCTGACAGGTTAACGGTGAGCGCTGGGTCTGTGCAGTAGTTTGTGGTGGTGTAAATATTTAATTGGCACTCACTGGGCACATCTCCAGTGCAGACAGGAAACTCCCAAGGAACTTGTGAATGTCAGCCAAATGTCTGCAGACTCCTTGGAGTGCTTAATCCACACTAATACTTCAACATGAAAGAAATTTAGTGTGTTTAAAGTTAACTGTGGTAATTTTCTCTTTTGCTTCAACTAAATATCTGCTGTAACTTACTACCAGGTGTATACTGGTGCTCTCTTGAAAAATATCATAAAATGATTTTGCAGTAAACTTCCCATACACCATGGGTTTATTTTTAGGGTAGGTGTCATGGACTCTTTGGGGCTTAGTGGAATGAATTCCCATTCTGGAAAAAAGGGAATCTGTTTCCATCTGCTACTCCAGCAGAGCCACTGGATGCTGCACCTCAGCCCTCCAACAGATCCAAGAGTGGATCCAGAAACATCTGATCTTGCACCTCTGGTCAGACTGGTCTGAACCACTGCTCTGCACTGACAGAGGCACCAGAGAACTTTTCCTGGTACCTGGACCTAAATATGCCAGCTCAGGTAAAAGAGGCTGAGACCATCCAGCATTATGGCACAAGAAATAACTTTGTGCACAGACTGAGAGGTGACCAAAAACCTGCATTGTGATACCATGCATTAATTGGCACTGCAAATTCTGCAGAAATATGTTTTTATACACAACTAATACCCATGGAAATATTACTGCATCAGATTAAAGAGGTAGATCTACCTATCAAATTTACATATACATAAATTTTGGTTTATATCCATACCCAGATATCACATTATCAACATGTTAATATAATTGAAACAAAGATTAGAATCACTGAGTAATATAAATGAAAATTAATCTTCAAGTAAGTGCTAGAGGAGCTCTAGATATCTTTGTGGTTTCATTCCCACATCAGCCCATTGTGAGTTCAGCAGGCATGAAGGGGATAGTTGTTAGATTTCTAGCACGTAAAAGTACAAAGGCACTAAGCTACCAGTTTGAGAGCATGTAAAAGCTTTCATGAGATTTTTAATTCCAGATAGTAGACATGAAAAGCTGTTGTTATTAACCATTTTTCATTATTAAAGATGTCTCCATCCCTGAGTGAGCAAGTGGCACTGACAGTTGTGCATTAGTCTCAAATGACAACAAGCCCATCAATCTTACAGGGCTCCAAAGAAGAAAACACCTCAGGATTGGCAGGAGATAATTCATAGCATAAAAAATAAAATAATAATAACAACATAAAATAATAATATAATATAATAATAATGACAACAACGACAACAACAATAATAGTAAGAATATCTTCCAAGTAGAAAACACAACCCAGAAATTTAACTCAAAACACTGCCACAAAACCAGGTTATTTTTGACGGGGCTTAGAAAGGCTGAGGGAAGGGCCAAGGTCCAAGAGCCAGATTTGAAACAATGAAACATTTGCCAACAGAGTGACACATCCAGTGAGACTTTGGTAGCATCTTTCTGTATCTTTATGTACCCACATATATGTCTGTAGGTGTGACTCTGCTTCCAGTTTCCTCAGAAGATGCAAAAGTTCAGCAGGTGCTGATGGAGAGTTGCGGGGCTGGGATTATCATCTCAGTGTCATGAGTTTTAGCCTCTCTCCATGGGTTTTTACACCTATAATGAACCTTAATATATGCTTATGCCAGCTTTAGAGCCAGTCCTCTAAAGCACTGAACATAACACATGACATGCTCAGCATTTGCAGCTCCCAGGAGAAAAAGGTCATTATCCCTTCATAAGAAAAACCCCAAATAATTCTTGCAGAGTGTGGTTCTTCATCAGTTAACTGATAACTACATTGCGGGGGACTCAGCTCAAGACCAGCAGGATGGTCTTTGTGACCTGCTTTTTCCTCTGGAGTAGTTCTAAGAATACAGAATATGCCAGCCAAGATGTGGTTTTTATGTTCTCACAAAACACTGCCAAGCATTCATCTCTCCTGATACAGCAAATCCAGACAAAAGCACAGTCCCTCTAGAAATGGACAGAATTAGCAGTTTCCACCAGCCTCAAACTAAAAGATCAGATTCTTTGAGCAAAATGGGTTTGTTTTGAGGAGTTTGTTTCACAGGCTGTGATTCAGCCTTCCTGTAATTCTGATTCAAGCCTTGTACCACAACAGGTGCCCAAGATACTGTTGGATCTTGGATACCTGTTGTGTATTGCCATTTGCAGAGCACATCAATATTTCATACAGTCCTTAAAGCCACGAGTGCCTGGAAACCACAAACTGGAAAATGTGTGCCAACATCAGAGAATCCCACCTCTAAGGCAGGGAATACAGCCTTGGGATTTAGGGGCTACCCTGCCAAGAAGATCCTTCTCATTCTGCAGGGTGCAGCTGAAATTCCTGACAGCCCCACAAGTGGGATAATGTTCAGCCACATCAAACTTTAACCTGTGTGCTCCATATCTGAGTATAAAGCTGGTGTTTCCATGTCCTTTGAAATAAGAAGCTCTAAAAGGCAGCAGAGATGTCTGCTCTGCCAACAGGCTTCTGTCATACACTCTTCTCATTTTGGGGGTGCCAAAGTGTTTGGTTTAACTGCTTCTTCTTTTTTGGAATTGACCTGAGAGATTAAACTAACATGGGAATATCAGTTACACACTTGTAGGCTTCTGTGAGCCTGAAGTAAAAGCTGCCACTGTCACCATCAGCTTTCTAAAGAGCAAGCTAATAGCATCACTTCAGTCATTCCTACAGCTCCAGAGGACAAAATAAAGGTCAGTGGGTCAAAAAAACCTGATGGGGAAAGGTGGAAATCGGGCTGAAAGATCAATATAAATTGAGCTGAAAAGACTGGCTTGGATACAAAGCAGATGTTGGTAAATATCAGCCAGTATTTGCTTAGGAATAGGTTTAATACATTATGCATGCATTCATCATGATAGTTTTACACCCTAAAATCTGCATTCCTTGCAGAAAGCTTGGACATAAGATACAGGGAGAAACTGAAAACTGAGATTAATCTTTTATATTAGATAATCTGAGGTTAAGTGGCTCTGGAAACAAGCTAAACCTCTTGCAAACCAATCTCAAAAGTATTTGTCCATACGACTGAAATTTCACTCTGTTCTTCAGAAGTAACAATCTCATCCTAGTGACAAGCAGAGCTGATCTGTGTGGTTGTTGGCATGGGAGTAAACAACCTACAGGTCTTCAATGACAACAGTCAAGAACACAAATGTTCTTTTAAATCAGTGTCCTGCTCGTAACTCCAGTTTTCCAGGATGTGATGAACAGCTCCACACTGGCTGTTCTTCCTCCACACTGTGCCTTGGCAAGGCAGGTCCACGTCCCCCTCAATCTTCTCTCCAAACTGAGGGGCTTTGACCCAGCTGCCCCATTTGGTCCTGCCTCTGGGGGAAACACTGCTTAGCAAAATAAATGTCATCTCTGACTGATTACTGTCAATCTCAAAAATATGCACATAAATAATTCACTTTGATATATTTAGGTTGACATCTACCACACGCTTCCTTAGGATATAAGGACTTGATGGTGTCTTGGATTTCAGAGCCCCATGAAAGGGCTTTAGGAAGGAACAGATCTTCCTTCCCTCTCTCCCCCAACAGAGGCTGATTGAGAAAGAGCTGGCAAGAATAGAAAGTGTGTTTAAAATCAGTCTTATGGAGTTTCTGATAAGGACCTGATTGTCTCGAGGGGCCTTTTCCCCCCAGGATACATTGTTTTTTTTGTATGGTCTTGGATCCAGTGGTACTTGCTAAAAACATTAATTTCTGCTAATTCCACTGATTTGATACAAACTTCAATGAAGATATTGTGGAATAAGATGTATTCCAATTAAGCATATTTAAAAATTAAATTAGGGGTTTATAAGTGTGGTATTAAAATAATGTGATGCTATTTACAATTTACATAGTTCTCCTTGCTCTCACCTTTTCCAACACAATGGCAGTAACATCCTGCCCTCCTTTCCCATGGACATGTATTAATGCATGATTTTGGTACATGTGTCAAACCCTTCATTGCAGCTCAAAGCTGATACTGCTCTGATAGAGGCAACTCTGATCTGGTCATTGCAAGGCAATCGTGATTTTCAAAACAACATGGGAGAAGATACAACACAAGAAATGAGTCGAGGAAATATTGAACCACCACTCGTAAAAAAATTACAACAAAGTTGAAAAATAGAATATAAAAAATAGAGAAAAACCCTGAAACCTCACATTTTAACCAGCTCAAATTCTGATATAATTTTGTAAGTGTCTCGCTTCCCAGGACACAGCCAAATTTTCAGTCTAAATCACCAGCTGGTGTAAGCTTTGATTCCTTTAACTTTCTCACAAGTCAGCGCAACTACGCAAGATAAAATAAAATGCAAACTAATAATGCACCACATTACAGAGGATTTGGCATTTCTGCAGAGAGTCATGCAGCAGTAAAGGAAATTTTGCTGGTTCCCTCTTGTGCTATAATAGCAGCACTCATAGACATTGCCATGAGGATTGTGGGGGTCATCAGAGTGGAACTTGTGACAAACATTGCAAATGGAACAACAGCAAAGGTGTTGTAACAGCAGAAGAAAAGTGAGCAGGACTGTTTCACTCAGAGATGAGGTACAACGAGCCATTTATCTGGTGTTTGGAGTGTGACCCCCACTTTGCTCACAGGAGTGCAGGGGATGCTGAACTGGAAAATAAAACTGAATGCTCAGTTTGGTTCTCCCTGCTCCAGCTAGAAACTGTAGAAAATGGAGGAAAACTTCAGGGAAGGAGAATAAATTTTAAAAGACATTACCTGCTCTCTGTTGAGCTATTGATAAAAGAGGTCACCCCAATTATGAAAAAACACAGGCGAGATTTTGCATGTTGTACATTTTTTGTCAAATGGAAGTGCCCAGTCTGACAACACTGAGGGAAAAAAGAGGCAGCCAGGATAAATGCTCTCCCTGCCTCTGCATGGCTGCTGAGGGGTGGAAGGCAGCAGCACTCCATGTGCTCTGAGGAGATACAGATGATGGGATGTGTGCTCCTTCTCTCCTAGCACAGGGCAGGAAAACCGAGGTGAAGTCATCTTGCAGTCCCTGGCAGGGCATTCAGCAACAAAATGCATCAGGAAATAGCAGTGGGGCTGATTATACATTTACAGGGTTCAGGCCCTGCCTGGGAGAGTTTATTTCCACGTCTCCTAGTCTAAGCAGAACTGGTGGCTTAAAATTGTTAAAATCTTTTTGCTGGCCTATAAATACCATATTGTTTAAAAAATATTAAAACATGACTGCTGCCAGAGAACCAATAATAGTGCCTCTTGAGATTTATGCAATACTAAAACATAAAAAAATCCCAGACAAAACCCCAAACCCCATCTCTTACTGAGGAAACACATACAGGAGGAAATTATTCCTTTCCTGCCAGAAACAGGACATGCAGTGGACTACCCTGTTACAAAGATGACCTTCTGGTTAGAAGGTTACCTAATGTTTTTAGTAATGATTTCAGGGTATTCACTGTGATACTAAGGTGTGTATAAAATTCCCATTTGCAGCCCACAATACTACAGAGTTATGCTTCCTTCCACGTGGCCCTGAACTGCATTGTAAATTATGGTCATCCCTTCTCCCTGCTACCAAAATTAATTATCTGATAAATAGAGTTAATACACATGGCTGCTCTGCAACAGTCTCTGTGATGGATTTGTGTTTGGGGCACTGCAGACGGCCTTGCCAAGACACAGACACCATAAACATTTTAATTCTTTGACTGGATGAGTCACTGCAAAGAAATCCCTTCACAAAGGGCAGGGGCAGGAGGGCTCTCCACCACTCGTGCTGGGTCTGAGGGTGGACAAACTCACATCCCAAGCCATGAAGCAAACTGCCAGTGCAGCTCCAAATGTAAATACCAGCTCCAGCAGCCCAAATATTGCCTTCCAACAGCACTAGAGCCAAAGGTGTCAGAAAGAAAAGTGCGTGTGCATCAGTGCACAGCCACTTTCCCTCTTTAATGGCCTGGCACACAGGCAGCTGCTTCCAGATGCTTTGGATGGCAGAGGACAGAAAGAAAAAAAGGTGTATGTTTTCCCCAGTAAATTAGCATGTGAGCAACAGCAATCAATAAGAGAGCCAGTAGCCCAAAATAAAGTGTCTGAACTACCACGAGTTTTCTCACTATTTCAAATTATGCCAAGTAATTAATGCTGAAGACAGCCTCTGGTGGGCTCTTCTCATTTCAAAAAAAGGAATGAGAAGCAAAAAGGTAAAACAAGTGAGAGTTCAATGCTAGAGAGAGACCAAATTCAGGTAGCTAGGCTTCTGTTCTCTACAAGAAAAGACTGTCCTGTGATGCATTTACAGCTAACTTAGTCACGAAAAAAGAGATTCTTTTCCTTTCCCTCCATTTAAATGTTGTGCTGGTCTATGGAAATGGAGATATTCAGTCCAAAGCACAAGTCTGAGTGGAGACAACAAAATGGCATTGTGATTGCCAGTTCCTGCAGACAGACCCTAAATGATAAAACCACAGCTTTTTTTCCTTCACCATGGCCAGGAACAGAACTGTGCCCTGTCTCACAAAAATAACCAAAGCCAAAACTTCACCCCTTTAAATTCCTTCTCCCGCTCCATTTTCCCCCTGAAGAGTTACCCCCGCCTGATACAACCTCAAGTTGTTCTTCGGGAAGCTGCAAACGTAAACGCGCCCCTGGAGCAGCAGAGCCGAGCAGCATCAGGAGTCAAAGAGCCATCGCAGCACTCGGGAGTCCGGGCACATCCAGCGCTGCCTGGCAGGCGCTGACACTTGACAGCAGGACAGATCCCTTATCTGCCAGCAGGAAATGAGCAGTGCCCCCAATAACTCGAGGTGTCTCTTTCAGTAGATGACAGGGACGATTTAGCAGTTTGTTAAGGCGAGTCTTGCAGCATTTAATTGCATTTAGACAGACAAATTGGAGGAGCTTCCTCACTGCACCGACCAGTGTTTCTTTTGGGACGCTGTTAACAACTCCCTGTTTATTTGCACATAGGTTTTGCTTCAAGCAGCTGGAAGAAAGTAAAACCTTTTCTGAGGCAGTCAGGGCTGTGGGTTTATCTGCATATCTAATGCAATTAGGATATAACAATGCAGAGAGACAAAACATTGCTGTTTATTGTGTAAAAGAAATAAAATCATTCCAAGGTATTTGACTTCCCAACCTTTGGAAAAAAAAAAATAAAATCTGAGTAACCAATACAGATAAGAGCCTATCCAATCCAAAATAACCGTATAAACCAAGAGTTAATTATTCACAATTCCTTTCAGTCAGTAGGCCAAGTTACAGTCACCCTTCAGGTGTTTGAAGAAACCAAGAGGACACAAAAGTGAGAGTGCTCTGCATTTGGGGCATTTAGGACCCCGGGAGACACAAAATCGCTCTTGCTGCAAAATAGCCAGGAGCCTGACTGACATTTCTGCCATCCCCAGACCCATGGGTGATCTGCAATATCTTCTGCATCTCAGACTTTTGACCTTTTGTCATAGATCAAAGACATTCAAGATACTTTCTTTTGATTCAGGCCACGGGCAGTTAACCCAGCAGCTCCATGTTCACCAACAAACCACACCCTCAAGTGCCACATCCACACATTTTTGAACACTTCCAGGAATGGTCACCCCACCACTTCCCTTGGCAGCCCATTCCAGTGCTTGACAACCCTTACAGAGAGGAAAGTTTTCCTAAAATCCAATCTAGACCTCCCCTGGCACAACTTGAGGACATTTTCTCTGGTCCTGTCACCTGGGAGAAGAGACCCAGGCCCACCTGGCTACAGCCTCCCTTTAGGAGCTGTATGAGGTCCCCTAAGCCTCCTTTTCTCCAGGCTAAACACCCCCAACCACTCCTCATATGATTTGTGCTCTAGTCCCCTCGTCAGCTTCGTTACTCTTCTGTAGAAACAATCTTTTATTGTTTCCCATGAAGTTCATGGAAAAAAAATATGGGTTTTAGAAGCACTGAAATGTCACCTACAGTTGAAGTGAGTGACACAAAATTTTGTGTTATTACTTTACTCCTCCAGCTGTACAGTAGAGGGCAAATGCTATGATGGCACCTGCATAATGCAGACACACATAATATGTCACAGTGAATCAAAAGCCTTAAAGGAAGCCTTTTTTCAGGGTCAAATGTGTTTGAGTATCTCTAATGTAGAACAGAAGAATGTAAACAGGCATGAACTGTTGTATTTCTGACGGGTTTTTTCATTCAATTCTCTTTGCATTGTGGGCATCAATCCCAGAACATAAAAAATAACTAGAACAAAGGAAAAATAGCCCAACAAAAAAGGGACCTTCAAAGGGATGGTATGCTTCACACTCAGCTGTAAAATACATCACTGTTGGCAGATCAATATAACCAATTTCCATTTGCACTCCCATCCCGGACAAAGGGAACTCTTCTAAAGTTGCCCTTAACAGGAAAGTGAAAGATACAACTCTGCAACATTCAGTTCACTGTAATATGAAAGCACAAGGGAGTGATACTCAGTGCTCACTAAGGCCTGTCCCAAGAAGGCAGTGGCAGGATGACACACAAGGATCCTCAGCATTCCTGTACTCACTCCATAGTTGGGATGGTGTGGTACATAATGCCACCATTCAGATACAAACCTAGGCTTTCCCTTTTGTCCAAAACCCCCCATGTTCTTGGCCTGTGTTTTGAACTTGCTGGGGGAGAAAACAGACTCCCCAGCCTGATCCATCACATCATGACCACGGTTTGTAGAAGTTTGGGCATGTTGAACTGCTGAGGTAGATATTTATAACCTCAGAACTGAAAACACAGACCCAAATATCTTTACTGGTGGTTGAATTAAAAAGGTTATGGGTAATTTACAACTAGGTAAGTATTCAGGGTTTTATAAAACAATGGCCATAAAGCTCAAACGTTAAACATTGACCTCACACCTTGGGGATGAGCTGACTGACAATCTGTGAAGCAGAGTTTTCAGCTTTGTGTCTCTGCTCTGCACCTGAGAGTTGTGCCAAGCAGCCATGTGCAACAACGCTGAGTCAGGAGCTCTTTCCAGGAAAAGCACACACAGCTCGAGCACAAAAGCAAATCCAAAATGTCGGAGTTCAGCTGGTGCTGGAGAAAGAGCAGGCCTTTGTCCCTGAACACGGTGTCTGCTGTGTCCCCTCCTTCTCAGCTGCTCATAAGGAAATACCAGATGTCAAGCAGGATTTGTTACAGACTCTCTATATGATTAAGTTCCTTCTCAGCTTCAGGCAAGGCAAAATTAATTTGACTTTAGAACAAAGCAAATGTTAGTCTAATATGTGCATGTTTTCTGCTCCTTCCTTAGAGAGCAGAGCCTGTATTTCACAAGCAGCTGAGATTCCTTCTGAAACCAATAGGCACTGATTGATTAATCACTAAGGATTTATTGCTCAGTGAACAAATGATGACATATTATCTAAAAGAAATGGAGCAAGTGGTGCCTGTAGAGATGTATCTGATGGCCAAACAACAAAGATGGGACTTACAGTCCTGAGAAAGGACACTTATTGTTTTAGTGATATTATTTACATGGAGATCCAAGTAGAAGAAAATCTGTTTTCATTTGATTATTTTTAAATTTTGGAGTTTTGTAAGTGTAACCAAACTTACTATTTCAGCCCAAGGAAACACAGCTGTATTCAAATTTTGGGTAAGCAGTGCCCAGAAATAGAAATGCTTGAAAAGACACAGCAAAAATGGCCAGTTCTTAATCACTGTGAACTCACGGAATTAGCTCATTGGATTTTTGTGCTGCATTGATCATGTAACCCTAATTACAACCTTGATTTAGAACTTCAGTTTCTTGGTTATATGAGTTAGCAGCTAATTATTATTTAAGTGTTAATTATCTCAAGCCTATACACATTTACTAAAGTCATCAGGCTCTCTTCCTGTAGATCTAAAGAAAGTATTTAGTCCTGAAGTGTTAGCTCTGTTTGGGCTGTACTTTGCCATCCATTTAAGATGGGAAATTGGAGCTCAGCTCCTCATATCCTTCAAAGAGGCAACACATCTCCCTGGGAAAGGTGAGGACAGAGAGCAGGTCCTGCTCAAAGACTGACCCCACTGCAGCAGGGACAAACACAAGGATGCTGTTAAAAAGGGGAAAACACAAAACACAGAGTGAAGGAGGCACCAGCAGCTGGAGGGCCCAAGGTGGTGTCAGTGTGTGCTGGGATTGGCCTCCCTGGGGCTCACCTGAGCTGTGCTGCCAGCACTGCCCACAGAGTCACTGCCCTTTGGTACTGCCACCCTGCAGGCAAACACAGAGGGACAGCATGTGGGTTTTGCACCTCTTTGCAGCTCACTGTGGTCCAGTGAGGAATGACAGAGCAACCCAAGCTCCCCCTAGCCCTAATTAGCACGGCTGATCATGTCAGGACATGCATCCATCTATTTGTAGCACAACTTGAGAAAAATCTGGAACACCTCCACTCATCCTTATTACAATAATTTTTCTAATAACAAATAATTTTAATGACAAAATTATATAATAGTCTCAGCTGTAACAGAACACTTCCCAGCTATAAAACTGTAAGGCAATGAAACGTTTTCTGCAGCATTAATGGGCTTTCTTGGACAACTTATGTTTCAATGAAATATTAATTCCTGATCATTTGTCATGTGTTAATTAGGAGAATAAGCTGTAGGAAGTCTAGATTACCATGCAAATGTTAATTAGGTCATAATTTATGTTAAGCCTTTCTAAGTATAGGAGCACCAGAATCACATATAGCAGCAGATGAACTTTAGCAAAAAAAAATTGCATTTGCAAGAGTTATTTTTCTGTTTAAATATGAGAGTTACTATGCTTTACTAAGCACCAAAGAACCTGTATTTATTTAATTGTCCAAAGTCTTCTCTCCCCTTTCTACCCAGAGCCACACCTGCCTCTGGCCAGGGATGATGAGCTGGGAGCAGATGGTGAGGTCGCTTTGCAATGCATCAACCCAAGTGTCATGGAAGTCCTGGAAAAAATAGCAGTTTTCATTTATATTGGAGCCAAAACACACAGCCCTGCAAAAGCAGGAATTCTGGCTCATCACAGGGTGCTGGAGCTCTCCCCTCTACAGTCAACAACAGCAGCAACACTCCTGGAGTCACCTCTTGTTTTTACAAGTGACTTGCTGTGGCACTTTCCCAGTGATGCGGAGAAGGCAGCTGAGAAATCCAGGGGAATCCTTCTCAGCATTTGTCCCACTGCTCCCTTCAGAAACGGGGACACAGAGAAAAAAAATGTACAAGATGTGGCTTTTCAAATCTGAGAGGAAAGAGCCTCCTCCAACCTCAAGTTCCTCCTCAGAGGGTTTTCACTTTTTTTTGCTGTGCACAGGCACAGCTCCTGGCAGCAGGATTTTGTTTTCTGGTGAAGAAGCAGGACCTGCCTCTGTCCAGGCACGTGGGCAGCATTCAGGCTCATTGCTCCTTGCTGGCCCATCACCTGAAAACACCCCAGTGCTGCAGCCAGTTTGAGGCAGCAGAGAAAACGGCTCTGCTCTGGCATTTTCTGTGGAACAACCACTGAAATAAAACAGCTGCAATGACACACCGTAGTGGGATGAAGATAAATTTATTTTGCTGTTTCCACACTCCCACAATTTTTACACCTCCCCACACAAATCTGCCCAAGCTGCTTCCACTTTGTTGGTATTATCAAAGGAAGAAAAATAGCACTAGGCTCTGGAGGGAATACCAGCATTACCTCCCCCTGCTTCACTTTGAAGGCCAACACTAACTGTTATTTTCATTTGTTGAACTGCATTTCAGTTGATTTTTTGAGTTGTTCTTGTGGTTTGACTTTTTTCTTTTTAAAGGGGAAAAATCATTAAATGATACACGAGTTAACAAACAGATGCAATTCCACTTGAAGTCATATGTCAGCTCTACCTTCTCCGAGCTATTTCTAAAGTAAACAATGTCAGGTTGGAAAAAAAGATGATAGTTCAGCCATAACATCTGACACTTTGGGAGCTAGAAACATAATAGTTTGGAAAAAAATAGTATAGAAGGAATATATTTAAGTTTTGCTCTTTTTTAGTATGAGGTAAGATACCCTAAAAAAGACAAAGTGGGAAAAAGAGAGAGACCAGCAAAAGTAGCAAGGGGAATCAAGGGCATTTAACCAATTTAAACACTAAATTTCCAGCAGGGACAAATAAAGGAGAGGGACACAGGAAAGCACAAACATTAGCAAATGACATGGAAAGACCAAGCACTTATTTTACCATTCTTCATAATGCAAAACTGGTGAAAAGCATTAAAGACCTCATATGTCAAATTGATTTAGAGGAGCAACTTTTGGATTGGTGTAATTGCTATATGGCACAATTACTGGCATTTTACACCAGTAAATATATGTACTTTAAAGCACAGCAATTACTTGGTTCCAGGTCACTACACAGGCTTGAGCTGTGGTACACAAGAGGTGTAGAAAACTAGAGGGGAAGCAGGGCCCTGCTCCTGATCCTAGTGCTGCAAGGGAAATAACTCATGGTGTGGCCTCTGAATCCAACAGCAGGTCCCAGATCCATGGCAGCAGCAAGGTGTGAACCCCAGAAGCTGCTGCCTCTGCACCTGCCCCAAGTCACTTGGGCTGGTGAGCAGTGACAAGGGACACCCTGTGAACGCACTCTGCAGATGAACCAGCAGCTGAGCTACTCAAGTGGGGACAGAAAACTCCTGGCCCTGCCCAGGACACCCCAACAATCCCATCCTGTGCCTGAGAGTGTTGTCCAAACTCTCCTGGAGCTCTGTCAGCCTCGGGGCTGTGCCCGTTCCCTGGGGAGCCTGGGCAGTGCCAGCACCCTCTGGGGAAGAACCTTACCCTGACACCCAACCCCAGCCTCCCCTGGCACAGCTCCAGCCCTTCCCTGGGTCCTGATCACAGAGAGGAGAGTTCAGTGCCTGACCCTCCACTTTTTCCCTTGTGAGGAAGTTTTAGACAGCTTTGAGGTCTTCCCTCAATGTCCTCCTCCCCAGGCTGAAAAAGTCCAGTGACTTCAGCTGCTGCCCTTAACTGATGGCATAATGTGTGCTATTCACTGCAGCAATTTAAGCCCTTCAGCTCTGAGGAAAATCCCTATTTCACATTTATTTCCTTAAAAACAGAGCAGTTAATAATTATTATTTCAGTAGAGATGAGCATAGCACCTTGCTCTCTGTTTGGAATATCACATTTAAATCACCCTGTACACAGTGACAGTGTTGATCTCGCAGCCCCTCAGGCTAAAATAGCTTTATTTCACACTGCCTATACATTTTTCAGGGCAGAGATGAAATCAATACACACAAAGGAGTCCAAGGAACCCAAGAGGAACAAGAATAGTTTTTGTGGAATTGATGTCGCTACGCATCCATTAGCCCCACTCAGTAATTAGGAAATTAAAAGTGTCTCATTGCTCCCCTCTACTGAAGGTCACCCTTGAGGCCCTAAAGTTGGGTTTAGATGCTAATTAATTGTTTGCTGACTGCTGCCAGGGCATAGGCTACAAATACCAGCAGAAATCCTGTTCTAAGTCTCTGACTTATTATAAACAAATGCATGTCCTTCTCTACAGGGGATATTTTCAGGAGTACCTAAGCCTCAGGTTTATCACCACAGTTTGTAGGGCAATAGCCTGGCTGTACACATATATTTCACTTTAATAACATCTTCCTTCTTTCAGAGAGTAAAATTTGGTTCAGATTAATAAACCAGGGCACTCCATATTATGCACACCCAGAGACATAAGTGAGTCAATCAATATCAAATTTTAGCTACACCTTCTAACAATTTTTGCTGATAATTTTAGTTCATTAATAAAAACTAAGAAACATGAACACAAATGTATGCAATTAAGATAATGCCTAAAATACTGAATTTTGGTCTTATGAGCCCCTAGGATGATATAATAGCTTAAAAACAGGGTATTCTGAACACCTGAGTGCAGAAAGTAGATTTGCAATCAACACATGTGATACTGAAGCCACAGAAAGTATTTCTGGGAATCAGGGTACCAAATTAACCTGGTGAATGTGTCCTGATGCACCTGTGCTGGCTCTGGAGCTGCTGCAGGCTCCAACGAGGACACCTCTGTGCTCTCTGCACTGCGTGGACATGCCTAGAATCATTTTATGAGAGGGGGATATTTAGGCTATTAAGACCCAGTGAAATGAAACCCTGATGCAACTTTTAGAACTAAAGGCCTGAAAACTCATGACAGAAATCCACAGAAAGCACAAACCAGCTTTTGGGTACCTAAACCACTCTGTCCCAGGAGATGTCTTTGGAGATCAGATAAAGTCACCTGAGTTTAAGAATAATTTATCTGTTATCCAAAGTACAGGCTTTTGAAGATAGACTTTCTTTAGATAATCTTTCTTTCTGCAGTAATAGATAAGTTATTACAGAATATCAGACCAATTGCTACACCCAATCCCCTGATGCTAAAAGGGCTTGGTGCTTGGAAAGGGTACAGAAAACACTGCAGGAATGAGCAACATGAAAACCTGCCCAGTGCAAGGCACTCAGGAAAGCAAGTGCAACACAACAGAAAGGAAATAAATCTGCTGGGAAAGGACAAAAAATACTATTAAAAAAATCAAAACAAGTAGTTTACAACTGATACAATGGAAAAGGGGACCAGGAAAGAGGGAAGACAAGGCACAGCTATAAGGACAGACACCAGCAAAGTGTAACCAAAATTATGAAGAACAAAAGGTGGAAATAATCAGAGCATGAAACAAGAACCTTAATAAGACTTCTGGCTGCATATATAAACTTCAACAGCTGAGTCTTCGGTGGCTCATGGAGCATGATTCAGACACAGCCAGGATGACACGAGCTGAAGATGATACTCAAGTTACAGGCAGGGTGAAATTATTTACAGTGGACAACACTTAAAACTGAGATTTGACACAATGATGAGTCCAGCTACAGCTGTGACAAGACAAGAACTTTGTTCTAACTGTACTGTATCAGACTAAAACCCAGATATCATGGACATCAGGGAGACAGGTGCAGACATTAAAATTTGAATAGCTAGATTACACTGATAAATGAAGATTATAACCTAAAAAATGATCTACATTTACCTACAGTTTATTAGTTGTCTAAGTCCCTAATTTATTTTTTTGAATCCCACCACTATTTGATTTGCGAAGAGTCTGACACATGGCAAAGTGTTTCTGTAGCTTTGGCCTCTAATTAAGATCATTGCATCCTTCTTCCCTTTGGACCACCCAAACACTTCTTTGCCACCTGCAGACCCACTCACACACCCCACTCCCTCCTGAGGACCTGAACAAAAGCTGCCATGACAAATTTTCTGCCTCAGTGGAAGAGATTCATTTAGCCCTGGTTCAGATGAAGTGTCCTGGTTAAATATTCACTCCTTTCTCTGATGGGTCACTTGGCTCATCTGGAATCCCTCCCGTGAGCCATCCATGAATTTCCTGTGGTAGAGGGTCTAAAGCTGCTTTTCTGTATAACCCTGGAACAGTTATCTGCTGCCCTGAGTCTCTTGGGCAGCTCTGATAAAATGCCACTGAATCAGCGTGGTCTTACTTGGTGCCTACATTGTGCTGATGGAGTAAAAGGAGGATGAAAGCCCAGCTGAGAGCCAACTGCTGGTTTAGGAAAGATTTTCTCCTATGCAAGACAATCAGCTTCTTCCAGCCCCTTTTTCTTGGCACTTTTGGAGCCTGAGTTACAATATTTGTACCAGCTCATCGTTCCATGAGCTTCTGAAAACACTCCATGGTTTCCTTGGGTCAGATTTTCATCCTGATAGTACAAGTTCTGAGACTCAAATAAACAGAAAAACCTACAAGAAACACTAATAATTCTATGCTAAAAAATTACAAAGAAAAATGCAGATGGTGGTCAAACCCACTCAAAAAAAATTAAGGGTCAGAGTATTTCACTTGAAAATTTTCAACTAAAATTAATTATCTGAGTAA
The DNA here is from genome assembly GCA_013398275.1 of Promerops cafer. Lineage (NCBI taxonomy): Eukaryota > Metazoa > Chordata > Aves > Passeriformes > Nectariniidae > Promerops > Promerops cafer. Next base: position 2,444,224 of record VZSE01011740.1, on the reverse strand, counting down.
CTATTTTTTATTTGCATTTTCTGTAAATATTTTTAAGTACATTTTTTTCCTCAAATGGAAGCCTAACAAGGCAAGTCTGAACTGATTTAAGAAGATGTACTTTCATTAGCAGGTGATTTACTACAGCAGAATGTGTGTTAGATCCAGCAGTAAAAGCAAATTAATTGAACCAAAAATACTTTAGGAAGAAGCAATCTGAGTTATCAGGTGTTAGTAATCAAAAAAGATTAATACAGGGATATTCATGACCTCTACTTGTAAATAAACATCAAGAAAACTTTTCTCTCTCCAGAAAATGAATTCAAGAGAGCCTCGGAACCTGTAATTAGTATTAATTTAGCTGATTGTACACCTAGATAAGATGTGCATAAAATGGTTTCAGACTTTAAGGGAAACAGACAGCTACATACACCAATTAACAGATTTTTAAAAGACCTGGAGATAAGTAATTAATTAGAGGAACGCAGGCAATAAAGGGATTGTAAGAAATTGGTGGCTCTGCAGACAGGAGACAAGGAGCCACTGGAAAGAGATTGTGGCACGGTGGGAGAGGGGGAGAGCCTCCCTCTGCAGCCCCGTGCCAGCTCCAAGGGCAGCAGGGACCAGCTCACCCTCACTGACTGAGCACACTGAGATATTTGGGACTTTTCTGAGGGAATTTTTGTGTAACCTGGTAGCACACATTCTGTACAGCTGAAGCCTTCCGAGGAGGAGCCACCTGGGGTTTTGATGGGGAAGCTGCTGAGGAACAAGGCAGGTTTTGGTCAAAGGCACAGAGACAGCAGAGCCCCTGGTCAGGGCACTGCCCTGGCCCAAGAATAGCAAGGAAAAACTCCTCCCCCCCTTAATTCAAGCCAGGACATAACTGAATTCCCCAAGCCCAACTTCACTGCACCACCTCCACGCCCTTCAACAATAGGTGGATCTTTATTTTGTTCCATTCTCCAACAAAACCTCTGAAAGCTGCCTTTCATCTTGCTTTGAAGTAGATATTTTTAATGAACTGTTTACCAGCCAAGTCTAATTGTGCAGCATAACTAGTGCAACTTGAAAAAGCACTCAGAACTGCTCTAGAGATGGGAAATGACTACAAGCCAAAAGTTGCAAGGGAGAGCAAATGAAAAACTTCTTTTTAAAAAGGCTCCTGATGTCAGTGAATCTGTCATTCCTCCTACTTTACAAAGCGTATCCTTGTTCATCATGAAATTTCTTTGCATTTAGCAGCCCAAAACAGCTTTGCTTTCTATTCAAACAGCCAAAGACCTGTCAGGGCTGCAGTTACCAACGGGTGTCATAATGACACAAAAATGTAATGTAACAGTTGTAACAAAACCAAATCTAAGGAATGGCAGGGTTTCAATATTTCAATAAGGTTAAAGCAGGGGTGTTAAATTATTTAGGTTCAGGAATAAGATATAAGCACTAGAGCAATACCACATCCATACTCATATATCTTTACACATGTAGAGGTGATATCTATGTGATAAATTGCTGGAGTGTGAGGTAAATTAATTTACTATGCACTTTGATCACAATACCCTCTCCTGGCCTACTAATCCATTTCCCAGCAGACTTGGTCTAACATCCCAAATCACAAAACACTTTCATTGCTGCCATTAAGAACTATGTTTCATAGTCTACCTCTCTTTTTCTCCTCACAGGCAGGGAAGTTTCCCTCTTTGAAAAATTAAGAAATATAAATTAAGTTACAGGAAAGCATACAGATGAAATCTTTATATCCTCCACTCTTTCATCCTGTGTACCTATATAAGAGACTTATAAGGAGAAAACATCTTCATATACTGACAGCTGGGCAAGATGATGTGATGTTGGCATGATTCTGGTAGAAGGGGAAAAAATTAATAAAATCCAGATATTTAACTCTTTAACTAGAATGATTTAATATTGCCAATAAAGAAATAATATATATATATGTACAGAAAAGCACTAAAATTTAAACCCGATCTACAGATGCGCTCACAATTTGATATTTTAGGGCTACAGACTATTACGTGATAAGAATGATAATTAATATACCTATCACTGCTGGAAATGTGATGGAAGCAAAATGTTTGGCAAGCAAAGAAAGCCTGCTACTTCCTTAAATCCCCAGTCACAGCTACCAGGAGAAGGAATCACTGGAGCATCCTCTCCCTGCCAGGCTCTGAGCATCACACACAGCTGAGGTGCTGCCAGGCTGGAGGCTCCCAAGGGGAGCAGATTTGCCCCTCTGCCCACCAGGCAGGCAAACAGCTCTAAATCCAAACTGTGATCTATCACAAAGCTGAACAAACCATAAACTCAGGTGTTATTTACTGGAAGATCACCAAGCAGATTGATTTCATGGATTTGCAGCTTCTGAACCTTGCAACACACACAGACGGGCGCAGTGCCTGAGACCCCCGTGGAAGAAACCCAATGTGGGGAATGCACAGCAAGAAGTGAGCTGGGCTACAGCAAAGCTAAGGCTGCAAAGCTGTGGTATGGACATACAAGCACCACCTTACCCCAGTCTGCCATGGCTTTGCTTACAGCGTATTTGCACTTGCCCAAATATGAAATATTGACAGAAGAGTCATGGCAGACTTAATGGCACTTTGAGCATTCTCTGCATTTGAGTCAATGGATATGCTTTAGAATTTGTTACAGGAATCATAATTCAAAATGTAATAAGAAAAATATTTCTGGAGAAGAACAAAGGCAGGGTAATTGATACTGGTTTCAGGTTTCATACATTTATCCTTTATGATTTTAAGTACTTCATTTAGAAAACCTATCCTTGTGAGCGCTGAGGTCTGCCCAGCTGTGGCCACCAGAACACAGAAGGTAAAATAAAAATATTAGAAGTATATCTTCCTTATCGGGGTGGGGATAGATAACAAAACAAATAACAAAAAATCAGGGAATTTGAGTGAGTGATTTTACCTAAAAAATGGCAGAAGCCCTGTGCCTGCAGTGCCACCTTTGCAACCCCCAGGTCAGCTGGGGCTTTGCCTTTGCCTTGTGGAGGCAGAGCCCTGGACAATGTGTGCCCCACTGGGGCCACAGCTCAGCATCACACACAGCTGAGCAGCACCACTGCCAGCCCGTCAGAGCCGTGCCCCGAGGGCAGGCAAAGCCCCACTGCCCCGGGGGCACAGGGAAGAGGAGCACGGAAAATCAGCTGTGCAGAGCTCCTGCAGGGCCGGGGCAGCTCTGGCACCCCCTGTCCCTGCAGCTGCAGAGAGAAACCTTCACTGCTGCCAGGGCAGCAGAAATCCTCTCAGGGAGAGAGGGGGTAAATCCGGGGAAGGCAGCAGCATCCCTTTCCCGTGGCTAACGCAGCACAGGGATTCTCTGCTGCCCCTCACTGTGCTGTTCCTACTGCTTTGGTCCACGACAAGCCGTGGTCCCAGGGGAAGCATCTTGTTCCAGACTGGCACCTGGACAATGAGGAAAGATGCTCTCAGCAACAGCAGGACTGAAAACACTTCAGTCTTCATCAAAACCAGCAGGAATGCAGCCAGACCCCAAACCCTTGTGAGTATTTGAATAGCTGAGGGCAAGACCTGTTCAGCCCAAGAGAAACTTCTAGCACTGAGTTACCCATGAGGGGGCCCAAGACCTTGCTGCTGTCAACATCCCACTGTGGGCTGTACTGAGAAGACAAGAAATTAGGGAAGAGCAAAGGACAATTTGGTGAAGACTGCAGCTCTGCACACTAAAAATGGATCTCTGCACTAAAAGATGAGGTAATGTACAGAAGCTAGCAGTGAATATTCCTGTGCCACAGAGACAGAAAAGTTCTACAAGCCTGGCCATGTGCATATCCACACTTTCTCACTTCAGGAGATGATGCATTGCCCCCTTCCTCTATCCTCCTCAAGAAGTAATGAAGGGAAATATATAAAATAAGAGCAGCCATAAATAAGGAGTTTTTGCATTAGAACAGAATTAACCCTCCTTTTCTCCGAGCATCTTTCCCAAGCTTCCCATTTACAGAAGGAGGATTTGCAGAAGGAGGATTTACAGAAAAAGGAGGGTGTCCAAAACACTGAGAATTTTTGTAATTATGATGTTTAAATAATAAGAAGAGAGGTAGGCAGAGTGTTATATAATCCAGCATAAAACTTCCCAATTTTATGTTACAAAAGAAATAAATTATCACCCTTGCCTCAAGGTTTAGTGTCCTGAAAATGTTTAGCAGCTTTTTTTATAGAATAGCATCATTATCTTGTGCAGATATAATACACAGGATGCTTCTTCAAAATTATATCACAAAGTACTTGTGCATTCACAGTATCCAGTAGCTGCCTCCATAATTTATGGGCACCATCCTATGCAAATCATTGGAAAAAAAATGACAGATCTCAGAGGCTGTTTGTTGTTTAATCTCACTTTGTCATGATTCAAAAAAGAACGATGTGAAAATACAAGGAAAGTCATCCATAATGGTAAAAAAAGATTCTTGGACGTTCTTCGTTGTTTTCTAAGAAACATAAATAATCAGCACTCTGTCAGCTATGAAATGAATCTACATTTTCTATTCCACATGAAGGGCCATCAAAATCCTAAGTGTTTTACACCCTATTCTATTTCTTCTGGCAGAAAGTTGGGGCTCTAAGATTCAACAGCAAGAGATCATCCACTGAGATGGGAAACAGCATGAAACGATTTCATAAAACTGGGCTGGGACTTCAACAGGTATCACAAGGCTTTGGAAAGAGGTTTGTGCTTTGAGCTGCTGAAAAATAAAAACCCAAACCCTTGGTGTGGTGGGATGACCCTGGCTGGATGCCAGGTGTCCACCAAAGCTCTTCCATCCCTGCTCTTCTCAGCTGGACAGGCAGGGAGGGAGAGGCCACTCCCCAGTTACTGTCAGGGGCAAAGGAGACTTCACTTGGGGAAATCACTTCAATCTATTACCAAACCAGAGCAGAATGATGAGAAATAAAAACAAGTCTCAAAAGCCCCTTCCCTCACACACCTCCCCTCTTCCCAGGCTGAGTTTCAGTCCCAAATTCCCTCCCTTCTTCGCAAACCCTCCTATTATTGTTAAAAGAAAACACAACCCCCAAAACCCTAAAAGTATCTCTCAAAGTAATATTTCAGTCTGAGTTTCTTCAAGGACTGCAGAATAACTGCTGCAGATGTGTCCTACAGGAGGAGTGCTGGTGTCTGACAGGGATAACTGTCACACTGGCAAGTGAAATGTGCTCATTAAATTAGCAGAGGTCTGCAGATGACTGAAGTCAGCAAAACAGAACAGCACTGCAGACAAACAGAGGTTTGTCAAAGCTTTGCCTTCCCTCCCTCTGGGCTCCTGCTTTTTCCTGAACGGATGAGCAGAGGCCACGGGCAGGGCTGGTGCAGCCTTGGCCTCCCCCAAAACTCAGAGAGAAGCTACAGGTCAAGCCTTGGGTTCAAACACAGCAGAACAGCAGGAAGCCTTTGTCTTTCACACTGCTCTGAGAGTCAGGGGGCACGGATTCAGCTTTCTTCCGGAAGAAAGAAAAACCTGCCAAAGCGTTCCCTGTCCAGAGGGCAAACTTTGGAACAAGCTGCTTTTGTGGCATGCATCCTTTGTTAGTTAAAACCTCCTTTTCACATATATTAAGTTCTGAATGACCAGAGACTGCCCCCACCAGCTCCAAGCAGAGCCATGTACTCAGCTTCAGAGTCAGAGGTTTTAGATCTGTCTTGTCCATCTCCTCCCTTTCTGGCAGGGTTAGGGGCTGTCTCAAAGCCCATCCAAACTTCCACAGAACACTGCCTTACCCATGGAGACTGAGAGCAATGGACTGGGGGCTTTACTGTCTCATAAAAAGTGAGACAGAAAAATCCTGATGTCTCATCTTTGCTCTTTTATTTATTCAAGATGTAAAATTGAAGAGCTACTGGAAGGCAGGCTCCCTTCCAGCCATATCTTAGCACCACAGCTCTACTTTAGGGAGAAAGATGAAGAGCCAGCCCCTAAAGCAGAACACAACTTCTGATTAGAGATACTCTGAATTAAATCTATTTAAGGAACGAAGCAGTACCATCCCTAGTCTTTTTTATTTATCTGGCCATTTCCTCACTCTTCTTTCAGTGTCTAGAAATTTGTCAAATTGTTTCAGGTTTTGTTTTCTATTTTTTCTTTTCCACTTAGTCAGAAAAACAATCGAGTGCTTCGAAACTAATTTTAAAATGTAAATACTGCACCAAACCAACGCTTGATATCTTGCTTTGGCTGTCATATTAAAAATAAAATTCAATTATTTACACTGCTTTAGTCACACAACAAAAGCAATGCTGCTTTTCAAAATGTAGACTGTTACCCTATATTCCCTCAAACTATAAAATAAACAATTGTCACAACAGAAAATTTGCTACAATTACTCAAGCACGTGAAAGCTTATCACCACGAGAGATTCAACGAGCATTTTTTACATTAATTCATCAGTAGAGAGGGAATCAAGTCTTAGTTTGATACTCAAGGCCTAATGAGAGCCTCCAGATACTTTCTGCCAGGCCGAGGGCAGCAGCTGGTGCTCAGTCACCTTTTCATTGCTCTGGAAAAGGATCCCTTGCCAGGACTCCCCAGTCCAAACAGGTGACTCCAGTCTGAAGTGGGACACACAATTCATTCTATGACAGCAAAAAGAGCAAAAAGTCCTGACATGAAACAAAAATGCTGATAAACATCTATAGAACCTCTGAGCTTTTGTGTTGCCAAACCAGAGACAAATCATGGAGAGGAGCTTTCTCCAGCTTGGAGGTTTTCTGGGTTCTGAAAAATGAGGAGCAAAACTTCTGCAGTCAACCTCAACAGCCACAGCCCAAAACTGGCCATCAACAGGGAAGGACATGCAGGACCTTAACAGCATCCTGTCCCTACCAAGTGTGTGTGCCCACACCTTTGGCTGGGCCAAACACGACAACACTCACAGGTTATTTTCCACCCAGGATTCCCAGAGCACAGTCCTCTTTTGGGACAGATCTTCTAGGGCTTTCCCCAGAGTAATCTGGGTTTTTAGAATCAATCAAGAGATTATGTTTGTTTTTTTTTCAATTATAGGAAAAGAAATAGTCAGAATTTTTTTTCACCTTATAAGATGACATTTATCTTGACCAAAGTTTCAAAGCTGCTGTAGCTGGCCTGCAAGAATTGACTATTGAGTAACAGTGGGCAGGTAATAATTGCAAGTCAGACAGATTTCAAAAAATACACTGTATTTGTACAGAATCCATTTTAGACTGCCTGGGAAAGGCTGGAAGCACGGCACTAAACTCAGGTGGGAAGTGTAGGTTTCGAGGGACAACCACAGTTAAAGAGGAAGCCTTTCTGTCCTAAGACAAGCCCAGTCTTCTCTCCTCTTTAAGGAAGCAGTGAAGTAGAAAGTGGGAAGCTCCACACTTGAAGCAAAGCTGGCACTGCCTGCCTGGACATTCCCTGGACAGGGAAACATTCCCTGACAGGGCACAACGTGTTTGTCAATGAAGCACCAGCAACAGGAGGGCTCTTCACACCTCTCAGCTGGGGCACTCTGAGCCTTTACAGCTTAACCCCCATGGAAGCTTAAGCCAGCTTGGCTTAAGGCAAAGCGCTTGATTGCGTGGAAAGAGGGAGCTGAGTCTCCCTGATCCATCACCCCCCCAGAGCAGGCTGGCCAAGCCTTGCCAAGGACAGAGCACGAGAGAGGGCATCCTGCTGTGGGTCCCAGCTGCAGGACCGTGTCTGGCAGCCTCCAGAGGAGGCTGAGAGGAACACAGCAACAAAACCTCACTTGTTTCCATCCCAGCTCCCAGAAATGTGCTCCTGGGGGAGAGCTGTTTCCTCTGATGGCCTTCTGGATGCTGCACAGGCTGTGCCTGGGCTGGCCATAAAGAGAAAGAACCAAACAGGCACTGGTGGCTGGAGTCCATGTAAAAACCTGACTGTCTTTACAGTAAATGAGGTTCTGAGACCTGTATGTGCTATCAAAGTATGGAATAATCCCTCCTGAGAAACACATATTTGAGGTTTCTTCATATCTTTGCCTCCTATGTGAAATCTGGACATTAAACCACTTGGAAAGCAGCTCAGAGTAAGATATCTGAAACTTAAGATACTAATTTATATATTTATATATATATAAATTATATATATATTTTTATATAATTTATATCTATATACAGAGAAAATTATTTACTACAGTTACATTTAAAAGCAGGTTTGCATTCTGAACTCAGCATGAATTTCCCCTCCAGATTTTGATTCATAGGGATAATCTCTTCTCACCTGTTACAGAGCACAGCCCCTCAGATCTTGGGAGAAGCATACTAAAGGCACACAATCGTCATCAGAAGGACTTCAGTATAAATCTGAAACTACTTTGTAGCTTGTTTCCATCTCTAGACACTATAGCTTACACCTTTTCCTTTGATAGGCTAAAAACCAAGAAAGGAATGTAAGAAATAATTCATTTCACCTAAGAACAGGGTTTAGGGGGGACTTGCATAGCCTGAACCTCAGAGGATTGACTGGTACAAAGAACTGCTCAATACCACTCTGTTTGTAGAAGGTACCAATCAAAACACGTGTGGGGTGTGTAGACACCAGAAACCACTACGAAATCTTTCCCACTGGAAGAGTCTGATCAACAGAAATAGTTATTCCTGTGGGTAGAAGGGGTTATGATTTATATTTTTCCCAGTTTTTTTAGAAGACAATCTATGGTGCCAATATCAGGAAGTAGGAAATTTTCTCGCATTTCAAGTTTTTTGATCAAATAGCTCAATTTTGCTGATTTTTTAAATAAAACTGAAAGTATTTAGTTTGTTAAGATATCGCTGGTGTTAGAATTGGGATGAAATCAAATGGATTTTTTTTGCTCAAACACCACATCAAGGTGCATTAACTAAGAGGAGGAAGTTCATAAAGCCTTTCCCAAAAGCGAGAGCCTTAGGAGCTTACATACAGGAAGATTTAGAGAAAACAAAGGAAATTGATTTAGAGGAAGGGAGAGGGAAAATAAAGATTGAAACAGGATAAAAACATACAGAAAACAGCTGGTAATCTGCCTACATTATGAACCTGGCACTAAATGGCAGCCTCTGTGTCTGGTGATCTCCCAGGGGTGGTTTTGGAGGGTTAGAAATACAATGTGCCCTGGATGCTCATTGCCCACAGCCTGCTCCCAGTCAGGGCATCTCAAAATTCCCCTTCCTCCAACTGTGTTTCAGCTCCTCCTCCTTCCATCCCTTGAGCAGCCAACTCCAGAGCTCACATTTACCTCTTAGGACTCAAAAGAGACCAACCAAGCTCATAATGGAACTGGAGTAAGCATGACAAGCATGAGATAAATATCTAATAACCACTCAACTCATTCAATTCTGCGTGTTATCAACAGTAGGAATCAGCATTAAACAATTACCCAATTCTGCCCTCGGGGAAAGAAGGAAATGCAAGGTATTTCCAAAGTCAGTGAGGAGGATACATTCAACCTCAACAGAATTCACTGTGTCCTGCCTGGCAGCTCTCCTGACTCCCAGTGTGCTGTGGCAAATTGGGATGCACAAGATTGGAGGACCATTAATGCTTTTTCTCTACTTTGCCCACCTGTGAGCCCCATCTTCCACCTCTGGGGATACAGATGGGTCTTAATAGATAGAGGGAAGGTCCTGATGTGCCCATATTCCTGGGAAAGCCAGGAGCAGCCACAGACACTTCCCCACTCTACAGTGAATTTCCCTAATATATTAAGATTTCAGAAGAGGGCAAATGTCAAGGGAGGACACAAAAGTGTTTCCCTGCTCTTAGGCATTGAATAATCTCATTTAGGGCCAGCTATCAGTGCTGCTTTGGCCTTGTTAATTTTCTCTTCCTAAGTCAGCATTCAGACACTCACAGCTTTTGTCTACTGCTGTTATCAAGGCATTTGCATGCACTAATCCATGACAAATGGTTTCATTTGATGCACATCTGATTTCCTTGCCTGCCAACTAGAAAGATAATAGAAATAACTAGAGAAACTAAATTAGAGCTAAAGGAGTCATCTATTTGTTGGAGAAACTCAAAACAAGGTTAGGATAAACACCACCCAGGCAGCTGACTTAATGGAGAAAGGGCTGAGATTTCAGCTGAGGAAACACAGTTTCTAATTACCTGGAGGGGAAAAAAATTGCTGCATTTTAAAGCTTCACAAAAAGATACTGCTAAAGAAATAATTACACTACAGGTGTGGGAGCTGGCTCAGACTCAGTCATTCTCTTGTCAGATCCTGCCCCAGCACACTGAAAACAATTCCGAGCTCAAAAACCTCCGTGAGCATCAGCCCATCCCTCGGGGTTCTCCTGTTTCACACAGCAGTGACTTCTCACTGTACACAGCAGTAACTTCAGTGGTGACTTTTGGCTGGCTGACCACCCAGATTTGAAAGCACTCCATGCAAGTAACCAAAAAGAGGAATTTAATGCGTTAATGACAGTCACAGTAGATTGCGTTAGCTTAGCCGTGAGAGCTTATGATTAAAGCAAGATTTTCCCCCAGATCTCTGCTGTTTAATCAAAAGTGTATCCTTGTATTAAAAAGGGCAACTTCTGAAAACACCAGACCTACTTTAATTTCAGCGCTGCTCTAAACCAAAACGAGCTGGTACCAGCCAGGAGCACACACAAGACCCTCCTCATGTTCACCCTGGTACTGAATTTGAACTCTCTGTGGTCTTGATTCCTCTTGGGAAAGAGGCAGCCACAGCCAGATCTGAATTTATGTTTCCATACAGGATTTATGCCTTTATCAGGATGATAGCTTGTTTTGGGTAGCTGCTGATACCTACACAGATGATTTTTTTCCCCAAAGAGCAATACCAAGGCGGAAATAAAGAAGGCACAAAGGCATCGAATCACTTTTTAAAGTTTTGACTTAGGAAACTGATTCTTAAAAACAAAACCCCCAAAATATTAAGTCCTCAGAATTTCCTACTCAGCTCTAATTTTGGCTTTAAAACATGAAATAGGCTGTTCATGAATAGGTGTTCAAAGGTTTCTGAACTGTAAAATTAGCCAATTTTTAAACACATGATAGAAAGCACAGGAATTACTATATCATAGACATAAAATAATGGAGTTTTTTTAGTAATATAATTACAGGAAACACCTATCTAGTAATATTTCAGTGTATTTTACCATACATTCCTTATCCTCAGCACCTTTAGCCAGTCCAGAAATTAAGCTAAGGTCTTCTCTAAAATGTGTTTTTTTTCAAAATGCAGGGTTGTGAACATGAACTTAATGATAGTTTCAGAGTTATTTGATCTCATTTCTGTCTGGTTTTTGGTTTTATTTAAATTCAGAATGATTCAGAATGTGAACACTTACTTTTAATATGTTTATATAGGCAAATATATGAACTACAGATACTTTTAAACTCCTGAACATGTTCAGTCACCACTGTGTTATTGTGATTCCTGGGGAGCATGTAGGAAAGAGGTGCAAACCAATAAGTTCCCTTCATTTCTGCAGGTTCTTTTAAGAAACAAACATATAAATCAATGAAACCAATTTTCCAAATAAAATGTCCTTGCTTGCTCTCAACCACTTAATTAAACACCATTAACTCTAGTTTGTTTTGGCAACCAATTAATGTCATGATCAAATATAAATAGACTCTGCAAGAAAAGATTATAATTAATAAATCCTGAACAACACAGTACAATTGCACTGGAGCCTTGCTTGCCAGCAATATTTAGCAGCAGTTTTGGAGAGCATTAATGAGGACAGTAAAAATAAAGTTTTAACAGGGTGTGCAGTTCAGATCCTGAGGCTCTTGCCTTTGGTTGCTGACATTATTTATGACACAGAAAAGTCAGAGTCCCAGGTTCCTGACTTTCCAACAAACTGATATGTACATGCATAGGAGTTTTTAATCAAGTTCTCCACAGATATAATTTTCACAGTTTAACTGACAGTGTATTTTGCTCACTGTGTGTTGGTAGGTTCAAAATGAGGGTTCTTGATTCAGATTTGTCAGCTACAGAAAACTAAATTAATCCAGGAGGTCTTTGACTCATGCATGAGGATGGATTAAAAACATTCTTTAATCTGAACCAACAGCTCTCCTGATAATCAAGAGACAAGGATCACTGTTTAAGCTGGGTTTTAGTTGCCTATTCATTTAGTAAGAGTTGAGGTAGGTGGTAGGGTAACTTCATGGAAGAAATATTTGTACTCAATTCCAAAATTCTCCCAGCACGTGTGGCTGGGTGGGAGCTGCTCATGGAGAGCAGGTTATTCCCTGGGTTACTTGGAACTCAGAGACACTGCACCACAAGGAGGGTACCCATCCCAGACAACAGATTGTTTATGTACTGTACTTCACCTGCTGATTCTCAAGGAATCACTTTCACATCACCCAGACTAGTAAAATTTTCCATTCCTGCCATCAGTTCAGCTCCCAAGCCAAGCTGTTTTCTCAAAATAAGGATTACAATGGAATAGTAGGACACAGTTATTGATTGTCATGATAGCAACAGTGATCCTGCACGCTGCTGTCACTGAAGTGACCTTTCAAGAAGGGCAGGAGTGTTTTCTTTACCCACTGTGAAGGAAAAGGGGCAAACTATTATTCCGAAAGAAATACAGAAGGCAAGAGAGAGATGTCAAAAAACAATCTAAATAGAGCGTAGAAATATGAGTCACAGAAACATTGGGCTTTGTAACTTCATTCAGCTTAATTTACACCCCCAATTCCCCATTGTGCATCAGTGCCTGAGTCTCATAAATTTAGACTCCAACTGTGCTGCAGTCCTCGTGGTCCCTTCCCAGGGCACGATGAACAGAAAGCTCCAGCATCCCTCCCATGCAAAGGAATATGTTCAGCTGGAAAAAACTGTTCTGCATAGGGCATCTGAAAACAGCAAAAAATGCTGAGTTCCACGAGGAAAAATAATCTTGCTCAAAGCAGAGGTTGGTTTTACAGAGTGGAAACAAAAACACTCAGAAGGAAATACAAAGATTACAGACAGTACAGGATAAAATAATATCAAACTTAAAGGGGAAAACACATCAATCTTATGAAGAAATGCACTTGAATATTACTTTTTAAAATATAAATGAGCCTTAGACTACAGCAGGCTAATCATTAAAGGCATGTTTCTGATGTTATCAGCAGAAATACTTCAGTGCAGAGCAACGTAGCTTGCCTTTGGGGTTTATATTTGTAGGTGCCAAATTTTCCTTGGGACTTCACCACCACAGAACGAATTCCCACAGTCTTTAACACCATGACAGAGAGCTACAAATAGTGGTGTGCACTGAAAGGTCCCTGCATGACTCACCAGGGCCCCAAGGCTGCACTTGGAGAGGGAGGCTCAGCACAGGCCGGGGGAGCAGGAGATGCCAGCACAGCAAGAGGTGCTTTTTGGTCCCCGTTTCCCCAGGGCAGCTCCTGCCATGGCGGGAGGGATTTGCTTTGCACCTGCCCGAGTGTCTGCCTGCAGAGAGGCCTGAGGGAGAGCTGAAGTGGCTCAAGTGGCACGGGCTGGGGACAGGAGCACGGCCAGGAGGAAGGGCAGAGCAGGGGGACTAAACCAGAGCACAGAGAGTGTCAGTGTCAGTGGGAGCGTCAGCGACGCACCCAGGCAGGAGGCATCACCCCAGTGTCCCTCTGGCAGCGTTTTGCCGCTGCTGCTTTGCGCCAGGTGCGCAGGGAGGGCGACCCCAGGGAAGGCGCACGGGGACTGCAGCCACGCTCCCAGCAGCTCCTGGGGAGCCTCCCTGGGCACCGGCGGCTGCTCAGGAGCCCGGTGCACACCTTGGCCACGCTGCTCGTCGCTGTCCATCGAGCTGACACTCCTGCTCCCCCTCAGGTCGCTCCACCTCCCTGGAGCAGAAGTTACAGGGCATCATTCAGCAGCGTGCCTGGGGACAGCTTTGCTCCACCTGCAGCAAGCTGCGGATCCCGTGAGGACTGCCTGATCCCTGGCAATGCCAGCCTATCCCTTCCCCTTTTCTTCCCTGTGTCTCAGGCAACAGCTTACAGACCCCAAACACCCCCCCACAGCTAACCCTATCAGCAAGCACACCCCGGAGCCCTGCTGGTTTTGTTTCAGAGGTTTGATTTTTCAGAAAAAAAAATAAAAAATAATCAAAAAAATCAAAATCACACGGTGCAATACTTCTGATCAAGTCTGCTGCTGTAAACAAGCCCATCACAGAAGCACAGCAAGCAGTTCATTGCCATCATGCTGCTAGAAACCCTACCTCATGCTTAAGTGTTGATTTTGTCACATCAGTTCTCTTCCTAAACAAAATACGTGTCCACATACATCCAAATGTATTTTGTATGTGACCAGGAACACAGTAGGTACTTACAACCTGGATTTCTTCACTTAGCAGTTGGTAATTTCACATTTTCAAGAGCAGCCTGTCAAGGCCAGGTGTGTATAACAAAGGCATCACAAGGGAGATCTTTCCAGTGAGTGACTGGAACAGCTCCTTGTGAGCAGGATTTTCTGACTGTGAACAAACCAGGGCACTGTGCTGCTTCCTGTGCATTTTCTGGGGTAAATAAAAACTGAATCAGACCTCAGAACTTAAAAATTTGCTCATTTTAATTAACACAGCAAGAAACAATAGCTGCCACCTTTCATGGCCATGGCTGGCTGTGTTCCTGGCTGGCAATTTGAACATTGTACACTGAAGGCAACAGTTTGCATTCACACCATGTGATTAATGAAACACAGTTCTTGCTAATCATAGAAACTTTTATATATTAACTACCTAGTGCCACACTTGCTTCTGTCAACAGCGAGAGCAAAAATCCTGCTGAACTCACCTTCCAAATGTCAATTGTTCTACAAAGTAGAGACACATTTTATTTATACTTTCCTGAGGAATTAGAGTCAAAACCCTGCCTGTTTTGAACTGAATAGCCACATATATGGGGCATATGAAAATAGCAGACCTTTTGAAATGTGAAAATATGCAGTTTACCCCAAGGCTATAAAAAGATCAGTGGGAAGGCCAAGATCAGAACTAAGACATTTTTTGCTCACAGCCACAGACTACAGTTTCTGCAAAATGCTGTCTACTGAGAAACATGCTCAGAGCATCCTTAGGTTGATGTTCCTTGTTAGTTGGTGCAGAATTGCTTTGAGACTGATTTTTCCAGCTCGTAATAGGTAGTACAGAGAATCACTTCTTGAGAAGATTTTTAACAGGCACATCATTAACTACTGTCACAATAAAAGGTACTTCACGTTTAGCATCATAAAATTCCAGCCTTGATTCAGTCCATGATTTCTTCCTCTGAACAGGCCTATTTTTAATTAACATATTTGCAAATGTCAGCAGAGCTACAGTGGGTACTTTTTTCTGCTTGTGTCTGTCTTACATCTTTACACTGCACACAAGACTAACTTGATGTGTACCTAATTCATTTGCACAAACTTACAGGTGAATCCTATGTCCTTCCAAGTAACACATGGCCAGTGTTGTTACCAGTGATTAGCTGAAAGATCCAACACCTTGTCATGGAACAAAGGCAAAATTTTGCAAAGAATTGGATGATTGAAAGGGTGATGGCTGCTTTTTTTTTTTTTTCACTTGAACCCTGTATTTTGCTAATATCTTGTTGTGTCACCAAATGCCAGCATCTACTTCCCACTGCTGGGAGGGTCAATCCTGTCAATCAGATGATCAATGAACTATCACAGGCACTCAGATAACTCTGCAAATCACATGTCCACTCCAACCCCTCAGGCCAATTCAACAGCCCTACAACTGTGTGTATCTTAGAGACTAAAACAACCAGTGTGGAATTCTTTCCATTGCAATGACAAGCTTGCAAAGAAGATGGAGATTTGTTTCCACATAAAGTTATTTCCTGTGAATGCTTTCACACATCCTTTGCCTAACATGATTTTCGTGAAAATGAAATATAGTCACAAAAAACCCTGCAGAAAGCCATGGGTATTGCCCAAGGGGAATTACACTGCAATGGGGTTCTGCAGGTTTACTCCCAGGTCTCCTCCTCCTCACCTATCCAAGTCAAAAGGAACAGGCACCAACACTTAGGGGCACTAAAGAGCACCACTCAAACTTCTCACTGTGTTAATAAGGCAAGAAAGAATTAATGAACAGGCACAAATAATACAGCATCATTCATCTCATAAGCAAGCAGTATTTACTATGGCCTTACTACCTGTGCCCACCTGCCAACATTTCACAGAAAATAAAGCTACAGTCAATCACAAATACTGTCATGTAGAGCAGTTTATCACATTTGTTTCCAGGTTCATACCTTCTGCTAAGTCATCTAACTGAATAAAGAAGTACTGAATGATAAAAATGAAAAATTATACTGCACTGGAAAGAGGCTTTAAGCTTCTGTGATTGCACGGTGTGTAAAAATCTATTTCTGCCCATTCAGATGCTTGCTTAAGAAAGTTTCAGGGAGAAAAAAAAAAATCAAGCTCAGAAATCTCTGATGATAAACTAACCCTTTAATATATTGCCCTTGATTTCCAGGGTTTCAAAACTGGATTAACTGCTGTGGTCCAGATGGATATATTCACTGTGCTAATCCACTGTGTTCAGTTCAAGTTTATTATGCTAAATACACTCCAAGAGGATCTTATCTTGTACCTGCACCTTCCTATGCTCAGTGAAACTCTTCTATTCATCAAGCATGAGAAGCACAAGATGGGGTGGAACCTGCCTTTTTAATCATCTTGTACCAAAGTGGCCCCATGATGGAGATGAACTGCTCAAATTCTCTTATTTTAGAGCAGCTCACTATCTATGGACAATCACAAACTGAAAGAAAAGGTATGCTGAGCATGCCATTGATTACAGCTCTATTCGCCATGATTCAATAAGTTGAAATTTCATATACCAAATATTAAATTACTGAAATTATGCTTTGGCTCATCTGCATCCATTTTTTATTCACTTTTATTTGGCTGAACATTTTAATCTTACTTACACAGTTTCTAACTAAAAGTAAACTACGCATTCCTAATAATATAAATATGAAAAATAGGGTGTGCTCAGGGACTGCAGTTGAATACATTAAAATCGCTCAGTTTGCTAGTTAACATATTTCCATCCCTTTTATGTACAACCTTTCACATTCAGTTGGCAGGCTGCAAATTCATGGCCTTATAAAAAAACACTGTCTTGATTTTCTGTTGTGACAGCAGAAATCGTCCAAAATATCTAAGAGTTTCCCTAAAGGACACTCACTGGCTGGTACTTCCCAGGTGCAGCACAATCTGAATTTGAGGTGAACATCATGTCAAATTCCACTCATCTGTCAATGTAGTGGATTATTTCTTGAGAGACTGAAATTGGCTGCCTGGGATCAGAACACCATCAATCTTGTTCATGTAGGGTGCAGAGAAGCTGCCTGAGCCAGGCTCGCAGGAGGGAAAGCTTGGCTGCTTCTCAGTAGGTGATGAGGCAGCTGTAAAACCTTCACTCTATCTGTAGCACATCCCTGAGTGAAAGATTTTGTCATTTTTCACATTTCCCCAACATTTGGTATGCATTCAGTGTCTTGCTGTTCTTGCTTCATAAAAAAGGTGATTTTTCAAGCTTAGGCAAATGTTGCAGAGCTCTGGATCTGCCCAGCTCTCATTTTTTCTCATCATGTCACTTGTTCCAACTGATCCCATAAAATGATATTACATTTTCGTTTTACATATCTGTTTAGATGGGCTGTTTTTTCCCCTTTTCTTCACTAGGGACATACTCAAATAACCAGCAGCATTACTGATAATTGCATTATAATAAATCTCTGCAAGTCTCAAATAAGTCCCTCACCCCTCAAACTTCAAGCACTCCCAAATTTCCAGTGCCAGGGGGTAAAGGTAACACCCCTGGTGAATCTGATGCTCTAATGTGGGCACTGAGACCTGGCCTTGCAAGGATTTTGGTCCATTCCTCTATAACATTTATGTTTTATTACAACAAACCAAGACAACGCCAATACCTGTGACTTCTGGGCAAGAAATTTACTTGGGAAAACTTTGAGTTTTAAAGTTGCTAAAGACCTGTGTTCAAGACCATCTGTCTTTGAAGGGATGTCATTTGATCAAAAAACATTAAGATATTAATTGCCACATTGTAAAATGACTCATCAGCTGTGAGTTAACACTTTCCATCTTTCATTTCTACAACTCTTAAAGCCTCTCCCACCTTTTCTTTGGATGCAAGTTTCATTAAGTGACATTCTGGGCCCATCTAATTTTAACCAGATGAAAATACTGTGCCAGAAAATGCCACCACCTCAATTTTTAGCATTGCACATTCTTCAAAGTGCAATTAGCAGATGAAGGAGTTATGGGATCCATTTCTATTAATAAAAACACAATTAAACCACTGCTGTTCTGTCCCTGCACATCCAGCAGTCCAGGTGAGCTGTGCTCTCCACTGCTAACCTGTGGGATTGATTCTGCCTTTACAGGCACTGCACTCTATTCACAGTCCCAAATTCTCCTCCAGGTTGCACTTTTGCAGCCCCATCAATTTTCAGAGGTAAACTTGAGAAGCTCAGAATTAGTGTGTCTCCTTTAATCCAAGGCAAACACCTGACCTCCAGCACACACAGGTGCCAGTGGTTTAAGGAGCAAACCTGAACCCAGTTTGGGTCAGATGAGAACAAAGTCTCACAAACCTGTGCTGTCACAGTGACCAAGTTCAACAGAAATTCCAGAACTTCACCAAGTGGGAAGAAGAGGAGAGAGAAACAAGGACACAGAAACTGAACCGTTACCCACAGTGGGATTCTTATGTTGGGAAATTGCTAGAAAATGACATTAAAGGATGACTTTTCTCACATTGGATTGGCAAAGCACAACACGCATTAGACTCACCAAAAAAACAGATCCTGTGCAATACAAAGGCAAACAACTCATAAAACTTAAATGATAAAAAGAATTTTGATTAGTCAATCATTTATCAAGACAGACACGAGCATGGGCAGAGAGCCTGCAAGCCCAGGGCTGAGCTCAGTCCTACCTGGTCTGTGCAGGTGATGCTGCTGGAAAGTGTGATGGAGGGACCCCTGACAGAGCAGCATTGCACAGGCACTTATCCACAAATACAGGACCCAGGACATTGCAGAGACCACTGCCATTCTCTAAACAAAATATTAGACACACATTATTATCCAATGCCTTACAGCACACACAATAGTCAGCTTCCATTACAACAGTGTTTTTTAATATTTTTGTTTTTCACTCCTTTTGCTAAATTTTTTTTGATTATGATTCCCCCCTGCAGGATGCAATTGTTGTACAACAAAGGTCATGCTCAAAGAGGAGAGCTGAGGTAAAGAGAAATCAACACAGGAGCCTGGGTAACTTTAATAATTCAGTGGTAAGAATCAAACTGTAATAATATGAGGACTAAAAAAACCACAATATAAATAGAAGCTGGAAAATATTCTCACACTGATCCATAACTCAATTTACAGGGGAGTTAAAAATATAAACCAAATCTTAAAAAATCACAGCACCAGCTGGAAGAAACCAACATGATGTCCAGGCAGTATCAAAGCTGCTTTAAACACATTGCAGAAATGCCTAACACATCCTCAGATATCCAAGACAAATTGCCAAAATACTCCATCCCCAAAACTAAAAAGGCTATTACTGACCCCAAAGGTAACAGTACATTGTTTGGTTTTTTGCTTTTGCAAGCATTAATTATTAATCATGCTTCTGTCTACCAAACAAAGTAATTGTTTCTCAGAATTATGTTTGAATCCTCAGATGAAATCAGCTTCCTTTTGTTCGACCTGTGCATGTACAAGGACTGGAGTATGGCCAGACTGAATTTCAGATGTGTTCTATAGAAGATTTGATGTTTTCGCAGAGCGGATTGTGTCAAAATTTTAAAAATATTCCCTTTGCAAAGGGAAAAGGCAATTTCTTTGTCTGCTGGTGCTGGTGCACTTGGCCATCCAGTGTAGACAACTCTTTTTTCATGCTTGTGTTCATGGCTGTACTAACTGGCTGAATTTCCCTCTGACTTGTTAACTTCAGCAGCTCTTTCTCAGTGCCTGCGAGGATCAGGAGGTTTGCAAGGCTCAGCTACGCTACACATCGTCCAGTTCCCTTAACAGCACCTTCTGCTGCATTTCAGATGGCCAGATTAATCAAACTTCAGGCACTCTCCTCACTCAGCCAATGACAAGATGCTGCTCTCTAATAATCCAATCAGCTGAACATCATTTTCACAGAGCAAGAAGGACTTTGAAAGATTAAATCTCTCACACGGAAAAAAACCCATGTCTTTACAAAAAAAAAAAAAAAATCTGCATGCAATATCAGGGGATTTCTACAGTAGGAAGATGAACAATATTAAAATAGTGACATGCTCTGGTAATAAAATATATGCATATAAATCCTTTTTTTTGCCCTAGTTTTAAAGCAGCAGAGTCTTTGGGAAGCTTTTTAAGGCTAATTAGTTGAAATGAACCACATAAACTGACAAGTATAATTAATAGAGAATACCAAAACATTATTTTGATCAGCATGAGGCTCTTCCTTTCTCTGTACTGAGTGCTTGATGCACTGCTTGGTGTATAATTAATTTCATTTCCAACTGTTTGCTTTGCAGTATACAATGCACTTTTTCTCCTAGCTTTTTAGACCCATTTAGCTCACAAAATAGATTCAATGTCCTCAGATCAGGGAGCTCCCAGGAGGCTTCCCGTGTCTTCAGGAATTAACACCTTCTTGTCATAATTGGTGCTCCTGTGCTTTTTATACCACAAGGCAAAGGGAAAGGTGAGTCTCACGCAGGGGAATTTCAGGTATTCAGGTTATTTAAACTGAACTTTAAAAATCCCAGTCAAAGAGGCAAACTTCCACAACCTGCTAAATGCTCCTGTGTCTTTCCTCCGGCATCGTGTTCTTCATACATGGAGAGCAGACTTAATTTACCCACTCAGGCTTTATTTTTATTATTATTATTGATTACTAGTTTTTGTAGTTTTTTTTTTTTAACCCAAAACCTCTCTCAAACTGCGCTATTTCATACTACCTTTGCTCAAACCCAGTATTTCTTACAGACATTTCTTCATGCACTTATTCATCAGCAAACTGTCACATATATGATTTTACCCAGAGATCATCTTATCATTAATATAGAAACACAGCAGTGAATATTTTCCACTTATTATCTGATGAGCTCCAGATCTGCTTTCTGAATCTTAAATCCTGAGGAAGCTCCTTACCTGAGTAATCCAACCAAGAGCAGAGCACTCTAGTAGTGTTCATCGGAAAGATCTAATACTTTTTTAAATCCATCTGTACCACAATAAGGGATTTCCTTTATAGCTTCCCAATAATCTTCTTTATCAGGATTAAAAGTAGAAAAAAGAAAAAAAAAATCTCTTTTTCGTTACAAATCCTGTTTCCAGAGTAAAGAAGACATCTGAGCTCTCAGACTGCCGTCAGAAAAGTGGCCAAGGTTTGAGGGGTGGAAACCTTCTCATTTTCACCTTTAAATCATTTCCTAGCATCCCCTTCTGCTTGACGAGCCCTTTGAAGTGATCTGGAGATAATTTGCAGCTTGCGGGGCACTGGAGGGCGAGGAGCAGCTCGCGTGTGCGGCAGCGCAGCCCCGGCTCCGCACGGGCGCAGGCGGCGGCGGTTCGTGCGCTGCTCCGGGCGCCGCAGGTGCCGAGCCTATTTCAGCACATCCCCGCTCGGCAGAGTATCACATGTGCCTTAAAGCGACACAGCCCTCGCTCGGCAGCCCCAGCCAGGCGCTCGGCAGCGACTGGAGCTGCATTTAAATAGCGGCAGCAGAGGCTGCTCGGCGCAGGGGAGCGGCCGCTCCGGCTGCGGGAGGCAGGGTAGTTTTTTCAGGAGGGAGCGCCGGGGACGCGCTAATTGCGCCGGCAGAGCCTTTATTCCCCAGCGCTGCTCTGGCACTTGTTCACGAGAGGAGAGCGAGGCTTAAGGGAGCCTCTTGCCTTGCACGGAGAGCAGCACATGCCTGGAACGGGGAAGGGTGGTGCAGGGAAAGTGTAACGAGACACACGGGAGAGCAGGAGACTCCTGCCCGCTCCCGGGGGCTTCCCAACACCTTGCCACAACTCTGAGTGGAATCTTTTCTTCCAGCTCCATTTCCGAGGCATCTCTGCAGACAATGGGGAAAGAGCTCTGATTTACTCCCAAATGCTAAAGCTCAGCTATGCCAGATTATTTATTACAGTTATTTATTCTCTGTGTCTTAAGTGGCCATTTACAGGAATGGAGTGGTTTCCTCTCCCTCTTGTACCATACGTAATTATTTTTTTTAGAGAGCCATTGTATAGACTTAGTACATACCATTCACTTGGTATTACAGCTCTTATGTCTGCCTACAAAAGAAAAAGAGCTTGGAGACAAAACAGAAACTTCCATTTTAAGAGCTCAGGCTGTGTGCTATAACACAACGTGGGATTATTTTTCTTCCCCCTGGATAACCTGTGGTAGAAGAGTGTGCCACCTTCACTGCTCACCAGCACAGGACACCAAACAATCACAAACAGTAACAGCACTAAGTACCCTTACACTCAAGCACCTCCATCTCAGCACCTGAGGACATCTGTCTCAGTGGAGACTCTCACTGGGAGGTGCACTGAGTTTACTTGACAGATGACATGCTCCTTTGGAGCTGCTGTATTTTATTGGGCAACACTTACCAAGTGCTTGGCCCTGCAGACCAACAGAAATGTTATGCTGGTCTCTGCCACAATGCTCAGAGCAGGTCTTTATTACAGCCTCAACACTGAAGCAGCTGGTGGCAGGTGGGTGTGACAAAATGACTCAGGAGATCACTGGCCATGGACCCTCCCCACAGGTCACCACAGCAGGGGCTCCCATCAGGAACCTGAGCAGAGCTGGGGACAAGAGTGGCTCAGGCCAAGCCTCACTGACCAGAGATGCTTTCAAAGGGTCAACATTTCCTTTTCAGGTGCTTTGTTTGAGAACACATGGAACAAGCATGGTTGGGGATATAATGATACGTTTATTAAGGATTTTCTTGTTTTCCTGCAGGATTTCCTTAGACACTGAAAGACAGCAAAGAACTGAGGTAGTTATTACCTTCTGGCCTCAGGAGGGTCTAGAAGGCTCAAAAGAAGCAGATAAGAGGTAACAAAATACCATGAAGTACTGATGAAGAAGGTAGGTACCTTGTAGCTACCCAGGATCAGGGGCAGCCTGGAGCAGGAGTCAGCAGGAGGAGGCTGCTGGGGTTTGCTGCCAAAGCCACAGGGAGGCTCAAGGAATTCAATTCCATGGGAATACAGGGAGATTTCAGCAGCTCCTGTGAGGTGCAGGTGATGGGAATTTATAAATAAACACCTGTTTAAGATATGTCCCTTTTAGGACTTTGTGGGAAAGATAGAAGTGAAAGGGTATGGAGTGGGGGGGTGTTAAGAAAGATGAAGAAGGGTCTCAAGCAAATATAATCTTCTAAGAAACGCAAAAGCATTGTGGACAGCAGAAAGAATCAGACAAATTGTGACCACACACCTTGGCAGAGTAGGCAGAGACAGATTTATGCAAGATACAGATTTATGTAAGGTACAGCAGAACTGTCACTCTGCCAAGCACTGCTAGCTCCCAGCTCCATGAGGCTAATGCCACCATAACCCCTGACAGATGCTGCTATTGCTCAGGACAAGCTCTGCAGAAACAGGGGACATGTTGCTTCTGCAGGGTAGGGGGGAGATCAGAGGGACAGAGAGAATATTAAACAGGTTGTGCTTGCAGCCTCTCCCTGCCCCGGCTCCCAGCATCAGACAGGAACACAGGAGTCCTTGGCAAATCTTGCAGAAGCATCCTCACACCTGCTTTGATGTCTTTGCTGCCAATTTTAACTTTCAGTGGACCAACAAGACATCAAACATTTTCCTCTTGCCCTCTTTGCTAGGCACAGGGTCATATTCACCTGATGGTTTGGGGCTCCTCACTTGGCTTTGACAGGGAGGGGATGATGCTTTACAAGCACCCCTGGGCCCATGTTGGATGCAGGGCTACTGACACTGACACGCTGGAAAGAGAAAATAGGAAGGAAAAAAAACCCATGAGTGAGCAGTCTGCACATTTCAAAATGCTTTCTCATGAAAAGGGAAGGCTGAAAGTAATTTGTCTCTAGACAAAAGGGAGATGGGACAAAAGGTGGTGTCCCATGGAATGGCAGCTCCTGGCAGTGCTGGGGCACGATGGATCTGTGCCCTGCAGAGGGGCAGAACACCCTTTGGGTTACGTGCTCTGTGTCTGACTGCTGGCAGGTGAAGTGTCAGGAGGGGGTCCTTCCACCCCACTCTGACACCTGATGGGACACAGAGGAGAGGACAGAGACCAGCACCTGAGCTGTGCCAGTCGCAGAGCATGGAAACTGCCTATCCACAGCTCTGACTGAAGGACTCCACAGGGTTGCTGGCACAGCTGCCACAAGCAGACCATCACACTGGATGGTATTTCCAAGGTGAAGGTAGGTTGCAAAGGATCAGCAGGAACCCAGCTGTCTTTGAGAATCTGCCCCACACCCAGGGCTGCATGCACAAGGAGAACAGCCTTTCCCTCCTGCTTCCACCATTCATCTAGAGATGCCAAGTGAATGACAAAAATAGGCAAATAAAAATAAATGCTCTTCCCTGCCTGGACCTCTATTTATCACAATTTTCTGGGCACACAGAAAAGGACAGCATATGCAACTCAGGCAGGCTCACGCAGACGGCAGATTGGTGCTTGCACCCAAACAGGGGCCTCTGGCCTCTTCTTCCTGCATTCTGCCTCCTCTGCCTCTCTCTCCTCCTCCCCCACACTTGCTTTTCCCCATGAAGAGGTTTAACACGACACATCCCAGGCTCATATTTCACAGGGTCTGGAGAAGGCTCACCACCTTGGAAATGCAAAGCTCCCCAGTTTGAGTGCTCCTGGGACAATGAAGCTTTGCTTTTCACAGATTGCATTCTCCACCCCTCCCAGCTGCTTCCACCCACCCTACAAAGCTCCTTCCCATACCCCAGACTCCCCCTTGGCTGCTGCCTGGGCAACAGGCACTGCACACTGCAGCTCCTCCCTACCTAAATGTTCCTACCCAGGTGAGCCAAGTGTAGTCTCACGGCGAGTTTTACCTCAATTCCACCAAAAGCCAGATTTCTGACACTCATCCTAGGTTCACAACATTTGTGGAAGCTTTTTCAAAGATCTGGCAGAGCAGTTTTGCTTGGCCTCCTCAGCTCCCCACAGAGTTTTTCCTCCACTGGGAACCATCCCACATGGACAACGAGCAGCTGGGCATGAGAAGATTGAGCTGCCTACATGTGATACAGCAATGCTGTGAAGCCCAGAGCAAAACCAGCCAAGAAATCCTCATCCAGGGCCCTGAGCCTCCCTGTGTTTCTTGATCTTGGTTGTTTTCCCTTCCCCTAGTGGAACAGGAAACACAAAGAGGATTCCTTTGGTACAGGGAGAGCACAAGTTCACCAGCTCCCTGAACACAGCCTGGCCCAGACACTCACAACCCACATTCAGTGTGTGAGTGCAGCAATGTTTGGTGTTCTGCATGCACACCCCCTCTGCTCAGCCAGGTGCTCCACTTCATGTCTAGAACTTTTGATAGATATTCCCAGGAAAGCCTTCCTTGTCCTGACACTTCCTTTTCTCAGTCCTCACCGCTTTTCTCCCTCTCTTGCAGGACCATCTAATCCTCAATGACCAAACTGAATCTATTTCCTTTCTTGCCCTTCCTGTGTCTTCAATGACAGCATGAAATCCTTCTGTCTGTATTGTAAGATTTTCTTCTATAGCTTTCTCCAGTGCCAAGAGAAGATGCAGTGCTTTTCCTGGAGGCAAACAAGAAAAGCTTAGCTAAAAAGATACAACACTTTTCATGAAGGGAATAAACACCAAGGATTTGGCTGGCTGTGACCACAGCCTCCACTGACCAAAGACCACGCTCACCAAGAGCCTGAAAGAGCAGAGCTGAACAACATGGGCAGGGAAGCCACTTCCCATGGGATCCCAGGAGCTGGGATGTTGTCCCACAGCTGTTATCCCACTTCAAGAACAGGATGTTGGGACATTTGCTGTGTTTCCAGCACAGGTGCAGACATTTGGATATGGAGGATCAGCCAAGGCAGCAGCACAGCACACTCAGAGGAGGTGCTCCACCTGCTGCTCTTGGCACCCAGAGCTGGTGGCTCCTTTCCACCCTCTCATCTCAGGGCACATCACTGCTCTGCCTCTCTCCCTGCTGCCTCAGCCACACCAAACGTGCTTGGCAGAAGCAGCAGTTTTGTCAACCAAGTATACAGGGGAGATCCAAGCAGGAAGATGACATAAGCACAGGGAAAAAGAAACCAGCTGAAAAACCCCCAACCAAACAAAACCCCACATCAACCACAGGAGCACAATAAGTAGCTTGCATTGGAAAACAACAAAGAATTAAATAACAAGTCTGAATGCTGACAAAAGCAGGGAGAAGTGAGAACAGAGCACAAAAGTAAGGATCCTCACAATGGTTCCTCCCAGCCTGCCTGAAACGTGTGGCTACTCCTTGTCAAAGGGATGTCTGGTCTTCACAATTACTGTGTTTGGGAGGCAGGGATTCTGCTTTTTACAGTTGTCCAAAGCCTAAGAGGTGAGAGAAAGAAAAAAGAACACATCTCTATTTGTCATGGAAGTTTATATCACAAAAGTTTGTGTCCTAGTTATTTTTAAAGTATGTAGGACAACGCACACAAAAAGTCTCAACCCTTATCTGGAACTTGCCATTAGCTGACAAGATCAGCACTTGCTAAGGATTAACAAGATGAATTGTCTGTGCAGTACATTATCATCATGCAAAAAAAAAAATATTTCAATAGCACTCAATACATTTAAAATATAACCAGCAGAGCATGACTGTTCAGGATATCATGGCAGGTAAACATAACCATCATCTAATGGAGATGAGTTGTCCATTTAGTTTCAGTTCAGAGATACCAAAAAGCAAAGAAATCTAAGTTAAAACAGCCCATGAACTGATAGCAGTTAATATAACTGATATTACCCTTTACCTATACATTAGCTGGAGAGATCATCCTGATCTGAAAATCCAGGATCTTTTCATGGATTCCCAAATTTGTCCCAGCACAAACTCAGTGCCTCCAGCTGATTCTTAAAAGAGCCAGGTTGAACCCATTACATAAAATGCTATTGAAAAGTCCCAGTTTGAAAAAAAAAATTATTACTTTTGTCAGGCTGCAGCTGCTTTTCCAGACCAGCTAAAACCATATTACAGGCAAGATCCACCTACTGTGGACAAATCATGGGTCAGAGGCTGCATGAGCTGGAATTTAGTGTATCTATAGCCAGAGAGGACACTTGGCATTTGACATATCGCTTTCACTATGTCAAATATCAGTCCTCAAACACAGGTTTAGCATCTACTTTTGCTGCTGAAAAGTCAACTTTTACATGAAGGTGCAGGTGTTTTTAACATTTACAACATAAATAAAATAAATCCAAGAAAAGCAAAGGCTTTCAGAAACTTTGGGAAGTAAATTCCCTATGGTGAGCTCAGATATGGTCACTGGGATATATTCACTCCCTCTACACTTGCTATGTTCCTAAATTTCAGTTAAACTTAATAAAAAAATAGGTCTCCATTTTTATTTCAGCAGCTTTAGAAGCAAGGTTGAACTAGATGGTCTTCAGAGGCCCCTTCCAACCCCAGCCATTCTGTGATTCTGTCATTATCCTGAAGCAATAAAAAAAAGGAGGCTTCAACAGCAGTTAAAAAAAGCCTCCTCTGTCAAATTTGACATATTTCAGACATCAGCATAGAAACAAGACTATCTGGGAAACAAATTTCCCCCTAAAACATCGCAGCAAGTCAGCCCCAGCTTGACAGCCCCTCTCTCTCCTCTGTGGCAGACTCCTCCAGCCCAGCCAACCTTCCACCTTCTCCTGGCATGGGGACAGTTGTAGGAAAAGCAGCCAAATCCATACAAAAAGTTGTTACACAGACCAAAGCTCAAAAATACACCAATGCTTTCCCAGTCCCCACCACCACCAGAAGCAAAAATTTCCCCAACAAGCCATGAAAGCTCAAAGCCCAAACCACGAGCACAATTGGGAAACCACTCCCTGACCCCCAAAATTCTATTTCCCAAAGACTCCAGGGCACATCCTGGCATAGCCCAGCACCTCTTTTGGAGAGGAAGCTTTGGCTGGTGCCAAAGGAAAATGCAAGAGGCCAGATCAGCTCTGCAGTGTTGCACTTCTGGTCTTTTTAAGTCCAGGTGCTACCCTGAAAATAGCACTTTAAAGTCTTCTAACTCTGCCTTGGTCTCAGCTGCAGAGCAAATCTCAGCTCTTACATTACACCAGGGGACTGACCAAACAGCTGATTTGCAAACCCATATATTTGCTTCCACTTTATCATAAATACAGGCAGTGGTGAGGAAAAAAAAAACATTAATAAATTGAGAGGTTTCTGTGCTACTTGTCCCCTGCAGTGTGGACTCTTATAATGGAATCACTCTATGATATGAAATTATACTTCAGTTTATTACTTCTAAAATGCCCTGGATTGTGCAGGGGCACAGTGTGGCTTCCACACTCCTATTTTAGCATGCTTGGACATCCCCAGACTAGAGGTGCTACATGAGGAAATGTAGTTATGGAAGAAATACACTGCTGTGCAATACTGTAGCCTAGGGTTCATAGGAAAATCCTTGAAAAGATAAAGCAGGCAGACAGCAACAATTTTTGCCTTCAGTTATGTTCATGAAGAAACCCACCCCCAACCAACCAAAAAAAATCATAAAGCAACACAAAAGACACCCTTAGAAAGGGTGGAAATGAGAGTTTGGGGGAAAGATCTCCCACTGGAACAGAAAAAACCCTGAGAATTATCATGAATATGTGGCATACAGCAGCCAATATTCCCTGATGCCATTGCTTAAACAATTAAGATTTAATTCCTTGTCACACCTATGGGCTTTGTCATTATTTAAGAAAACCAAGCACTCTCTTCCACACCTCTTCTCCCTGTTTGCTGGGCCAGGCAGGGAGCTGCAGCCAGAGCCCAGAGTGCTGTGCTAGTGCTGAAAATGGTGATTTTCTGAGTAGGGAATTAGTGCATGAAATGAGCAGGATAAAAAAAATCATATACTGTTCTGCCTTTGCTTCAAAACAGGTTGGTTGATTGACAGCAAACCCTATATAATAGTTCCTTCCAGGCAGATGGCAAGATCAGGATTTGCTCTTCAGTCACAATTTTCTGCTGCCTCTCACAAC
This sequence comes from Promerops cafer, assembly GCA_013398275.1. Taxonomy (NCBI): domain Eukaryota; kingdom Metazoa; phylum Chordata; class Aves; order Passeriformes; family Nectariniidae; genus Promerops; species Promerops cafer. The sequence goes on along the minus strand of VZSE01011740.1, from coordinate 2,414,978 downwards.
CCAACCCATCTCCACAATCTACCAATAAAGAGGGGCCTGGGCTGCTTTATATGTGTTTTACAAGGCTCACATCAAAGCTTAGGGATTAATATTGTGACTAGTTATCATATTCCATTTTGTAAAAATTTGCCTCGAATTTGCCTCCAACATCTCCTGGCTGATCATCTGCAGATAATAGCTGCAGAAATCCTCACAAAAGCAACTCGTAAATTCCTGAGCCACCCCTGACAGACAATACTCTTCAGAACGCTGGCGTAGGTGTTGAAAATCTTGCCATACATCTCGAGCTCTCTCAGCACACATTGTTTTTAGGCTGCCATCTGCTAATTCACAGTCCCACCCTAGGAGAGATGCAGGAATGAATGCTCCAGTCTCCAGGCTGTTCTGATTTCAGATTTTTATTTCTTCCCATTCCCAGCACTCAGACCCTGTCATTCTCAACCCTGAGTGTAGCTGCAAAGTTCACCAGACCTGCTCACACCACTGCTAATTTTCAGTGATAAAGAGCATTTATTGAGCACTGCTCAGGCACTGCTTTAATGAACCACAGCAATGCTTCAGACAATGTGTCCCTGCAAGCAGATTCATTTGTCTTCATGTGTCAGCTGCAAGTAGAGAGGTGCTGGGACAATCAGGAGCTCAGGAACCACTCGTTTCCCTTGCATGTGTGGTAAAAGGATGTGTATTAAGTTGGCAAGGGAAGAAGATGGCTCCTAAAGACACCAAATGGGTAACATCTTGAACAAAGCAAGCCATGCCCATCACAGAGCAAAATGTCAGGATCAAATTATCCCAGTAAATAAGGAATGATGAATATTACACTTGATTGATTTTCTTCTTCACTGAAATTGTCAGCAGTATTCTTTTCCTTACTGCTGATTCTGCTTCACTGCCAAGCACATTAGCAAAATTTATAAGATTATATTTAATTTTTTTTCTTGTTAGAAAACAAATTTATAATAGCTAATTTACATGAAGTTTCATATGCAGAATCCGTCACTAAAATACATTGGAAGCTACATATTTAATGCTAGGAAACTGAAGAGTTTGCTTGCTGACTGGAATATATCTGTTTTGGTCCTTTTTTTATGTTCCTCTTCTCCCACAGACCAAAGCTCCCTTTTACTACCCCACCTTCTTCTCAGGTTTTCAAAGATTTTGTTGTCATTTAGTCCTGAATAAAATCCAAGAATCCACTGCAGGCTCTGTACATCAAATTGTGGTTCTGTGCACCAAGAAGGGAAGTCAGAATAAAGAATCATACACAATACATTAGAAATCCTTCTTGTATTTCTTGAAAAGAAAAAGGTGAATAAAGGAAGAGCAAGAAAACAAAATAGGGATGGGAAAATGAAACCATGAAGGGCTGTGTGTTTAAAGAAGGTACAACTGGTAGTTTTGCTTTCTTTCCCAGCTTGTACAGCAATCCTCTCTTTCATTCCCTAAATGGTACAAAAATGGTTTGATAGACTGAAGTTATGTTTTCCTTGATTTCAGTAATCAAGGCAAGTCAGGACAATCTTTTCCATTGAAAATAGAATTCTTTTTACATCTAAGCAGTAACAGTAGTAGTAGTTTTTGTTTCATCTACCTCTGCTCCAGCAGAAGATTGCCACTGCCTTTTTGCAAGCTTTCTGTTGCTAGAGATATAAACACCCTTCAGAGCATGGCAGATGAATCCTCCTGCAATGAAATAGAATACCTTTCAGAGAGCTTGAAAGCAACTAATAGATTTTCAGGAAAATGCTGAAAATTGGCTTAATGTTACATAAATAAAGCTATTTATGCAACCTGGAATGCGACTGTACCACAAGCAGAAGGCTAGGCCCTACTTATGGTACCAAATCCTCTTTTTGCCAGTTTGCACAGATCTTTAATGGACATGGGGTCATTTGCTGCCCTTCTGAACCTCCCCTGATACAGTAATAATTGTTAAATTTTAAATATGAATCATTTTCCAGGCAATATCCAGTTGGCTCCTCCTTCCATTTACCCGCAGGGGGCTGAAAGATGTTAAACTGTTCTCTTCACAATTAAATTCATGAAACACTTAAATTCTATGGCAGTCAGACACCAAGGAACAGGAAAATCATTTCATCTCATAATGTTTTAGAGCCCCTAGGCAAATGTAAACACTGTACGTGATAGAGGAAGGATTTATTGCTGCTGCTGAACAGAGAATCTGCAGATTTATTTGTATATCCAGTAGATTTTAGAGGATAATTTATTTATTACAGAATTTTGGTAAAATGATTATTTAGGAAGTTTGCACACACCAGACTCATTTCTGTGGAGAAGTATTTTAAACAAAAAGATACAGAACCAAATCAATCTGTATTGAACACTGGCCTGTAATAGTGAATCATTGCTGCACTCACTCTCCTGCCAGAGCATAAAAGGGTTTGAGGTCTCACATATCCCAGGTTCTGGAGGCCAAGAGACATTTGATAAGTGACCACTGCAAGTGGTGCTGGAGACACATTAAACGCAGGCAGGGAAGTATGTAAGTTGCTCTTATAGCCTTGTAAATATTTTACCCAAGAATAGGTTTTTTGGTTAGCAAATAATTTTGCTGAGAAAAACATCAATAAACTCTGCTTCCAAATGTTGTTTTAACCATTTTTATATAGCTCAGAACGCCAAAGGGCATCAGTCTGAGTCAGTTCATCTCTGTTAGGATATCTAATTCATAGAAACCTTGGTAAAAATAGGACTTTATGTCATGTCACTTACTTTTACAGTAAGAACTTGGCTCTACTGGAGCCTCCTCTGTCCCAGCAGTACGAGGCAGCTTTGGGAAACTAAAGGAGGATAATTCCAGTATCATGGCAGAGCTTGAGACATGAGCTTCCAACACCACTCAGCAGTGGATTGTGCTTTTAGGAACAGCCACCCACACACTCACATCTGTCCCTGAGCATATCCATGGTTGGCCATTGGGAGATGAGCTGGTCTTGCCCAACACGCTGACTCCCACTGAAATTTTTGGGGAGAAGGCACCTCCTCCTTCACAGCTCCATCCTAGATCCAGCAGAGCTGTCTGGGCTCTGACTGTGGCCTGTGGCCATGCCCCAGCACAGCTAAAGAAGGTCACAGAGAGCCTGAACCTGAGCATCACCTCCCTGACACCTCATCACATCTCTCTGCTGAAGGGTGCCTGCGTAGCACCAAGGAATTCAAAATCCTTTTTGTTCTCCTCTTACCCTCCACGCTTATTTAGTAGAACCACGAGGAGACAGGAGACTTCTTTAAACAAAAGAATAATTTCTGAATTTCTCTTCAAAGATGCCACAGAAATCACTCTGGAATATCAGTCAAGCTGGCATTCCCCAGAGAGTGCTTTAGCTCAGTGCTCTGGCTAACTTGAAGCGAGAACTGGAACCATATCTCAGATAACTGCTGTAGAGAATCAATTTTCAATTTCCTGCTGAACTTCAGATATATATTTAAATACTCAGTACTTCTGGCATCTGGAAAGAAACCAACAATAAAATCAAATGGTCAAGCTACTCATCCGATAAGGGGAAAATCTGCAATGAATCAAACCAACGGGAGACTCAGACAGGGGCCTGAAAAGGGGAAATTTTCTCAGAATCAGTGTAAAATCAGTGCCATCATCTCAAAGACTTTTTAACAAAAAATACCCAGTTACTCAATGGCAAATTTGTCTAAACCAGAATATTTCTGTAGAATTCACAGTTCATTTTAAAGCAGTCTAATTTTTAGTGGAGGGGAAAAAATAGATGAAGTTCACTGTGAGGTTGAAATCAGTGACTTATTTAGAAACAAGGTTTAGCCAAAGAAGGAGAACCTCTGTTCTCAACAGAGAGACACTGGAGGAATGCTGATCTTCCTGAAGGCAATGAGTGTTTTTTCACTTCTCATGACCAGATTTTTATCCTAATCACAGTCTCTATGCCTCACTGTATGCAGTGATTATGATATGGGTCTCTCAGCCCAGCAGGCTGCAGCTTTGCCTTTATTTTTCTCAATCTTCAATGTCCTTAATAATAAGTAAATAAGTTAACACAACATCTCCTGAAGAAAATTCATGCTTTAAACAAGGCCATTGGAAAGATTAATATAAAAAGCCCTACAGCAATTTTGGCTGAGGTTTTATTTGAACAAAATTTTAACAAATAGACCAATGTTTCCCAAGAACATTAAAGTGTTATCAAGTGGGAAACAATGTTCCCTGGTTCAGCTTCCAGACAGACCAGCAAATGCATCTTTTTGCATTCGGAAGGTAAAATGTTAACTCTGATCATGGAAAATCACAGTTGTGAGGATGTATTAAACTGGATTACACAAGCTGGGAAGGGAGATAGCAAAAAAACTCCCAGCACCTAAAATTGTCCTGCAGTTTTGCAGGGTGTTGCTGCTTTAAGGGAATCAGAACAATGAAATGCCTCCCTCCCCTTTACCAGTTGTTCTAAGGCTGTTTCTGAGAGTACCTCAGATGGAACAAATATTTTTCTCTACAAAGCTCTGAAGGTAGCAACTTGTAAAATGCTTCTTTGAAGTCAGAGTGGTTGCAAACTGAAGAGGGAAAGACCTGCAAACAGTATTAAACCAGCATCTCTGGGAGGTTTTATTTTCAGCTACGCTGTTCCCTCAGTTTGTCCAGACACCTGATGTGCTGGGAGCCTTCTCCAGTCTGCAACCAACCATCAGCACCTTGCAAACAGGAAACAAAGGGAAATGTCAGCAAGGTCTCAAGAATAAGCTTATCTTGATGCCCCTCTTTGGGAGGCAATCAGGAAACAAAATAATAGGCATAATAGAAGGGCTGGTGACAGCTGCAGAATTTCTTGGGTTTCAGAGGTGTGAGAGTAGAATTGGGAAAAATTAATTGGGTTCCAACTCTATCCTCACTCTGTGAAAATGCATGAGCAACTATGGGCAAAAATGCCAATAGCAGTAATAGCAATTGCAATAATAAATATGACAGGAATTGCCTGAAAAATATTAATTTGTGAGTTAGGGCTTTTCAGAACTCCTATTCTGACAGAAGTTCAGAGGCTGTTTCTTGCAGAATTATAGAACATCCATTTGAGAAGGCTTTAGGTGCAACCTCCTGAGTGGTACCCCTGCATGGCAGCATAGCAAGGCTCCATCCTGCTGTGGATCTAGGGGGAGATGAGCTGTGTCCAAGGAAAAGCAGTGTCTGTGCTGTAGTTCCTTCCCTCCAGCTCCGTGTACCTGCCCATCACTTCCCCTGCAGGTGGTGACAGTGTAAATACAAGGAAAGGGGGGAGGTAAAAAGGAGGATGCCCACCAGTGCTACAGCTCAGCCCAGCTTAATCCTCATGGCTTCATGGCCAGGTTGGACTGGGCTTTGAGCAACCTGGTCTGGTGGAAGTGTCCCTGCCCATGGCAGGAGGGTTGGAACAAGATGATGTTTAAGGCTTCTTCCAATCCAAGCTATTCTATGATTCAATGATCCCTGAATCTTGAAATACAGTCTGCATGTTTTGCACAGAAGGGTCTCGGAAAGCTGTACTCTAACTCTACTCTCATGGAAATCAATAGTAAATTTCCCATTGTTTCAAAGAGCTGGGTCTGTAGCAGTGGTTTTCAAAATGCCTCCCTGCTGTTGCAGCGCCCTCACCTGCCTTGAAAAGTGTGTCACACACCTAAGTCAAAAATGTCCTTGTCCAGGGAGGAGTGACAGCACTGACAAAGGAGACATCTCTTTGATGGCCACCAACTGAACGTGGGAGTGGGTGGACTCAGCTGCCTCTTCATGTGCAGAAATGCACAGTCTGTGTAGCACAGCATGAGCTACTGAGGGGGGTGATGCATTCCAACCACCTTAGGCTGTAAGTGGGTGGCAAAATATCTCCCCAGCAAAGACCTTTCTTCTGGTGCATTAGTTCCACAGGCACCGGTGACATGTCCAGATTTGATGCAGTTAAGAGAAGAAACCTAACTCAAAGTCATTTGGCTCGGAGGGCAAGTTAACCATCCTGGTATTGCTGAGTGGTTATGTGTATTTGAAAGAGAGAAAAGCAAATACCCAAAGGCTTCTTGTTGACGAGCTTGCAGTTTCCAGCAGTGTCTCCGTGGCAGAATGGGGTGCTGATAACACGGGAGATAAGGCAGGTGCCAGCGCTATCAGCACCTGAGGAGCAAGAACTGATCTGCTTCATATTTACCAAACCTACCCAGCACTCATATTGTGTTTGCCTAATGATTAAATGGAATGACTTTCTTTTAATCAGGATGTCAGCTTGAGCAGCATAATGGAATTAGTCAGGGGTGATCACAGGCTTCTGAGCCAAAAGGGGCATTTCATCAACTTGTGGAATCTGTAACTTTGCTGTTTCCTTGGCGGGCCACTGTGGGATGCTGGGTTCCTTGCTCAAACACAATACATCCAAAATCAAAGCAAATGCCCACTTCCTGTCATTTATTGTATCTACTCTCTTAGTCTGCAAGTTCATCCAAGTCTCAGCCAAGGATGTTTTTTTTTTCTTACGATACATGTATTAATAATTTGTTCATGTTCCGTGGATGACATCTAACAGTTTATCCCAGTTATCATTAATAACTATTAATGACTGCTATTACGATGAAGCTGCATCAGCTCATAGCTCCACTTGCATTCATCTCATTTTTCATTTAATTAAGAAATTCAGAATGCTTCTCTTACAGGCAAGCTCTCTTACTTAAAAGGGCAGGGATCTGCGCATTTGGTTGCTTTTTGAAATGTGGTAGATTACACTATTTTGAAACTATTATTGAGGTGTGGAATATATTATATATTTCCTTAATCCTCAAATACAAGTTATTGTCACTCCCAGGGAAGCTACAGCATATGGAAGTTTTAGATGCAAACAAATCCAAATTGAATGAAGTAATGTTTTTTCAATGCTGAGAAGGTTTAACAAATTCATGTAGACACTAATGAGTATTACTGGGCTTATGGAAGGTCATGGAAAATTAGACTGGCTTTTTAAGGCATTATTACAGATTTTCTCATTGTTACATGCTAAGCTCTCTGCTATTAATACAGCTTGCTCTTGCCTTCGGCCATTGGACAAGGTCTGAGCTTCAATGGCATGGCTATCTCTTCATACTCTTTGTTTCTTTGGTAACCATTTATTTTCCCCAACTTTAAGAATTTTGCAGGATTTAGTTTCTAACTTTAACTTACTGTTTTCTTCCAGAAATTTGCCTTGTATCTATTCTGCAAACAAAATTGTCATGCAACATACAGTGTTTATTTACCTCATTTCTCATCAGTACTTGACGAAATGTTGTAAAAAACATCTGTAATGAGAAGAACATCAGTTTCCTGAAGATACAATGCTGAGTTTGGGCCTGATGAAGCACCAGTGGAGTCAGCTGTTATCAGTGTGGTAATCTGCATGTAGAGTCAGCACACATACCACACGTCCTTCATTTGCCAAGGATATCATCCTGTTTTTCAGCACAGTCCAGTGAAACTGCCAGTACCCTCAACTTGCTCAAGGGTGAGGAGCTGAGCTGTGGAGGACACGTTTCACCCACTGCAGCTTCTTGACATTAGAGGGCTCCATATTCCACAGAGTATGGCAAAAGCAAATCTCATTTTGAGGTCAAAAGAGATGGCATTGGAAAGAGAATTATCAGCTCCTCTTGGAGCTGAGGCTTGATGGTGTTGCAAATTCACCTTCTGAAACTTCTTAAGTCAAAAGCACCAGCTGAGCATTTCTGGGTTGTATTTTGGAAAAACTGTTGAACTAGAACATATTTTCTCTCTCCTTTTGTTCCCAGCAATGAGAAGAAAAGTGGAGCTGCCATGGCCCATGTCCAGTGGCTGTGGTGCCTCCAGACAGAGGCTGCACAGGCACAGCTGCAGGTAGGTGCCACTCCCATGTCACACAGTCACAACAGGCAGCAGGTCCTGCAGAAATCATCCGTTTCCTTCTCTTGTCTTGCTGAGGAAGAAATTCCCATGACCATCACAGAATGTCCCAGAGCAGAGTTTGGTGGCCCTTCAGGAAGCTGCTAGCCTTGTGTAGAGCTGGGCACAGCTCTAAAGTAGCACTGGCAGAAAATCTGCATTGTGAATGTAAGAGCTCTTCCTTGACATGGAGAAGGCAAAAAGGTATCCTTGACATGGATAAGGTAAAATCATTGTGGAACAGGAACAAATATTTGACTGCCGTTATCTCATCTTTATGGCTCAACCCATTAACAAAAAAATACTTTTAAAGTATTTAAAATGGCCAGACTCCAGAAGGAGTTTTTACATATAGTGACTTAGCCTTGAGAAAGTGCAACTTGTCTTTGTTGCACTTCAAAGAGTCTAATCCTAAAGATATCTTCCTAAGGAATAAATATGCTCATGAGCTGAACTAACCCCCTTCTCAGGAAGACAAAAGAGCTTCTCCAGGTAGTACAGTTCCAAGCCTGCAAAAGTGAGCTAGCTTTTTATTGAGGCAATCATGTGGAGAGGGGCTTCATCCAAGGCATGTGCCCATACTCACACCCAACCCCACCAGCCCTTCCTTCCTGACCACCAATATCCTGAACAAGTGGCTACTGCAGGGCCAAATGGGTTGTTGACTTCTAAGAGACTACAAAAGAAATCAAAATTTTGGAGGTAATTAAAACTCCTGTTTTCCTGTGCTCATACATGGTTTTCATCAACTAATGACTGGTATATTGGTGTAGCTTTCCTGATAAATATTGAAAGAGAGTTGGATTATTTTGGTAGGGAGGGCCAGATTGTAATGTTACACTTTGATTTCCTAAATTAAGCAGAGCTGGCCAAAGAAAATATCATTCTGTGAATTTTTGGCTTTGTCCTGACACATGGACCATGTTTTACTCAAATGCTGCAGGCATAATTTGGTCACATATTTCTGAAAAATGTCTGTACAAATAATCATTTTACTAGCCAACAACAAAGACAGTAGAAACAAGGAGAAAAGTACTGTACAGCCACCAGTACAGCATTGAAAATCTGAGTGTCTTTTTCAAAGTTACAGAGCTGGACACTCCAACCTCAGCACTTGCAAATTGTGTATACCCAAGATAGCAGGAAAATTCCCACTGTGAAAGGCAGCGTCTGCTTTTGAAGCAAATGTGTGAAATTTACACCAGCTGAAGATCCGGTACTTGTTGTTGAATTTATTGAACTCCAACCAAATCCCACTGTAACCAATGGGGGAAAAAAAGGAAGGAATAAGAAAAAAGAAACCCCTTCCCTTCAGCACCTCCCAGCCCAGCCTGGCTGTGTGAGGAACCCTCTGGGCCCTGTGCACGGATATCAGCAGCTCTCAAAGCATGACCAGCTGATTATTCAAGGATACTGACTCAGTCTTGGTTTACTGAAAAATCCCAGAAGTAATATAAGTGGCATAGATTTGGTCACAAAACTGCTGTGAAAAGCTTACAGATTTATATATCTGAAACTAAGTACCCTCAGAAAAATTTGGGGGTGAGAGGGTGTAAATTGTCTTTTTCACATCTGTGTCTACAGGCTATTGAGCCTGGTACCCAAATCACAGATCAATAATATTCTGGCAAGATGATTTCTCATCGTGCTTCATTTTGAGATAAATTCATGTTACATGGAGAGGCAGCTGCAGGAGGAGAACAAATAAAACCTCAGTATTTCCTTATGGCTGTTGAATTTTTTTCTGAATTTCTAATTTTGTGTCTGCATTTGATGGGTCACTGATTTAAATAAATTAAAGACATAAATCACATAAAAACTGTAAGTGAGGGACTACTTTTTCACTTTATGTTTATAAAGTATATTTATTTCACAGTGGTTTATGGCCTCAGCTGTTGTTATACTAAAATAGTTTCTTCCTTGGGATTTCTCACTGCCTGGTTCCCAGATTCAAAGGCTCCCCATTTCCATAGGTCAGGGGATGCTTGCTAGCTGGAATCTGGGTGAGCCTCCTGCCCAAATTCCACCAAATGCCCTGAAACACCTCCACCTGACAAGAAATACCCATCCTCTGAAATTCCAGACATCCCAGAGGATGCAGGCTCCCATCCATCTGATTTTGGCAGCCAGTCTTATCACTGGCTTTATGAGAGCACAGCTGGGACTGGAACCAAAGTGGTGCAGCAGTTAGGGGTTCTTGGTACCATGGCAAACATCGGGAAAAATCTGGGATAAACACAATCAAAGCTTGCAGGGGCCATCTGTGGCTGGAAAAGTGAGTTTCCCCAATGCTCTCCAAGAAGTCAGTGAGGTACCTGAGGTTCCAGGAGCAGACTGATGGGGGGTGCTGACAGCTCTGAGCTGCAGGAGTTGTCCAGATCTCCTGCACAGCCCCAGCCCATCCACAGTGGCCCCAGCAGCCAACTGAGGAGGGTCAGACTGGGTGGAAAAGGCTCAGAATTAAATATTCCAAAAATGCAGATGTGACTCGAGCTTGCCACGCAGCCCAGACTGTCAATGCCACATCTGCTCACATTTCACCATTTATTACATTCAAAACAAAATTTTGACAATGATAAAACAGAAGGAGCAGTTGTGTGTTTGTATTAAAACATCATTTGGATAAGCAATACCAGTGACTCGTGTAAAGGAACATCTGTGATATTATCCTGCTATTTTTGTCTGAGTCCTGTCACACTAGGAAAGGCAAAAAAAAAAAAAAAAAAAAAAAAAAAAAAAAAAAAAAAAAAAAAAGAGAAAAAAAAAGAAAAATATGAAATTATCTCGTGATGTTTCAAATTTAGCTTTGTTAAAGACTCATTCCATTTTGATTTCCAGTGCAATTCCCATAGAGTTAAGATAAAGACAACCATCTTTTCTGTGGAATCAAATAATCATTCTAGTATTTTGGTTTGACTATGAATCATGCTTCTAAAACATTTTTGGTGTTTAATTTTTAATCCCAAATTGATAAATTCCAGCTTACACAATAATGTTAACTTTAAGATCCAAGCCTCCCTGAGCCCTTAATCTGGATCTCCCTTGTTACTACTAATGGAGTTTATTTTGTCTATGAGAAAAGTAATTAACTACAGCAGAAAACAAGGCTGAGATGAAACAGACAAAAGAAAAGATACGATTTTTATAGATAAAACATTCTGGCCTTTTGTTAGGTAATTACAAAGCCACTTTGGTTATTAGTCTCCACTATAGAAACACTGAGGAAATTTATTCTAGCCACAGAAAAAGCACTTCCACTGCTTTATAAAATCAAATGTTTTCTTCATGTGTGCTGGGAGGGCAGAGGGGGAACCACTTAAAAGCATTTGTAGGACTTTCAGCTCATTGTAGTTTATGTCAGGCAAGAAAGTGATAAAAGATGTTGATTTTATTAATAATTTATATCAATCAGTATTTATAGCCTGCTTGGTGTGTGGCAAATGGACAGTCCACAGTAATAAACAGCTCATTAAAACAGGCAGCATTCTGATTGTTTAAATGTCCAGAAGTTCACAACTACGAGCACACCATTAAACCCCTTTGAAGGAATATATGTGCATTTCATAGGTATCCCTTCCTCCTGGAAAGAACACCCATTTCATCACTTCCTTCACATCTCTTGGGGCACACTGACTGCTCTGCTATTCCTGCTCCCAAAGGAATTTGCCACTGGGAGTGATGATCCTCGAGGAGCAGTGGGGAGCTGAGCAGTGTGTGATGCAAAGTGTCTTCACACTTGACCCCCCCAGTTCATTGTCTGCATGTTACTCCAGATTTCTTTTAAAATAAATGATTCGTGATAATTTGAAAAAAATAATTGATGTTAATGAGGAGGGAGCAATGGGTTTACACTTTTGATCTTAGTCCAGTATTCCAGTTCTTATTCCTTAGTAATAATAATAATATTAATAATAATAATATTCCTTAGTAGCAATTTGTGTGGTGAACTAAAGAAAAAGTTGAGATACAGACTCAGTCTTGCTTTCCAGCATAACTCATCTCTGCCATGTCCCAGTGGACATCTGTAACACTTTACAAACATGTCTGTCAAATGCTTTGGGTGGAGCTTTTTCAGTGCTTTCCCTGGTATTTTTGTGATATTAAATCATTGTCATGGGGCTGGAAGCTAGGGCCAGTATCTAGTTCAGTCCCCAACTTCCCCTAGAAAATAGTTCAGGCCACTTACTTTGTTATATGTTTTCTTAGCTGACAGTGATTTAGGAAGATAATGTTTCCTACATGATAAAATTCTGGAAAGATCAGATATTGAAGTGGTGTCAAAGTTACCTAAGGTGTAAGCTGAAACAATTAATTTAAGGCCTAATGCTGTAATGCTCACATTGATCAAATTTTTACTATTGCCTGCATTAAACAGCTCCTTGATTTTGTGTATAGGTGATTATTATTAAAAGACTGACTTTAAAAAACCTCCTCTGCACACATTAGATCAATAACCTGTCCAAGAAGCAAGGAGCTGTGGAAATGAGTTATAGAGAGAACTGTGAAGATAAATTATATGGAATAATTAAATAAAAACCTACCGTGTGTGATTGACAGGAAGAAGACATTTTTATGTGTATCTAGTCAACATTTTGCTGCATTTTTTCATTCTTAAAAGATAGAGAAAAATTCAAATTAGGCCTTTACATTACTGTGGGTTTGGTACCTTTCTTAATTAAATGTAATCTCAAGGGAAGGACTTGTTTATGATTCTATATTTTATGCAGGACTGCTTAGAGAAGAGCAGAAAAAAACTCAGCAAAGATGTGAGAAAGGCACCGGTACATTGCACTCTCCTGGTGCAAAGGAAGCAGGAAAGAAGTGCCAGGAGTTTATGAGGAAATTGTAGCAGATGGCACGGGCTAGAGAAGAAGAGGAGTGGGTGAAAGGCTGGAGCCAAATTCCCTGAACAGCCCCAGGTCTGGTCCCAGCACCCAGAGTGGGCAGCCAGACCTAAAGCTGGTGCCTGACTCTGGCCTCCTCAATAACCCAACACAGCTCCTCAAGTTACTGATTTGATGGAAAATGCAACAAATGCATGTTTTCCAAAATCACATTTATCCTGTCCATCAGAAAGTCCAGCCTTCCACCATCTGTGCCTTTTAGAAGAGACTTCAGAATGTTGAAGAAATGCTTTTACAAGTGTAGGTCTGCGTGGCTGTAATTGTGTTATTTTGCTATTTAATGGACTAGAACTGAGGACACACTGCATATCTCCAGTTTACTTTTTGACACAGCAATTGATAATGTAAGTTAACATGGTATATGCTTTTTATTCATTTATGGGAAGCCAAAAGTGATGAAATCACACAGTCTGGGTTTCACAGGCACAACAGTCATATTTATTTAGTGTGCTCTATTTACAGTGGATTTTTAAAAGCTGCAATCCACTTGAGTGCCATCATATTAGGATACATGAAATTGTTCAGATTGTTTCCTATTTCCAGCTTCTGTACTGGGAATAAACTGCTGTGTTAAAGATGTGTAGTGTGAATAATGTGTGTGGTCATTCATATCTCCAATTATTTTTATCGTATAAATGAATTTATTATAGAGCAGTGGAAAATGCCATAATTTGACATATTCTGTATTTAAATATGCATGCTTTGTATCTAGCATGGATTTATAGACAATATGTTTGTACAAGTGTATCTAATAGGTTAGAGGGGTTTATTAATCTTGGAATTACTGTGATAGTAAAAGCATTATTTCTTTAGCCCTTCTATTGTTTAATAGAAATGACAAGTAGTTCAGACATTTGGAGATGAATGAAGCACCACCAAGAGTAGCTCCCTTGGAAAAAAAACTCAATAAACATCTATAGTTGTAAATCTAACCACTTTTCTTGGCAAAACAACATTGAAGAACTGTTACAGAATTATAAAATGTTGTAAAGTGGCCTTTTTAGGATTGAACAAGAATTTTGCACTGTTCTGTTAGAGAATGATGGCTGATCACAAACCAATTTCTCCTTTGCACTTTCCAACTGAATTACTTGAATCACTGGCTACTTCTACCACTAACCATTAATTTTATGCTAAGTCACATAACATTTTACCTGGAGCCTGATGAATCCAGTGCAGTGGCTTGGCCAGGGCTGGATGCCTCCTCCCCTCCTTCCCCCCCTTCTTCACTGACCTTGGTGTCTGCAGAGCTGTTTCTCTCCCATGTTCTCCCTCCAGCTGCAGTTTCCATTGCACAGATACAGTTCCCTTCTCTTAAATACATTATCCCAGAGGCTCTGGCACTGTTAGGCTCAGCCTTGGCTGGTGTTGGCTCCATCAGAGATGGGAGAAGCTTCTGGCAGCCCCCCACTCCCAAAACCTGGCCACACAAACGCAACACACCCAGTAAGAACTGGCTGCACTGGTGCAAACTCCTGCATTCAACAAGGCAGAGAGTTGGGATTACTCCCAGGAGGTGAAGCCAAGTAGGAAGGTACTGTAGGCTTGTGTTAGGGGGTGTATTATCTCCAGAAGATCAGGTGCACTGCACTTGCTCCTAATACACTCTTCCATCAATGCCCAGTCTGCTAAACCCGTGAATGGAAGTGACTGATCTACAATTTGCATTCTCTTTTCAGTCCATCAGCAGAACATTAAAACCATTGAGGCAAAAGCCATTAGAACAGCACTCACGTCTGAAACAATGCACAGGTCTGCTTGTTCCCATTTTTATGCACTGCTATAGGACTATAAATATTCATCGTAATGTAACTGAAAATTATTGAAGTGAGAAAAAAGAGAAACAGGGAAGCCATTTGCTTCAATTCATAAACAGCATCTGTTGGGAAGTTATTCATAGATTGCTTCAGGGCCTGCTGAGCAGCAAGCCCATGGAAAAGGATGCCATTGCAAGCAAATTGGCCAAAACTGCAATGGAGATGCTATTAAACATGATTCACTGACAGCCAGGGAGCATGATCAGGCACTGGGTTGTTTTATGTCTTCTTTTATCACTGGGACACAGAAGTAGCCTCCAGCCAAAGTCTCACACAGTTCAAATTAGAAGAGCAACCTTCTAAGTATATTAAGGCCTAACTAGTGGCAAGAGAAAGTTGCGTGGAGTGATGTTATAGTGAATTCAGTTGTTTATTTGTCCCTACCCGAGGCACATGGAAAATCCCCCTGTGAATCAGGGTGGCTGCAACCTTTCCTACGCTACTGGGTGTTTTTGGTCAAAAGGTGTTTGAATGTTTTCTTGTAAAAAGATGAAATTGCAGCCTAATGGATAAGTGAAAAGCAATTAATAACTCAATAAACATCCTTTAGCCTCTCATTAAATAACAAAATACCGTTTGGCAGAAAAGTGACATAATGCCAAAGAAAAGTATCTGTGCAAATCCACAGAAGAGAGCAAATGCATCCCCAAGTATAGTTTATTACTGAGAATAAAGTATTCAGCTGCCAAGTTTTGTTTGCTGATTTACAGAGCAGAGTTACAGAAATGCAAAACTGTCCAGCAGCTCTGAATTCAGTTCAAATGGTGCTGAGTTTCCAGTTAATGATCTTTCCCAAATTTTTCCCCACCTGTGGGAAAAAAAATCAGATCATGGGGAACTTGAAAAATACATTTGCAATCAATAGATGGACAAATAATTTTCCCAGTCCCATTCATCCTCTTGTTGCAAATTATTTATACTTTTAATTAACTCCAGCAATTCACTGACTGTAAGTAAGTGGAAGTGCATCCCTTTCATACCAGGGAGGCTGCACAGGCCCACAGCTCACAAGGTGAAGTGTTTTCTTATAAATCTGCTCCAGTTCCCTCAGTTGTAACTCAGAAAAACAGCAAGACATAAGGAGCCCTTCAAATGAACTTTTTTTGGCTACTTTTAAATATCCCCATGAGCTGTTTTCTCTTTTCAAAAAAATCTGGAGAGAGATGGGTTCTTCATCTGCCTGACTTACACAAGGTGTGTGACCCTCATGTGACTGATAAGCTTTAGATCAAGCACATGAAAATGCCTGATTCTGCAAGCAAACAATGATATTTTCTCCTAAGAAAAACATTAATCATTTGTCATTTGGTTTTTACATTTTGTTGTGGAAATAGATGCCTGTGACTCAAGTGAGTGAAGGCTCTTCACACATAAAAATATATTTGACTTTTTTTGGATATTTTGAGCAAATGTATTTCCAAAAATTAGGACTTTTTCATGCTAGGGGAAAAAAAGATAATTTATTCATCAAATATCCTGGAATGTGATAACTAGCGGGCACCAGTTACATCTCTTCAGTAAACTCCTTCTCAGGAAAGTTAACTTAGCCTTAAATTATTCATTTAGAGGTTGATACACTCTCCAGGAACAGCAGGAGATGTGGTGGGTGTGTTACATTTAAGGGGTAACAAATGCTCCAGCACAGAGAAACTTCCATTCAACCTTTAAATGGAAGAAAAAAAAAACATTTTAAGAAGCTTCATCCAACTTGTCTTTATATTTTCTTTTGCCATGATATGCCCTTTTGCTGTTCATTTGCGTGGAAATGTTTGCCAGAATAACTGAGATTTTATCCATAAGAGATACTACTGATAAAATATAAATATCTGTTGCCAATAAATTACATATCTGAACACCTACAAGCTTCAGGAGTGTCCTGTTCAAGACGAAGAACTACATCACATGATTGATGACACACAATTAAATACCATACCTTGAAAGCTCAGATCAGGCAAAACTGTTTCAGTGTGTCTGATATCATCATATCCTGGTAAGGCTAAATGAGAAAATCAATGTTTGACAAGTAAAACCAGGCCATAACTTTATAGATTAATAATCTGTTGTATATAACTCTCTTGTCCTTTCATCTCTCCACCCCAAATTGTGTAACTCAATTAATTCCATGGACACCCTGATTTTACATGTGAAGATGTGGTCTGGCATCTCCATCTAGAATGTAAATGTGGGTTTTCAGCTCAGGGGCATTGAGTAAATCCTGTTATTATCCCTTCTTTGTTAAGTCAAGTCATAAAATTAAGGGCTCAAGTTCTTTCAGGCTTAGGTGCCACATTCTCCAAGGAGCTGCATTTTGGGGTGCATTTTGCTTGTCCTCTGACACATCCAGCACAAAACAGAAATTTGAACACAACACTTGTACAGCTCTCTGCTCATAACTTCCCTACTCCCCAAGTGAAGGTTCAGGGACAGTTCAACTGGCATTGGCATAAATTTAGACAAATTAAAATAATTTGTGACATGATAAAAAAAAAAAAAAACATTCTTGTTTATAGAGGAAGATAATTAATTTTAAAAAAATGCTACTGCATGTATTAGAGCCACCAGGAGCAGCTCTAATTTTTGCTGAGACCATTTACGAAAATTTCCATTCCTTTATTTATTCCTTTATTAAATAAGGCAGATGCCATAGCAACCCCTGTCACACACTTCCATTCATGTATTGATTCAGCATTATTCAATCTGTATGTAGTTTCATTACTCATTATTCAATTCAATGTAGGTTTTAATGTGCCCATTGTCTCACATTATGCTGTAGACTCTCAAAATCAAACCCATTCACTACAATCCTCCTACAGTTTGGGTTTCTGAACAACTTGGGACAGAAAAACAACCATCCTCAGGAGCTGGCTTGGGTCTAAGTCTTTATCTATGAAGACTTTTCCCAAATCTTTTCTACTCTACTCCCATTTTGTATCATTTCCACCTAAAATACCAACCGGCCCAAAGCCCAGTCATCATCTGAATTCAGCAAATTTATAGTGAAGTCAAATCAATCATTTTGGGACAGTGTTGCTCTGGCACATTTCCAGCAAAATCCTGTGCTTTTCATAGCAGATTCATCTTCTCAGCACAAATTGTTTTATAAAAAGCAATGTTTCTCAGTATAATTTTATTTTTCTCCCATAGTAAACATTTTCAGCTGTTCACCAAAATGGGGTGAGTCCCTTTGGTTATACAGTTCATGCCCTAAAATGACAAAACACGGATCATCACAGCTTTCCTATAAAGTCCATAAGTGGCTAGTGGATGGCAATAATTTTGCTCCTGAATATCAGGAAGAACCTCTACAGTAGTCCATCACACCATTTAACCACACAATTCCATAACATCACTCACGGCACCAGAACCAAGCATGAGCTTAAAACACAGGAGCAGTTCAGTTCCTGAAGCACAGGCTGGAAGCCTCCCACCTAAACATGATATGCAGCCAGCACACCAATTATCTGTGTAGCTGTTCTCAGGCTGTTGTGCAGCTTTCTGCTCCCTCCTGAGTTCTCCTGGAGCTACTCCTCCTGGAGTTCAGTGATGCAAAAGGTTTATTCCTGTAAGCCCTGCCTTTGCTCTGTGGAGATGGGGGCTTGCTCTTCATGCATGCCAAGCCATTCCAGATGCTCCATGACCACATTAGCCAGGCTCCAAACCTGCCTTAGGAAGAGCAAAGTAAAAGAGTTCAGACTTGGATGTGCATTAGAGTAATCCCAGAGTTAGAGCAGCTGAGATTATGGGCACAGCAACCTCTCAAAGAGACAGACCCTTGAAAGGGTCCCAATCATCCAGTGCTGAGGCACTCTGGGGAAGTTTCCTTTGAGCTCCTTACCTCCCCTAGGAGCTCACTCTTTTTGCCTTTTAAGGCTTTGATGCAAAAGAGAAGAGGTGTTCACTCAATGAGAGAGAAAGTTGGATAACCACTTTTACTGGAATGTGGCACGTCCATCTGCTAAGGATAGGGCACGTCCATCTGCTAAGGATAGGGCACGTCACACAGCTGTTTCCTGGCCTGGCCTGGGAGCAGAGCTGCTCCGAGCTGCTGTCAACACCATCAGCTCCCTTCCTGAACAACACGGGATGGCTCCCTAGGAAGGGAGCAGTGAGGGAGCAGCAAGCTTGGATCAGGGTCCTGAGCCACACCAGGAGGAATCTTACCAGCACACAGATTTGATGGGGTGTCAGCAGGACACCACAGAGAACAGTTTGCCCACACAGATGTCCCATCACTAGACATGTAGGAAATAGAAGACAAGAGAATGAAAGGAAAAGAGACCGATTCTCTCGTAAAAGTTTTGTTCACATCAAACGTTGTTGACAAGCCTGACCCAAACAAGCTGTGAGTAACAGCAGTGGTGACATTGACCATATTGGTTTGGTGTTCTGGTCATGCTCTGAATCTTAACAGATCTGAATCTTAAAATCACAGATCTGTGTCTGTATCCTGAGGTGTCTCAGCAGGCAGCTGTATCCTTAGTTTTAATGAAGACTCAAAAACCCTAAAGGTTACTTTCCTTAATATTCATTATCCTTCCAGGATGGAGACTTGAAAGGCACAGGACCAGGCAGTGATTAATTATTAGGAAAAATCTACTGGGACAACACCCAAATTTAAGTAATTTCATTAGTTTTCTCCTTTGGGAATAAATCTTTCTTATGTGTTATATCAGCCAAGGAAAACTATGGAACCAGAAGTTTCCCTACCAAAAATAATTTACCAGGTTTAAAGGATCTTTAGGATAGTAATTTTACTCATCTAATTGTATTTCTAGTCCAAAAGGTTACATAAATAGGAACAAAAATGAGAGTTTCATATAGACTGAAATACTGTTCACTCTCCAAAAAACTGCAATCAATATCTCTGGGGTAGTTCAGAGAGTGAACATATAATCATAAAATACAGGAACAGAATGTGTTAGCAGGGACTGAAAAAAACACAGAACAAATGACATGGCTTCAGCACGTAACCCAGGAAACAAAAATACCTCATTCAGCTGGCATTTTTCAAAGTGATATATGTCAATACTGTTGTTCCCTTGTAGGTTAACTAAATCTATCAAAAATGGATACAGTCTAAGACTTGGTAGAACAGTCTCTCTTTACAGCTTGCTTTCTTGACAAAGTTCCATTTCTATTACAGGAGGCCAGCAGTTAAAGAGAGTCACATATCTCTAGCTTGCTATTGTCTGCCTGCCTTTGATTTTTATAAATTTTTACCATAGTATAATCAGAGCTTTCAACACTGAAAACATGCATTCCCTTTTGTTAACACTTTAAAATTTGAAAACTCAGCAGCAGGAGGTTAAATCAAAAATCGCTTGCCCTTATTATCTCATTCAGCGGAGGAAAAAGTAACAATAAAAAACCTTTTGTTAGAGAAAGCAAGAGTTTTAGGCACCACAAACAGCACCAGCACAAGGGATTTTTAAACAACCAGCTGACAATTGCTGATCCTGAAAGGGGAAAAATGGCAGAAGTCTGAAGAAAAGGGATGCAACTGCTTCTCCTTTTCTGCTTGCAAAGAGAATATGGAGCATCAGAAAGCTTTGTAGCACTATTCTTAAACATAAACATGAAACACAACATCATATGGCTTTCTATTATTATGGGTATGCATAAAGCTGGATATGGCACAAGGCAGTGACTGCACACAGGACAGGAGTGCAGGGTTGCCCAGGCACACGGATGTCAGTGTTTGCAGCCCTGCAGGTGGGGATCTCTGTGTTTGCAGGAAGGTTCTTGCAGTCAACAACTCTTGATGCCCTCTGTTTGTGTGACAGGAGAGGGTGAGCACACTGTACATTAATTGTGCTTCTACCCTGCAGCTCCAGGAGTCCTCATGATCTAAGTGAGACAAGGAGATTTTTGATGCTAAATAACAGCCACAATACCCTGTACTCAAGGGAACACTGTGCCTATCTTAACAGATTTCCTCTTTCACTTTGTACAACTCAAGGATACTCAGCTTTTTAATGGAGGGATAAACTACCTCAGGTCTTCCTGGCCTCTCCCTTTTTGATGTTGTGCCAATTCACAGTCATCTCTTTGTCCTCCAAGAACGTGAAGTGCAACCTGTGGGTCCAGTGAGCTTTCGGAAGTAACTTTAAAAAAAACACCCCCAAAACAGTAGAGGAAAGAGGCTGTGGAGGACAAGCAGCATTTGCCTTTACAGCTGGCAGCAGTTGCAGCTGCCCAGCTCTGTGGCACCCCCAAACCCTCTGTTGGCTCCAACACCCAGCAAGAGGCTGGGTAAGGCTCCAGGGAGAAGCCACCACTAAGCTTTGTGCTGTCATGTAACAAATCCAAGGCTTGTTAGTTTAATGCTGCCTTTGGTGTGTCCCCACTCCATAACATCACAGCAGCAACTGCAGAGCAGACTTACCCAGGGAGAGGCCAACAGATGTGGGGAGCTGTGCTCACAGCTAGAAGTGCAAAGTGTTTGATCAGCTGTGTGTAGATAATTAGTTCTATAATTTAAAAAGTTTCTGTTATTCCTTAGCATCCACTCTAAGCCGCAGCTACAGAAATGCTTTTCTAAATACCATCAGAAGAAATTTCTATTCACCAGGACTTTATTTTTAATTCAAGGAAGAACTGAAAACAAAAGAAATTTATAAGAATGCTCAGACGACTCACAGGCCAACCTTATATTATTTCGGTAAGTTTTAACTAAAAAAAAAGGTTGATTCCCAAATATTATTCAAATAATTTGTTAAGAAGTAAAATGCCAAATAATTGAGGTGATCTTCCAAAACAAATACATACATCTTTCTGTTGGAAAATTATTTAGACCACAACAGCTCTGAACTTTGATAGCAGCAAGCATGTAAATGCCACATTGCTTGATCACACTTGCTTTATTTTTGTATAGCACAATGAATTTTAAATTCTAGCCAGCTCTGTTCACTGGTCAGCTGTGGGTGGACTACTGATATGTTCTATTTTTCTAGCTGAAATCAATGAATATCCAGAGGATAATTTGCTCACAGCTCCCTCACAGCATCTCAGAGAGAATTTTGTGTATGAGAACAAAAGGGTATCCACTACAAGTCAAACTGTGGTTACAGCTGGAAAAGAACCTGTAAGAACAGCACCTTTTCCTGTGCCCTATGTCCTCTTCAGACAACACTCACTTTATCCTAATATTATGACAGAAATTATTTTGATTCTTCTCAGCTCCTGAGAGCCAAGACAGAAGTAACAGGGGGATATAAGTTGCTTCCTTTGCATCAGCATCCTAAAAGCTGTTAAATGAGTTTTAGTCCTGGGCAGGGGCATTAAAATATGAAGGTATTGATTAGGCCCTAATTCAGCTTGAATCTTCATCTTTATTGTCAATGCCTGTGCCTTTTGACTTCCAGAGTACAGGCTGGAATTTGGAAAAGGAACAGAACATATTTCTAATAATGAACTTAAGAGGTTTCATACTGGGTCCTTGAGTGACAAACACAAACCTTTATAAATATCATATTTATGGCCATTCACTAGAGCAGAACAGCAATGTTAAAAACTTACATTTCTGATATTGTACATTTCGAAGCCCTTCATAGCTTTGCTGTACAGAAGCCTGAAAATGTTTGAATGGGGCCTCTGATATTTCTCTGCATCCTATTGGTGATGGCACTACTGTCTTCTTTTTTATTCTCCAGAGCTTTTAAATTAAAATATGCATCTCTTTGGGGAATATATGAAAAAAATTGATTAAAGCACTGCCCAGTGCAGTGTATCTGAAATTTAATCAACATTTACCCATTGTACTAATTCTCAATACCCACAGCCAGATAAGGACTTTTGTTATTTTCAATGCATGAAAATGTACCTGTGCCTGGCTTTAAAAAAGAAGCAGTATTGAATTTCTTCTGAATTGCACCACTTAGTGTCCAGCAAAAAACCTTGGTGATATGAACCCACTACTTCTGTGTATTTATGTGACACAGAACCTTGAAAGATGTCACATTATCAACACATTTGTGCAAATGAGAATGGTGCTTTCCAAGACAACAGCAACCAAGTGTTACAGAGCAGAGTTCATGCGACAGGTGAGAAATGGCCACTAAGGGCTCCGGGGTTATCTGCTCACAGGCCCTCCCCCTCCATGGTTTTATGGGTGTACCTGGTCATTTGCAAAACCATGACTGATCTCAGTCATGTAAAATGATGATCAGGAGGTTTGCTTAAATATAAAGGGGGTAGACTTGGTCAATCATCATCACTGCTGTTCTGTCTTCATTGTTCTTACTTCAGATAAAAGGGACTGTAACCGTTGCTATAACCTGTTATTCCTCTCTTTGATGTGAATGGAACTCCTTGCTAAAGGAAATCAGTAGGGTTGGGGCCAATTTAGGGTGTGATCACCCAACACCAATGCAGTAGTGCTCTCCCTCAGTTTGGAGAGAGGGGCAGCTATGGAAAGACCTGGAGTCTCATGCAAAAATTAAATTGGAATTTAAAGGGGAGAAAAAAGTTATGAGCTGGTTTTCTCTCAACAAGGGAAGGGATGCTCTGTGGAGCATGTGATTGCTTTGTGCTGCCAAGTAACCTGCAGATCCACTTCAGAAGCAGGGGATTAACCGTGCTGTTTGTTTTGTGTTTCTTGATAGATTACCTATGATAAGGACCTTGAGATTCAGATTTGGAAGGCTTACTTTAAAAGTTTCCTTTGCATATACAGTGTCCTACGTGTATAGAGCAAAAAAAAATACGTTCAACCTCAATACCCTTGTTTAATAATGTAGAACGCTCCTGTTCGTTTTGTATTGGTTTCTTATAATTAAGACTTCAGGTGTCTTTGTTACAGAAATATAATAAATGAATTTCTGCCTTCAAACTACCCTTATACAGAGCAGTTTTTGCTGTAAGGGAGATGCATTGAAGTGGCTGCTGTGCCAGCAATGCTCCTTCATCACGCTGTGCTGTGTCACTACAGAGAAGTATGACCACAGAGAGTTCCTTCCCATCTTTCCACAAAGTACTATTAGTCTGTGACGGAAAGGAAATTCCAAAATAACCCAAGGAAAATGATTTTCAGAGCAAATCCACAATATTTTTTTCTGAATATGTGGGAAGAAATATTAGCAATACCAAATCCTTTCCTTAATACCATTCTTGAACTGCACTCTGGCAAACTTTTATTTACAACACCTGGCAGCAGGTACCAGTCTGGTGTGCAGTTAAATGCTCTTCTCTGCATCTGCAAAATGCATATGAAAGTTTAATAAACATATCAGATGACAGCCTTTTTAAGGCTTTAACCTTGTTGCCAACTAATAGTAGTTCTCTTACCTAATGTTCATGAGTGCTTAGAAAGACTATTGTTTTTAAATCATTAATGACACCCCAAGGCTACTGCAGCAGCCACCCTATATATTAATATAAATGTTTTAAGGAATCTAAGCACAGTCAAGCAGTCTTAAAACCAAAAGATTGACTTCATTTGAACTTAAACATATGCTTAGAGCTATGCATACATTTAAGTGTTCTGCTGAGTGGCATTTTTCTTCAAAGAACAGCCCTGTTAACTTCAATAAGACAATTTATATGATCATGTTCTTCTAGTCTTAAAGTATAAATTTACAATCCATTAATCGCAAGCCCAAACCTATGAAATACCATTATAATGAACTTATTGAATAAAGTTCACCTTTACACAGTTCTAAATCTGACAGTATAGCTGGAAGGAATCTCAAGAACATGGGATTGCAATACTAAAGGGCACTGAGTATGGAATTTTAGAAGCCACATCCATAAACTGTTTTTTTTTTTTTCCCTTTTTGTTGGCCAGGGCATTTAAAGGAAGTCTTGATGCCACTTCAAATAAGCTTTTACATCCAAACAAAGGCACTTGTGAGTAATACATCAACGTTTGCTGCAATTCAAACAATGGAAAGGAACAATGTAGAAATGCTGAAGCACTTTTCAGCCTTTTTATAAAACACAGAAAGCAAGTTGTGTATCAAAGCTTTCTCTGAATTATGCTTAAAAGACAATTTTATTAATATTAAATAGGCCAAACAACGCCTTTGGATTAAGCAAAGCCTTTGAGTTTCCCCGTGAGTGAGAGCATCTCTTTATTCTCAGTCTCTGCCGCAAGATCCTTTGGAAGGGCATTACCTTTGCCAGATGTCCATTTTGGGATCAGGAACGTTCTTCCTGATCAACAGAGCAACTAAAGCTGACCAGAGAGAGGTTTCAGGGAATCCATCGTGGGGTGAGCTCCCTGTGCACTGCAGGGAGCCTGAAGCACACACAGGGACCAAAATTACTGGAGCAGCCAGCCCGGGCTCCAGAGCTGCAGCAGGGACACGTGAGGGACCAGAAAGAAGAGGCAGCACCTGCTGCAGCTCAGAAAGTCACTTACCTGGTTTGTATGGATGCAAAGAATCACCAAAGATGGTAGAAATGGAAAGGAGCAGTTTTTATTAATATTTCATCTGGTGTAGTCACCTTCAGATTTATTTATGTACCAAGTGAGCATGTCTACTGAAATGAAAGAGCAATAAATATGTACATGGAGTTGCAGCTCAGAGCTTACATGCCATACATTGTACCAAAACCTGAGGGGTGCACACTGGAGTAGGGCAGAGGGAAAGGTACAGAGAGCCTCACATGGCTGGGGTCCTGTGCATCCCCTAGAGAAGGGGTGCTTCCCCTGCAGCACAACTCAGAGCAGATCTCAAAAACTGGACATTCACCATGCTGGATTTTCTGCTGTATAAAAAATGAAGGAAACAACAAAGTGAAGAGAATGAGAAATCCACCTTTTCTCCTGGACTTCAGGCTGAAAAAAATACGTCTCATCCTTTCCATTTATTTTCCTTAATTAGAAAAGGGAAAATAATGCTTTTCCCTTTCAGTGAAAAACTTCCTCATTTCCTACTTTGTGGCCCAGCCTTCAATGGTTCTTGGTATTATTGGTGAGATTTGGATAGACATCTGGAAGGCTTGGAGGGAATCAGGTGACTTTAGGAAACTAGAGATAGAGGGAGAGGAGACAGATGGGTGTGGGCTGTGGGCAGAACCTCTTTAAGCAGCATAGGTGCTCCAGAAGAGAACGTGTGTCTGCAGCCTTCACCCAGTTGTGGGCAGTCAGAGGAGGCATGAATGGGAAATATTTGTAGAGGGAGTGGAAGGACAAATCAGGGATATCTGAATCGCTTGAATTCTTTCAGCTGTCCTTTGCTAAATTCTGCTCTCACTGCTGTGGGGTCACATCAGTAAAGATTCCCAGACCCACCCAAACCATCTGTATGTTGCAATGACATTGCCTGTGACTGATTTGAGCTTTTCAAAGGGATTCAGGCATTTGATTTGTTTGAAAGTACAGGTATTGGCACTCTGAGAAGTTCTGCCAGAGATTTCCAGAGTGATAGGTTTTCATCTATGGTTTCACAGTTATTGTTGTAACACAGAACTGCTCTTATGTGTCTGGGAAAAAACAGTTTTCTTGGTTTATATCTAAATAATTGCAATACCTGTAAAATTAATTATTAAGAACATTAACTGTAAAGAAGTTAATTCTTTCAGGATAATACATCACATAATGTTAAACTTAACCTCTAGTGAGATTAAAGGAGAGAAAGATGTGGTGGTTAAACAGCAAGAACATCAGCAGCTTTTCAGATACTTTTCTCCTGCTGAAAGCAATATTGCTGCTCATCCTCTCAAGCTTTAGTGAGTTAAAAGGTAGAAGAGAGCAGAGAAGAAGTTCTTAGTTCAAAATATTACTTAGTTCAAAACATTACTGAGTAGCTAAGCACAGAAAAGAAGAGAAAAAGAAGACTCTCAAGAAAAGTCAGAACAAGGAACAAAGGCCTAGTAATTTAAAAGCCTGCTCCTAAAAACAGACACTATAACATGTTTTCATTACACTCTCAGCAATATTCCCTACTTTTCACTGAAAAATGAGGAAAAGAATGCTTTGCTATTGCATCTATCAGCAGTGCTTGCAATATTCATCTACTTGACCTGGCACTGGGAGAAAGAGAAATGAATTAAAGTGCTGGTTGGAAAGGAGGGATGGGAATATCTGAGTGGATATTGTGCTTTGCTAGAGGCAGGGAGCTGTTCATATTGCATTTTGGGTTTATAGTTTGAAATAATTGGCAGGATGCTCAGAGCAGGTGGATGGTTATTTCTAGTTTCTTCTATTCTGGGCTAATAAATAAAGTTGGAAATGCACTCAGCCTTTGGGTCCTTAGACTGGCTTTGGTTTTCTTACTTAGGTACTACCTGCAGCCTTAAATATTTGCTTAGTTTGGGTATGTAACGAGTTGCTAATTTCATTGCTGGCTGTAAGCAAGACAGAAATCATTACATCTTGCCTTATATGAAGAAACCTGTTTTAATTTTGCCATGCTTCAGTGTCTATATTCAGGCTATTGTGTGGCAAAATCATCTCTTATTACCACACACTGCACTTCAGAACTGGCAAAGAAGAAGTGCCCTTTAAATTGAAATCAAGTCCTTCTTCAACTGTTTGCAACATCTGAGGCAAGGCTGCTTTTAGTTTGATTTTCTTTCTCAAGACTGCCTCTCTTGCTATGAGTATCACTCAGATGAACAGCTCTGTCCTTACACTTCACAGAACGGCCTGCAGGAGCATCTGGGCAGGACTCGGCACCATGTGCCTCTGAGACAAGGAGTGAAAAATGTCACGGGCTGCATCCCCGACTGCTGACAGAGCAGGCAACAGCAGGGGGAGGCAAACAGGAGCAATTCAGGAAGTGATACAGTCCCCAAAGTGATGTATTCTGAAGTCAGACAGAAAGGAAAAAGCAATCAGGAAATGTGTTTGCTAACACTATTCCAGCTCCTCATGAGAAAAGGAAAAACTCTCCTTTAATTTATAGCGGTGAGAAGTGTTATCCCCGTTTGGCTGTCAGAGTCTATTAATAGCACTGCTTGCTAAATGGCTTATCTAAATTGCTCAAGGTGCTTTTTGAAGCTGATATGACTGGCCCCATTAAAAGGACTGCTGAACTGAGGTCCAGAGATGCAACTTTTCTAAGCTTGCAGCCCCTGGCTCCTGCACAAAGCAGGTTCTGTAAGCAATCCTGTTGTGTCTGTACTGCAAAACGAGTCCTGGTTTGGGAGCAGATTTGGGCAAACTCATCCATAGGATGATTATGATTCTGACATAGGTAAGTTGAAGATGTCTGTGTTCATCTGGGGAAGAAATGGGTTTGAAGCCTGAAGGAGGCTGGGCTTGAGTTTGCTGGTGTTTCTTCCAGACAGACCATGAGAATGAACAAAGTTGAGATTCCTCTCTATGGAGCCCCACACAGGGACAGCGTGACCGTCAATGAGGATGGACAAGCCTGGCCTTGAGAGTGGGGTTGAACCTTGTACAGACAGATAATAAAGGACCTCAAAAATTGTTCCCTTAGAAGGAGATAAAAAGAGCCCTTTTAATTAGATTTGTCCTATATAAAACAGGCCTGCCTTTCAAGGCACAGAATTTCATGGGCAGACAGAAGAGTGACCACGGAAGCCGACATTTCCATTAGATGGAGAAATAGCACATTATGCTGCTCTAGTTTAGTCTACAGCTCCTGAATTTTCTCTCTTTAAATGGCTGTATAAATCTAGTGGCAAAAGCAGGCAGTTTGTCAATGAATGACTAACACCAGAGCAGTGTACTGTCTCACCATCCTCTGGCAGCTATTACACCTGAGCAGTATTTTCTGGGAGAAACTTGCAAATGTGTGTAGGCTGGAGCTTTCAAAATAGACTAAGGGAAGCTTTACCTTTTCATTTCTAAATTGACAAACTAACTTTCAACACAGCTTTTTCAAAGGTTAATGATTTTAATTTAGAAAAAGTTCTCTGTATTGTAACTCAGTGTCAATCATGCAACCAAAAAGTTTCTCTGAATTCCTGGATACACTATTGCTTCCTGCTCAGGAAGGACTTCTGGAAGTACCATGTGAACAAGCCCAGCCTAAACAGCCCATTGTTGTAGGATACTTGCATGATCCAAAAAACATTGCTTGTGGCTACCCTGAAGTAAGTTTTCTTCTCATTTTAAATACTACAACCTAAAAAAAAAAAGTCAAAAATAAACATTTTAAGCTTTTGTTTTATATATTTCTCACCTTCACACACCATATGACAGAAGACAATCTTTCCCATCACAGGAGGTCATGATGACCTCTCTGGAAACCAAACAACAAAATTTGTCCATCTGGAAGATTAGACAGTAAAGGGGATTTTTTAAACGATGAATCATCCCATATCCAGCTTTGGTTTCACAAATGAACTAGAATATTTTTACACTAATAAGAGAGGAAGGCTGAGGTCCCCAATTTGATTGTTCTAAGTAGTGTTTTTCTGAGATACCCAAGGCAGCCTCAGGTTAGCGGTGTGATCAACGCTTTGTCACACAGCATAGAAGAACCATTTTGTAAAGGAACTGAAGGAAATCTTTGCCCAAACTGATTTGCACCCATTGTCCTGAGGTTTCAAAGAATTCTGACAGCAGCAGGTTGGTTCTCAGCAGCCCAGAGGTTCCTCGCTATGTATAGAGAGCTGACTTCCTGCTGCATTGTTAAAGATAAATTACAATACAGCAGTTATTACCAGGGAGACTGTGCATTGAATACAGCACTCTATAAAGACCTGGCACTTTAGCAGAAAAACAGATATTTGAAAACAATATCAGCTTAATTTCCCTTTCTTCTCCATGCAAAAAAAGCTATAAAGTGTTAGATCTTTCCTGTAATTTGCTTAATTGATTAACTTGATTGATGTAGATGACTGAACAAAGGGTAAGGCAATGAAAAACAGGCCATTATCTTCATTTTTTAGCATAGTTCGATTTTGTGTAAATATTTTGTTTCAAATTTATTCAGATTCTTACACTGGAGAGCATTGTTCAAAAGCAAACAATTTTTACTAGCAAAAGACTTGTCACCAGAAATTTCACTCCCCAAAGGTAAAGACAAACTGATTGAACCAGCTACAGATAGGAGGAATCAAAGTGCAATTGTAAGAAAGAGGGTGACTGCAAAATGTGCAATGTGATGGTGAGTGCTGCTCCTCCTGCTCCCAGAAGCTGAGAGGCCACTGCTCTCAGTTTGGATTGACACCTTTTCAAGCATGTCAAATAGAAAATTAATGCTCTATTTGTTGAGTTGATCCTTGGTGGCTGCATTTTGCTGAAGTACAAGATTCACTTTGTAAAGCAGTTGTTCTTTAGGTAATTGCGCTGTGCTTCGTTTAGGAAACATTCAGAGCAGAGTGAATTGTGATACAGTGATAACAGGCATTTGGCTTTCAGATTTTGATTGTGCCATTAAAAAAATGGAGAAAGATTGTCACTCAGAAAGCAGATCTTGATAAATAATATGCTGGAAAAATTGGAAGCAGCGTGGGGAAAAGGACAACCACACCAATTGCCTTAATTATTGACTGAAGAAAAACACTTTTGTCCCAGGAATATCAGTACAGAAGGAGGATGGCTCTGAAGTAAATGTATGTTCTTTCCTGTTCATTGTGGCATTGCTTTAATTTCACAACTCAGTAGCCCAGGATTCACCTGAGTTCCTAAAGAATTGAATAATTGATCCATAATTAATGGATGCACAAAGCAGGAAAACAGGAGCAGGATACTGGAAGAGTCAACTATGGGGAATGAGGCCATATACCTGTCCAGCTTCTGGAAATTGTTTTATTAAATTTTATTAGATCCACATGGCCATATGCAGAAAGACACTTTTAAAAGCACAAGTTATTTGGAAAAATGCTGTGTACCTATGCCAAATTACTTTCTGTGAAGAATAATCTTAGAAATTCAGTGCACACAGAGTTGTGTGCAGGATAATTCAAATTCACTTCATAGCCACAGTGATCATGAGCTTTTCTTTGTACAGATGGAATGAACTTGTGGTACTCTCACATTGAATCACACACAAGGCATCTCAAAGTTTATATGAAAAATAAAATTTCAGCACAGAGGCTTCACCCTGCCCTTGTCTTTCCCCCAAAGTTCAATCCACACTTTGAAAGAAAGCAGACAATTTGTTACCTGGCCTCTGGGCATGTGGTAGTACTACAGGTAACCCTCCTTGCTTCCTGGGGCCGTGGGGGAGGTGACCTCCTTGCTTCCAACCACACCACTGTCACAAGAGAGATCCATCCAAAGGCTTCCATGTTCTGGATTTTCCCTGTGCCATCCTCGTGCCAGCGTTATGCACCCACGTGCATCTGTGCTCCCTGAGCATGGGCATGCACTCTGCAATTAGCTCAAGTCTGAGCACTCAGGTTACCATAACACCCAGCTCTCAGATAGGAACAGATGGCATTTAGAAATGCACAGAAACTGGAAGGTGATCCTCTACAGCAAGTTTATTTCTGTAAGCCTTTCAGAGTCTTATGAAAATTACAGAGAGTATTAATCCATTGATCTGCTGAGCAAGAGGAACAGCAAACTGCCTTGTTGGAGTACCTTTGGCTCTTACTGGGATTTTTAGCAAATGAAAACCAATATAGGTTGGCAACTAAGCCTACACTACTTGTATTAGAACACTGACTCTGCCCTGATGGCTGTAATTCAGCCTCAGGCTTGTCTCTTATTTCTCTGAGCATTATTAAAATATTCCCAAGAAGAGGAATCCCAGAGAGCTGCATGGGCATCTCCCCACCCTGCAAGGCACCAAACACCTGCTGCATGATTGCTGTATACTTTGGACACCAGCCAGCAATGTGCAACTGGAGAACAAAAATGAATCAAGAGGCAATGATTCATAGAATAGAATCATAGAATGCATGATTCTAGACTGAATACAGAGAACAGACTGAAAACAAGGGTCCTGTCCAGCTCTAAACACTGCCAGTCTCTGAAAGCCTCAAGCTGACAGAAGTTTGGATTCTAAAATAAAGACTCCATTTTCCCATGTACAGCAGATGGAACTAAATGACAGAACGTGGATAAATATAGAAGACTAAAAAATATAATATCTATTTGAAGCAAATAAATCACCAGGCTCATTACCAAAGGCACCCAGAAGGAGCTGACCAGCACCAGCCAAGCTCTCCCTGTGCTCCTGCTGCCTCCTCAGAGAAACAGGCAAGGTGACAGGCACTTGCCAAGAACCTGCATGTGGAATAACACCTAAGATATCTGGACTGTGGTTAGGAGTGATAGGATCACATATATGAACATCAGAGAACTTCAGCCAAATCCTGATCACTGTCTTCTGATAAAGCTGGATCACATGTGTGCATAACATGAGAGCTGTTTTGAAATGAGTCTCAAATTCCATATCAAATTTCAGCTCCAGGATCTTTGAAAACTGCTGGGTTAAGGTTAGAATTTTTTTTACTTCATGCTTTTTTGTTGATGCTAAAATTCACCAGTAGGTAGAATCTAAATGCAGTCTAACATCAGAATGAATCTGCCTCATTAAAAAGAATGTGCCAGAACTCATTCGTTCAACTGAAGCATAAAGACTCCAAATAATTAACATAAACACAAGTATCATCTACCTTATGGAGATGGATTCCTGTCAGGTGGGTGTTCACTGTTTCAGTGTGCATAGCCAGATGCTCTAGTCATTCTTTTAAAGGACCTAGAACATTTATAATGATTAATCACATTTCTAAAGCTGTAATGTATGCTACCATCTGTTTAATTAAATCTCATACTTCCAGACATACGCCAGTCAGCTCATAGGGGTCAAACACTATTTTCCCCCTTTTTTCATAAGGAATCAATTGGTTTACACCATTATACTTTTTTATGCAGTCCTTCTGGTTTTAGGTACCAACCACTGCTTGAGAGATGAC
Source organism: Promerops cafer (assembly GCA_013398275.1). Lineage (NCBI taxonomy): Eukaryota > Metazoa > Chordata > Aves > Passeriformes > Nectariniidae > Promerops > Promerops cafer. Next base: position 2,382,579 of record VZSE01011740.1, on the reverse strand, counting down.
TGACAGCATGACAGGAGACAAAGCTATTTTAAAAGGTAGGGATCTGACCTCTGATCTCGCCTTCTCTACAATCACTCCACGTTTTTTTAGCACCTGTTACTTTGTACCTGAGACAGCTGTGAGGATCTTATGCTAAAGTGAGCTAAGAGAACAAACTCAACAGGTCATGAAGAAACTAAACTCCTCTAGAAATGTTTTCTCACTTGTTCACATGCTTGAGTTCACATGCCCAGAGACTCCTTTAAGTCAGTGTAAAAAAGGATTTTGACATGGCTGCATGTATCATCCGATCCTGTCTATTGCATGAGATTTGTCACTATGATTTTTGGGTTGTTTTATACATGCCTAAAGCCTTTTTCACCCATTTTCTTGTACTGATTAAGGTCCTGGCTGAAATTGCTCAAAAAAAAGCAGCCTTAGGGATTTTGAAGATTATTATCTCCTACTTTCATTTTGTAGCTAAAGTATCTGAGTTTGAAATATTGCATTTAATGTAAACTGCTGAAGCATGCTTTAGATTTCAGCTTGAACTTTTACATACCACAACTCACACAGATTTGCACTTGATTAGCACTGTTATTATGTTTTTTCCTTTGTTTATTTGTTTTAATAAAGGAATTGCTGAACTGACAAAATCTTCCATGATGCAGTATCTCAGGAGAACTCCTGACCTCCAAAATGTACAAGCTGTTTGAATCCCACCTGCTACCTTTTACCAGGGACGTGCCAACCCTCTTGCCCTGCTAGAAAGAATGAATATTTTTGTTGCATTGATTCTTCTTCAAAGTGAGACAAATTGTTCTAAAACATAACTATTTCTTCAAACAATGTCTGGTCCTGAAGCATGTGTCAGGTTCCTTACACTGAGTAGCTGCTGAAACTGCAGTGGACACAAGTGAGGAACTATTTCAGTATATCAGGGTACATGCATTCCTATTCAGATAGCACTCCCAGAAACTGGCCTAGTTGCCAGAAGGAAAATTACTGCATTTCCTTGCATTTATGCACTTGATGGCTGATTTATTTTAGAGTGAGATTAAGCAGATTTATTATCTAGCTAATTTAGTAAAATCTTCATCTATCCAGTGCTTGGCCATTTTGGTAAATCAAATTTAAACTTTAAATTCAAACTGTTTCTTGAAGGAGAATGACAACCTATGACTACCTCTAGTGAGGTGATTACTGGCAAATATTTTGCTTGTCTTAATTAGATATGAGCCTATTACTGTCCTAGTGTCTTTCCCATCTCTACATGGTTATGCCAGTATTTAGGAAAATAGCCTTTCCTACAGAGGGTCCAATCCTTCTATCCAATAATGGCCAGATTCAGAAGACAAGGTAAGAGAACACTTATGGGGAAGAGTTTTGGCATAATCTGAACACTGATTTTCTGACTGGTTGTCATCATCAGGTACTCAGTACAGGCACTGTTTATAACTTCTGCAACATTAGTCTTGAGAAGTATTCCTTCTGCACACGGACGGGAACTATTATGTAAATCTCTTTAAAAGTATTTCTACAAGTCACCCTAAGTGAGATGTTCATGCACTTAAAAATATCTGCAAGGCTGAACAGTTCCTCAGTCAGAGCTTCAAGCCCTGTTCTGATGTCTGCAACTGCTCCTGCACCTGCAGTGGCTGCAGCAGCTCCATGCTGGCAGGAGAATGTATTTAAAATCACAGTGTGAGGATTGGAAGTCTGTTCAGGGCAGAATAAGAAAGGTCCCAAGAAAGCTTTGAAGACAGAAGCTGTTGAGAACCTCACAAGAGGCACATTCTTTTTTGATGCAAATATCACCATTAGCACAGCTTCATTCTTTTCTGTTATTTGACATTTAACATTGTGATAAACTCTGGAGCTTTGTCAAGGGAAGGCATTCAGCTGGGAGAGTTGGGCTTGTTCAGCCTGGAGAAGAGAAGGCTCCAGGAGATGTTCCACCAGCCTTCCAGTAGCTAAAGGGGCTCTGAGAGATCTGGAGAGGGACTTTTGACAAGAGCATGTAGTGATAGACTTTAAACTGAAAGAGGTTTAGATGGGATATTGGGAAGAAATTCTACCCTGTGAGGCTGGGGAGGCCCTGGCACAGGGTGCCCAGAGCAGCTGTGGCTGCTCCATCCCTGGAAGTGCCCAACGCCAGGTTGGACAGGGCTTGGAGCAACCTGGGACAGTGGAAAGTGTCCCTGCCCATGGCAGGGGGTGGCACATGATGGGCTTTAAGGTCCCTTCCAAAACAAACCACTCCGGGATTCGATGATTCTAATTCACGCTCTGAAAGAGGAGGATTCTTCATGGTAGAAGGAATCTCATGTGCTTTGGACACTGAATGAGTTGAAGAGTTTAGGAACTATAAGATTGCACAGACTGATGGATTTGAACACCAGAAGAGGATCCTGTCAAAATGTAGTCAGATTTGGTCCCCATTGTAAATTCCAGTTTGGTTTGAATGCTTCCAAAGGGGACATCAGTCCTGTTGGACATTTTTACAGAATCAAGCAGCTTGCAAATAGATGTCATAAAAATTGCCTCATGTGCAATCTGTTTGTCAAATATCCCTTTACATAAAGGGATCTCTTTAAATAATTCTCATTATAAATATTGTAAGAATAGAAACAGTTATTGCACAAAAAAAGTCTATGATTTTTCAAAGGGGTCACTGGCCCAAAAGTCACTAGATAAAACAAGTATGCACAATGAATTGTTTAGTCACAAAATTTGGGCTTGAAAACTGCATGTGCTCAAGGTGTAAGACCCTACACCTGGTATAATCCTGTCTTTGGCAGACTGTCTCAGACAAGGCTAAAATAAAAGCATCCTGCTCACTAAAGCATCAAGGCTGATGATTGCCACAGCTGAAATGCAGGTCTAGACTGAACACAACATGATCAGCTAAGGCAATGTATGTTCTGAACTGAAGGGCTTTATTAAAGAGGCCCAAAATAAGCAGGTAATTCTTAGAGCTAATTTCAGAAACATTGCAAACTGAAGTCAGAAGAAAATCAGCTTCCAACTTCCCTGGAAGATTTCACCTCAAGTATCCAATCAGTCTCGAGTTTCTCACTTATGACTCCTATAGCTGGGCATTCTGACTACAAACAAAAACTAGTATAGACATATATTAAATGAAAACAAATAGATTTATCATAATGTGAAATTTTGGAACATTACATGGCTTTAATGGCTCTGACACATCTGAGCTATTTCTTCTTGAACAGATGGTGACATTACAGTCACCACAAACACTGAAGAAAAATTGCAAGAAAATACAGTTTTACACACAAAATTTAGAGTTTGTGTGATGAAAAACATTGTTAGTGCAGTCTAACACTCCATTTTGAAGCCTGTCCATATTTAAAACCTAAATCACAAGCAGAGTACACAGATTCAAAGTCTAATAATCTATGCATCAATGAGTTATTGGAAGCAGGTGAAAGTAAAAAATCTCTTAAAAGTTTTGCTGAAAGATTTGTCCTCATCATTGGTTTTCTAACATTTAGTGACTTTTAGAGTTCTCTTACAAAGGGGAGATTAAAAATGCATTTAGAGCCAGGTCATCTTATTGTCCTGAAATTTCTGCCAGAACAGGATCTGGAGTAAGAAAACCTCTCCACAATCTCACGTAGAACCACAGAGATAAAATCCTTCAGAAGAAAACTGATCTCAACCCATGACCTAGAAAACATCCCTTGTGGATTACAGATTTGGGTGTTTGTATACATGGATGTTCAGGTTCCTAAACCATGGACCTAGACCATGGGACTGTGCCCCACACAGCAGGATGGGCTCTGTCTTATCAAGAGGCCTCTGTCCCCAGCTTGTCACCTGTCACAGGGATGATAGATGTCACCATGGTGGGGATAACTGGATGGCCATCAGACTCATTTTCTGTTTGGTCTTACACAACCTGAGGCAGGTTCACTTCACGCACTGACTTAGAAAATGAATGAGTTTAGCAATATTTCATAAAATGTTCTGCTATTCCTGCAAAGAGAAGGAAAACATGTCAGGACCTGGTAAAGAGCTGGAAGGCCTAGGTGCACTTGCAATTCAAATTTAATCCCTCAGATGACTGTTGAAGCCTTTACTGACTGCTTTGGACTTGTCCATACACAAACCTGTGTCTGCCTATGTTGTCCCACCCAGTGAAAAAAGACTCAAGATTGGCAGCTACAGCTTAGCTGAGCTCTGAAGCTGAACAGATATTTGCTCTTGGTTTTCCCTTCAGATATTCCAATTGGATTTAGCTGTCAGGGCTGATATTACTGTCCCCAGCCATGCCTTGACTGGGCAGGTGGACTTGGTGAGCTCTTACGGCTTGGATGCAGCCAGTCATGGGCTCACTTCCAAACATTCTCCTGCTATTAGGTTTGAATCCTCTGTGACACAGGTCAAAGGAAAAGATTTAACATAGAAAACCTGCTATTAGACAAAATAGCAGTCCTACTCTGCACCCCATCAAGGCTGAAATTCATGTGGCTAAAATAATTGCAGTATCTTTAAGATCAAGTACCATTCAAAACAATAGAGATTATCATAATGGGAAATGCATAATAGGGAAGTAATAGGGAATGCAAGTAAATGATATAAAATGCCTCTGGGCTGAAAAGCTGTAAGAGAAAAACTGAGGTAGACCATTACAGCATCAGATTAAAATACACAGTTGATCAGGTGATTGTCAGAAAAAGAAATGCTGTGTAAGAAAAAGTCCCATTTATAACTGTTGGACAGCTAAAGCAGTGCTTTCATCCCACAATAACATCTTAAAACAATTGCTAGAAGAGTTCTCTGCAGCTGGAAGGATTATCTGACTCTCATACAATTCCTGTTAGTCAGGTTCATTTCTGAGAGATGTGGTTCATAAACTTAAAGTGGTTGGTAGTATTTTTGGGATTGCTTTAATGTAAAATTCACTGCTAACATGATTACATTCTGATCATCTGCTAAAGGAAAGTCTGAGCTACCCAACAAAAGTACAGCGTGCTTCTGGCTGAAGGCTCCAAGGGAGGTTGTCGTAGCTATGGGACCTGGAGGGAATTAGATACATTTACCAGCTTTGGAAAGCTTCCAGCCTTTATCACTGAAGGCTCTTGGAAATGCTCCTAAGAGCATCTGGAACTTATAACAATATTTTCCAAAGGTTTGTTGGAGTTCATGCTTCTTGGGCAATTTCCAAAGAACCTGGGCAATTTTACAGCTATTAGAAAGCGATGCAAAAGCCAGTGGCTGAAATTCATTTCCATTAAATTGCAGGATTAAAATTCTCAATAACGAGTCAAAGGAGGATGAACTTGGCATGCAATAAAATTGAGAGGTTCACCTATGAGCTGCTGTGGCTGTGCTTCAAACAAAGCCAGCTCTGTTGGAGTAAGGTGGCATCATCAGTAGTACGGTGACTCGAGTGGCACTCACCTGCCTCCTCAGCTGTCCTTCTACCATGGCATTTTGGGGGGTGTTTCACATTCTACTCACAGCAAATAACAGGAGAAAATCCTATTTAATAACACATTTTAAGAACTTGTATGCAATATCTTGAAATCAATACAACAGCAGTGGCTTACCAGCCCTCAGGACACTCTCTGAAGCTATTATCACAAACTGTGGGGTTTTATTTCAGTTCCACTTGGCCAGAGAGCAATCATTCCTATTCCATGTTATAAAAATACACTATTTGTGTGTGATATTTAAGTCAGGGATGATTTAGATGGACAGGGGAGAAGGATAAAGTGATATAAATAAAATGCTAGTTCACCTAACAAAAAAACTAGCCAGCAAACTCTGCTTAACATGAGATTTCAAAGGAGAAGAGCTTCAAGAGTAAATGGGAAAAAAATAAATATTCAGGTTTTGAGATTTGTATTACCAAATACCCTGGATGTCTAGTGGTGGAAACTGAGATGGAACACAACACTATACTTAGAATCAGTTTTTCAAATACTCACAGGCTTTGAGGCTATATCCCTGAGTAACTTAAATCTGATATAATCCAGTTGCAGAGTATAACCTATATCTTAGTATCTACTCAATACCCATTCGTGGCTAATCTGAAAATAATTGATGCAAAGTGCTGCTCTAAATAGTTATCCTCCTGGCTGCACCTGTAGGTAAGAGTTTTGCAAAGGTTAGTCAGATGGGTGGATGCAAACAGTTACCCACAAAGCGACCAGAAATTTAGGTAGATATAAAAATTAGGTGCCAGGAAACACAGCTAAGATAGATACATGCTTCCTCCCTTGAATCTGTGGTTCTGATAGTTCCCTGTGTGCACAAGACTGAGAATTTCTGGCTTATCCCATCTGAAGCATCTCTACTTAGGATAAAAATCCTCCTCCAAATTAGCATCTTAGATATTTCACTCATACTGCCCCTTTCTCCTTGGAAAGGCAAGCTTAGAACTGAAAGAAACACTGCCCTCTTCCTACACTTGGGAAAGCAGGCTCTGCTCCTCTGCAAGCTGCAGGGACTGCTTCATACCATCTCTTACTTACCTAGGAGAAGGGGCTAGACAAGGAGATAAGGTCTTAGGAGCATGATTAATTTACAGACGCCTTCCAACCAGAATATAAACTGTTATCCAGAAAGATAAGCATGAATCCTGATTTATTTTTCATACAAGAATGACTGAGGCAGTAGGAACAGTGATTATTTGAGTTACTACATCTGTATCACTCTTCCCAAGTAGAAAGGTCACAATGCTCAATCTCTTCAAACCATTCTGCAGCATTCACTTTTCTGTGTGACCAGATGATTTTTGACCATGTAAGTTCCTTTGTGCAGAGAGACTGGGAGGTGACACGTTTGCATCTCAGCTGCCTGGAATCTGTTCAAATTCAGCTCACAGATGTTCTCCCTTTCTGTATTCAGTCCCAACACCCCAACCTGTCATAGCCTTGTCTTCCATTTTACTTCACTGTCCCTGTGAGCTACAGTTGACAACTTGCTTATTCAAGCTTTGAGTAATATAGAAAAGCAATGAATTCACTAGAAATTGTATCTTTTTTTTTTCTTTTTCCTTTTTTTTTTTTTCTGTCTGGCTCAAATATGTGGGTGGCAGATCCGCAAAATGTCTGCTTAACAATTCCCCTCCTTGCTTTCCATTTCCAGAAAGATTTTAGAAATGTTGTACCAAAGCATCCAATTTCTGCTCTGTCTTACCTGCCACATCTCCACTCCACAGAAAGCACTGAAGGTGTTTGCTGCTGTAGATCTTCACTTTACTTTTCAGAGGCATCTTTCTGTTAGATCTCTGATAGCTGTCAGAACGTATTGCTTTCCTCCCTGACATTTGCATGGGTCTTCCATCAAATATTGCCATCCATAGCAATCCACCTGTCCAGATAAGTGAAAATCTCCTTTTCTCAGCTCTTTTCCTGTAAACATTACTCTTCCATCTTTCTATATTCCTCCTACCTTCATCAGCTTTGATTTGGAGCTACACACACACAGACTGTACACAAAAAGATGCTACAGGAACAACTGAAGAAATTGAGGTGTCTCTCAAAACAATCACTCAGAGTTAGACTGGGAAATGTAATGTCTAATTTATCATTGCTGGTTTATGCATCATTGCTAATGTCAGCAGTAGATGTGCCTCTTCAAGAAGAAGGAAATGCCAAGTTTTTTGAATGCAGGATTGTCCCAGAAATGCCAACACATATGTTTCACAAGTAATATAAGATTGCAGCAAACTGGTGAACATGCAAAAACATTCACTAGTTTTATTTTTAAGGATGGGTAACATTTTAACACTCGTAACTCCAACAGAACACAGTGCATCTGGCTCTATTCTCTATCAAGTGAATGGAATGCTCTCTGTAAGGTTGGATAATAAACACAGTGATGTGCTATCAGTATAAATTGATAAGCTGTAGCTGATATCCTTCATTCCCATTTAGTTAGGACATTTTGTCTTGTAGTTATAAACATCCAGTAAAAATTAAGGACTTTAGAGAAACTCATTCTAATCTTCCAGCTTTAACTCTATGTGAGCTAAACTGTTTAGGATATCAGTTCTTATGTCAAGTTTCACAAGAAAGGAGAATTTAAGAATTCAGATATTTGTTCAAATTCAGAGAGCCTCCACTTGCCTGGATGAAAAAAGATTGCTATGTCCAAACTTTATCAGCCACTCTCAACCAGACTAAACAGAAACAGGAAAACATTCAACGAAATATCAGAGAAAGTATTTCCCAGCAAGAGTTTAGATAAGAGAGCCATTACTCCTTCCCAGGTATTGTCTTTTGCCACATGCCAATGTATTGGCGTAGATGATCCTTGTTTGACTGACAACTCATTCTTACAGTAAGAGGGAGGGCAAACAGCCCTGAAGGAAAGTGGTAAATGTGTGCCAAGAAACAGCTGGGCAGGAAAAAGCCACAGTTCTGCTTCCCTTCTGTCTAAAGAGGGCATGGGCAGGTAAGTTAAAGCGAGGGCAGGGGAGATGAGTGTGTGCAGGGGATGACAGCGATGCACACACACCTGCCTTACTCACCACGACATGCACGGGGGACTCAGGCAGCTGCTCCTGAAAGAAGTGAATTTCAGAAGCTTCAGACTGCTTCCTCTAACAAATGGCAAGCTGTCTCAGGGAAAGACATCTGTGGTTTGCTCCTGGTGAAATTTCACTGTGCTCACATAGAAAAATTGTCTTTGCTCACAATTGCTTGCACAATAAATTCATGGATCCTTTGCAAACATCTCAAGATTTGCAGGAAAGTACTAATGAAAGAAAGAGTGGGTCATTTCACTCAGTTCAAATCCAGTGAGAAAGAGTGATGTTTGAAACCAGCAAGAAAGAAATTGAGGACTAAATAAACAAAAGGAAAATTTTTGCAAACAGCTTAAGAAACCCAGTCTGAAAACAGCCAAAGAGCACAGATCACAGCAAACTTAATATGAGCTATAAATAGATAACATAAACACATAAATACAAGCATATTTGATTTTGAGATTTTCAGATACAAACCCTGAACTTCCTCTCCTCGGTCTGCTGCAGTTTGTTTGTTTTGCATAACAAAATTATTTTGGTTTGTCCATTAAAACATTCTGCAATTTCTTTCCTCCAGAAACCCCCACTTTTAAGTGCAGTGACATTAGCTCTGGGAAGACACACAGCTTATTTCAGCTGAGAAGTGCTCTGATCTACAGGAACTAATTAGAGCATTTTCTCGAGCTCATCCCTTTCTTCTCATTACTGGTGACCAAAGACAACTGCTGAGACATGATTATTACAGAACTGCATTATCTTTACAGAAATAAATCAGCAAATACTACCAAAATAAGGGGTAAGGAATGCTTAGGAAAACAGCCAGTGGCAGAAAGCAGCACCCACAAGAGTCACCCCAAGGCCAACCAAACTGATCTCTGCCAGAAACAGCTTCAGAAAGAAATACTGCAGGGAAAAAGGAACATGGAAGAAATTGAGCCTGTGCAGGGTGATATGAGTTTATTCATAGAATGATCAGAGAGTTGGAACATATTTCCTATGAGGAAAGGCTGAGAGAGTTGGGGTTGTTTAGCCTGGAGAACACTCCTGGGAGACCTCATTGAAGCCTTTCCATGCTTAAAGGGGGGTTATATGAAAGATTGGGGCAGACTTTTAATGGGGTTTGTGAAAATAGGACAAGGGCTGTCAGTTTTAAACAAAAAAAGGAAGATTCAGACTAGATATAAAGAAGCAAATTTTTTACGGTGAGGGTAGTGAAACGCTGGCACGGGTGTGGTGGACATTTAAGGTCAAGTTGGATGGGGCTCTGAGGAACCTGACCTACCTGAAGACACCCCTGCTCATTGCAGGGGGTTGGACTGGATGACCTCCAAATGTCCCTTCCAACCCAAACTGTTCTATGACTCTTTGATTTCTCAGTGTGCTCTGCAGGTTGTTAAACAGATGGGTATTTCAACCAGTGGTTTGGGGCATGTCGTATCTTCTGGAAGGCTGACAGCTTCATCCAGAGAGTTCTTGAGTCCAATAAGTTAGTCTTATTTACAAATTAATTTATATGTTTATATGCTTATATGTTTATATGTGTGGGGGCATTTCTTAGCACCATACTCTACAAGTGATTATATTTCACTCAAAGTGAAGTCTGCTTCATCTGCCAGTCCTTAATTGCTGGGCAAAAATGAGCAATAATTACATAAAAAGCAAGGAAAAAGGCAGGAATAAGCTGTTCACCAATTCTAAATGTGGATCTGTACTAAAGGTATACCATTTCTGCCTTTGTGGTGCTTTTCCACATTCCTGCATATTATGCCTTTTCTTATTGTCTTGCTACATGAACTTCTAAAAACCTGCACTAAGTTGCCATAGAATCATACTCTGACTGGACTGAATGTCCCATGGAGTCAGCTGATATGTCAGCACATTACAAAGACAGAATAAGATTAATGTGAGGGAAGTGCTGGGAGCTATTCACAGGATTGGCACCATCGTGCCCCTAAGAAGTGCAAAGGTGGCTCTGGCTGTTCTAACAGCCTTGCCTGACTGTACGTTTCAGACAAAGAGTGGGTTGCTTTGCTGAAGGGTGTTAATAAGACATGACAGATCTTAACAGACCCAGTCAATATGACAAATCCTGTAGTCTCAAAGAAATGGTCAGGGCAGAATTTAGCTTCAAAGAGCAACCTCAACACCAGAACAAACTTGAGTAATTATAAGATCTACTGTTCTGCACGAGCACACTCCACAAAGAGTATTTTAACTTCCCCAGTCCTTCAAAATCCCATTTTTTTCCTACTTTCAGAGTGCAGTGGGACTTAAAAAGCATAAGTTTTTAAAAGTGACAGATTTAAATCCATACCAAAATAACAACAGGAAAACAGGAAAACATCACACTGGGTTTATGAGGGAGAAAATCAGATGGCATTTTTACATGCAAATGATAAATATCTGAGGGAGAGAATTCAATATGATAGATGTGATGTTTCCTCTCTGCTATTAAACAAGCTTCTGTGATGCATTTGTCTATCCCAGCCTTATAATTCCATAGGAAATAGCACAAGTTTCTCATGCAAATTTGCAGCAGCTGTAAAGGGGATACAGAGCACAAGGTCATGACTGGTTGACCCATCAATCCAACATAACTGATGGATTTTTTTTCAATACCAAGGAAGGAAACTGAAAAGAAGAAAGACCTTTCTAGGTGTTTCTGTGGATTTTGTTTGGTTGTAGGTTTGTTTATTTTTTTTCATTTTAACATGTAGTTACTGCTATCACTATGTTTTGTTTTTCAGGAAGAACAGAGTCTATCACAGTCATGCACTGAGTTCTCAACACAGCATTAATTTCCCACAGTGCCACCAGCCAAGGCTGCACTAAAAAGTTAACTTGGTCTCATTGTGTCTTTCAAGCCTGAAATAAAATTTACATAACTCAGGAACTGCCCCCTGAAGAGTTTAGTTTTTGTCATCAGTAGATATGTGCCAGCAGGGAAAACTATTTTCAGCAACATAAGCAGTGTACACCATCCCTTCACCAGGGGTTTCTACACCAGGCCTGTAGCACAGGGATCTTCCCAATTGCACCTGGTGACCTGCCCTTGTTTAAATTATCTTATTTAAAATATCAACTAAAGAGGAAAAAACAAATAATTTTATCACTTTCACAGGCAACTGATTACTTTCTGATTTTTAGCCAACATTCAAAGTCACCATCTTGCAGTCCCCAAACACAGAATTTTCCCAGCAGCCAGTGAAGGTTTTGCCATAAAAGGCTATAGCAGCAAACCAAACACACTGAACCTTGTTGTCATAAGGAAAGACAAAGTGAAAATGAAGTGAGTTAATCATAAATGTTCTTCTTGAAATGACACTAAGACGTTTAGATGGTGCTAGAAACAAAGTGTCAGATTTCTAAAGGAGAAATGTTACAGTTGCTGTGTGTCCATGTTGAAGAGAAAGAAAACTTTCCTCACCACTGGAGAAGGCTCCTTGATTAGGGAAAAAAAAAAGGAAGAAACAAATAATGACAGCCAATTTCCAGTGTTTTTAGGCTATTTCATATCAAACAGTGTGATGAATGTAGCAATATCACTTTTGGCTATAGCACAAAAAATATTATCCTCTATAGACGCTGCAGCATAAAACAAAAATGCTTTTATTACCACTAGCAATGATGTGACATGCCTGATAAATGCCACTTTAAGACTCCTTTGGGTCCCAGCATCCCTTCACACTTATTATCAAGTTACTAATAGATTCTGTAGGTTTGACTGGCCATCATTTAGGAGTGTCATTTACTCTAAAATGACAGAAAAGTAAAATGTTCTAAAATGCTCAATTTTTCTCTTTTCCCTGACTGAGTGACTAATGAGTAAGAATAATAACTTTTATTCATGTTGTCTAGGTGATAAAATGGCCATTGTAGAATGATGAATATCAAGTAAAGATGTTTTCATTTAACAGAGGCAGGGAAAAAAAACCATAAACTTTTAAGTCTTAAAAATATGAAAGAGAGCAGGCAGCTATTTAAGTATTCACATCTCCTCTATGACAACTGTTTCCCTTTGTTATTAGTTTTCCTCTGGATGCAGAGAAGCATTGAAAACAACGTCAGACATGTTACAGATTAAATTCTTCCTTGCAGGATAATTCTGCCCAGAGGCCCCCACTGAGATTAACACCCCTTTTTTCTGGGTAATGTATAGACATATCATAAAGGTTAATTCCTGCAGTGAAGTAGAAGTTATGTAAACTAGACAGGCAGAAGACCAAAGAGATGGGAAAAAAAAAAGGGAAATAGTTATGTAGTAGATTCCTGGCAGAACTCACAGGGTATTATATTTAGATTAAAGATGATACTTTGGCTGCAGACACTTCAGAAAGGCCTTTGCAAATTGTAACCATAACACCCAGCAGAAGATAATTTTCACCCACAGTCGGTTTCTATGCTATACTAGAGAACCAACAGGAAAAAAAACAATGTAAACCACATCTTTCTGCAAATTTAATTAATTGGACCTGAGTCCCTAATTCTCTTAAGTCACTTAAAAACACAGCGTAAATTCTCATCTATATAGAGGATCTGATCCCACCATGACAGAGGTGCAATAAATCATTCTATATTAACCAACTCAAAATAAATGTTCATCTGACCCTCTGTTCATCACGCTCAGTCCTTGTAGTTCAAACCCACCCCCCCACTTTTCAACCCAATTGTGTGTTGGCAAAGTATAGGGGTTTTTAACAGGTTTTTGTAAAATTATCTTTCCCTAAGACAGCTTCGCCTGTTCAGTGAGTTTATTTGTGGATGAAGGGTACAAACCAATACTGTGTCTGTATAAACGTGTCAGCAAGTAATCATATTCTAATGTTATTTAAAGTAAACGGTTAATTAAGATCAGACAGGGCAGCAATTCCAGTAAGTTCAGTGGTGATACTACTGATTTGCACAAATTATGTCCTGATTCAGTTTCATTGACTTCAGTATTGATTTTCATCTGGATGAGTCTACCATCCCAGACCTTTGGCTTTTCAGTCCTTCAGGTGATTGAAATGTCACTGGAGAGCCAGTCCTGCCAAAAAGGGATTAAGTGAGCCAGCTCTGAGCAAGTGTCTTTAGTTGTTCTCCTTAAGATGAAGAAATTCCATCATGAAAAGGGCCTGAAGGATAAAGGGTTTTATGGTGAAGGGGATGAATGGCCAGCACCCCAATTGACTCACCAGGCAGAGCAAACTAAAGACTGAGAGATTAAAGCATCCACTGTCATGGCCTCAGAAAAGAAGTCAACTCTGCAGCTCCTTCAGGAATAGTGCCTCAGCCTCTGATCCACACTGAGAGGATCAGGGTGGCACTGCCACTGTGCTTTGTGTTCATTAGACAGACCTTGAAATGCCAGCTCTGCTCACACAGTGGTCAGTTCTGATCATAACAAGTTCCTTGGAAAAGAGGAGAAAAACCCCCAACTGTATGATCAGAAAGATCACAGAATGCTGCTGTGGCTGTATTGCAGGCTGTGTAATGTAAACTCCATCAAATAAACACTCCCAGATATTTTCCTACTCTCCCATTACTGCACTAGAAATGCTCAATAATGTTCAACAAATGTACGAAAACAGCATATGTCAATCCAGCATTTTCTTCAAACTGTTCTATTTTCAGTTCCTGTTTTGTTCAATTAACACTGCTATCACTGACTCATTCTCATTACAGCTGATCCTCTTCAGGAGAACAGAAGGAGTTTCTGTTAGCACTGAAAATCTATAGTTCACAGAGTGCTCTGAGTTGGATGGCACCCACAAGGATCATCACAGTCCGTGTCTTGGCTCTGCCCAGGAAATCCCAAGAATCACACCCGGTGCCTGAAAGTGATGTCCAAACACTTCTTGAACTCTGTCAGGCTGGTGCAGTGACCACTGCCCTGGGGAGCCAGTTCAGTGCCCAACCACATTTTCCTGATATCCAACCTAAACCTCTCCTGACACAATTTCAGGCCATCCGCTCGGGTCCTGCCACTGGGCGCCAAGAGCAGAGATCGGTGCTGCCCCTTGGGAAGATGTTGAAGACCCCAGTGAGGTCTCCCCCAGTCTCCTCTTCTCCAGGCTGAACTAACCAAGTGCCATCAGCTGCTCCTCGTTTGGCTTTCCCTCCAGAGCCTTCACCATCCTCATGGCCCCCTTTGGATGTTCCCTAATGGCTTAATGTCTTTTTTATATTGTGATGCCCAAAACCTGAGGGTGAGGCTGTGCTGGGGCAGAGTAGAGTGGGATTGTGTGCTAGAAAACATTTGTAAAATTATTATTTTAGTCCTAAAGACAAATTCATTTCATACAAGCCTAGAAGACTCTCTTGCTATTAAATCATCATCACTGAAAACATCACTGAAAGGTCATTTTGTCAGTGTTCTCATTCTATATTGCCAGATCCAAATTTCCCCGTGCCTGCCTGGATCTCTCTGCCTGAGGCACTTTCTTTCCTTGTTGCTCAGGTGAAGGCAGCTGCTATGTGGATATACTTCTCAATGTGTTTTGAAATTATTCTCTAAATAAAAATTGGGTTCTGTAGGCTGCAATAGGCAAGTATAAATAAAGAATGTGTCTGGTTTAAATAGAGTGAGTAAAATACACATGCCTAACATAGAGTAAGAAACATTTCTGGATAGAGGCAGGAAGGTAAACCGCTATGTTTTAAGTAAAAACTAACACTAATGAGCACTTCTAAGATGGATTTGTATTCAAGTTATCCTGAAAAGATTTTAAAAACAAGTTTATTAAAACATTCATGTGAAATTGTTATGAATTTTTGTCTGAGGAGCAAGTTGTCTTAAAGGTTCCATTTTCTATCACAGAACTGTATTCACTCTATGAAAGATTTTGCATTATATTTTAATTAAAGTTATAATTACAGAACTAAATATAATTAGCTTCTTTCTTCAAAAGAAATTGGAAGTGAACTTACTTTATTAAATTTTCAATTTGTTTCCTGCAGTGTTACATAGTTTATTCTAATTAATTGAATGAGATCTCATAAATATTTTATCAACATAGGGATGTGATTAACAGCTCGAGTTTTGTGTGGTTTTCTTTTTACTTTCCAGCTTTCTTCTTCTCTGCATTACCATTTCCCCAGTTTTCATGTTCACTCTTCTGCCTTCGGTGATAATTTAAGTATGGGAGCCCTGCCAGAACCCCCTCTTCCACAACAAAATGTTGCATTTTTGCAGTCCTGGCCGTAAGAAGCCATTTTTACCTTCTCTTTGGGAGTGTTTGTTATCTAAAGAAGCCCTCATATAACACAGGCCACGGAAGTGACACTCATTTCTTGGGTGATTTATGACTTCCACACTGAATATCTTCCTGTAGATTCTTCTCTGCTTTCGGGAGGTGTGTGCAGCATATTTGTTTATTCCCTGAGCAGATAAAGCAGAAAGGAGTAAAAGAGACTGTAAGCCCCCATTAGCACAGCCTACTCCAGAGATTACAAAACGAAGCAGAAGGTGCATTTCACACAGTTCCCTGGTGCCTGTTGTGTTGCAAAGGGCTCGATTTCCACAAGGCAGCAGTGAGATTTCCACTTGGGAGCTGAAGGGAGCAATTGTGGTTTGAGCCTCTGCCCCACCTGCTCAGCCTCCTGTGGGCCATGTGGACACTGAGCAGCACAGAAACACCCACCCAGTGTCCTCAGGCCCCTCGTACAAGATCAGAGCTGCCATCGGGGGAAACCACACCGAGGGCTTCACAGGCTCACAAGGGGAGAGGCAATCACTGCTTCAAAGCTGTCACAGCAGATGAAAAGGGAAGGAGGACACGGAGGTGAAGTGACCTGCCTGTAGTTACACACTGCATCACGACAAACAGGAGAATTCTCTTTCCCATCCCCAGTCCAAGGCTTCCAGCACCGCTGGAATTGGATGATTTCAGCTCATGTTGGAAATGCTGCTCTGCAGCCAAAGTGAGAGTAGATAAACTTATCAGGATGGATAGCTAAGCAAATAAATGGCATGTCGATCACATCAAACAGAAAAAAAGTGTAAGTACAACTGTGTATGAAATGAATAGTCAGGAAGGAAGAAAATAATCATTCTAATTCTTGATCAGATTAAATCTGTCAGTCCCTAGTTTAAGAGAGCAGTTTCAGATTAATTTAATTAAGCACTGCTTTAATAATAGCAAAAGAAAGATTCACCTGTCACCATGACCTTTACCATGCAGCAATATCAAAGGTATGGGATAAATGGAACAAAAAAGATACCCATATGTATTTTAACCATTCATTTAGCTCAGGCAGGAATTGTGTCACTTGCCTACCTTGCATTGTTGACAGCAACAGGCTGAGTATCTTTTAATATCTAAAGAACAAATTGTTTTCTCGCAAGCATATTTCAAAAGTCCCAGTGACACTAGCTGCAAGTGGACACATATCTTCCTGGTAAAGAATTTCCCCTAATTGTTTTTCCTGTCCATGCATTCCTTTGACTACTTATTCTTTAATTTAGGGCAAATTTGAAAGTCGAAAAGAGAATCAGCTTTGTTTCACGTTCTGTATGTTGTACAAAACCGGGTAGTCTTCATCTGCATGCACAGTAATGCTGCTTTTGAATTGTGAAATAAATGAATGGAAGTCATGTTGACAAGAACCTTTCACTGATGATTCAGTGATTCTGTTGTACTGTTCATGTTGTTTCCCAAAGTCTAACACTATTTTCCAATCAATCCAAATTCGATTGATAGATGAAGTTAACCCTGATGTTTGCAGGCACTTCTTGTAGAGGCTGGAACTGCAACTGTTGATGCCAGACCTGGATTTGACCTGAGATTTGCTCTATATTTATGTCTTGTAATGACTCCAAAGTAGCTTTATAGTGCTTGGATCTTCATCTTCTCTTAATTTATTTTGCCTGTCTGAAATCAAGTCAACTGTTACTTGCACAGCTGCAAAGGCAGTAACAACAGCAAATGCAATTTTTATGTGGAAAAAGTCCACATTTCTCAGCTCCTAATACACCAAGAAAGATGAAAAGGCCAGAAAAGTTGTTCTGCTCTTAAAATGACAAGATTATGGATATTTTCTAAAATTATTACAAGACGGGCCTGGGATTCACATGTAATATTTAAAGCACATCCAACATACTTTAGGCAGCACATTATTAATGCCAAGTGAAGTATATTCTCCGAGTATTTATTTACAACTCTCCAGTGTTACAGCTCCAAGTGGGGATTCCTTCCCTGGCCTGAATATCCCACAGTGGCAAACATCTTGCTCCTTCTTAGGGTAATGCAACCTCCCACTTTCCTGATTCACAGGAATCAGGCCTTTCATTGGCTGGCTGCTCTCTTGGCCAGAATTACATTTATATGGTTATTTGAGAGGGAACTTTGTGTAATGTTAGGATCAGCAAAGGCAGCTAGGCCAGGTTCCAAACCCTTAAAATTCCCTTCCCACAATGCTTCGAACACACTGTGGCATCACACTACTATCACTTTATCTGGTAAAAAGGTATTTTATCCCCTTCTCTTGTTTTAGTTTGCTTTCACAGCCGCAGTCTCATCTTTTACCTTGTAACATAACTTCAGATACTTTTCCTGTTACCAGATTCTTTATTGCCTGCTGCAGATTTTTTTCTCAACATATGTGGGAAACAGTCTTCACACTTTCCTTTCTACTCCACATCCTTGACATAAGGGGTAGTTTGAACAGTTTGCATATGTACACACAATGGAGAGGGGGATCTGTGCTGACAGAGACGGATGCTTCAAGCATTTTGTTGAAACAAATTTTAGGGAAGGTTCTGTTTATTTTTTTAAGGTTTGGAGGTGATTTGTCCAGATAATATTAATTTATTCATAAAGTTAACTCTCAACCATTGCCAACACTGTAATATTTCTTTTTTTGTTTTTCACCCAGTCATGGGGGAAAAACCAACTGAGATCATTGTGTTTGGCACGGGGCAGGCAGGTGCTGAGATCCCTGTGTGGCAGAGGCTCCCAGCTTTGTGGGCTTTGTGTAAAGGTGATGCCTTTACACACTCACAGCAGAGGATCACAGAAGCTCTGTGGATCTACAAAGCCACTCTGGAAAGAGAATTACTGGTTCAGGGAGCTGCCACGGGGCACACCACACCAACTCTGCTGCATCCTAAAGAGATGTTGAATTATGAGATGGAGAATAACTCATGTCATACTTCTTGCTACCATTTGTCCAGAATAGCTTCTATTTCATATCTCCTTTTTTTCACAGCAAATTTATCCATCTATCTGTGATAGAAATACTACGAGCTGGGCTATGCCAAGTTGGAGTATTCTAATAACGAAGAGTCCTTGGAACAACTGCAAGGACTTTGAAGCAAGATGTAATAAAAGCAGCTCTGAATGTTTCCAGGTTGTGACCACTTTTGTAAGAGAGGAGAAGTGAACAGATACTTTGATGCTGGAACTTAGATGAATATAATTTTTAACTCTAGCTGTAACTAAACCACAATCTGGATTTTTCAGCCTTTGGGGTTTTGTCAGAGCATTCACGTGGCATTTGTACCACAGTATCTTGATGAGCAGGTAGCATCTGTCTTGAATTTTGTTCTATTTAATGTGATAAAAGTGGACCTCATGCAAAGACTGCTAACTGGGGAGCTGAACCTACCACCCACCATGTGTCATTACTGGAAATAACTCCACAAAGAAACCACATTAGGTGTTGAAAAGCTAAGACAGCTTTAACTTCTGATAGCATTCTCTGTTTCATTACCTCTCTGTGACTTGGGATGCTTTTTTGTGACACCCCCCACCTCCCCAATACACCCCCTGTGCAGCAGAAACTGGTCCCAAAGGCATTCTGACTCAGGGACCACTGAAATCCTGTAACTGCCATACCCCTGGCTTTACACTGTCTTGAAGAGTGGGAAGATTGGCAACAAGATGCAGTCAGAGCAAAAATATCCTTCCTCTGTATCATTTGGTGCTATGACACCAAGATGATTATTGGACCAAAAATTTAGTGAAGAGATGCCCCGTGGTCTGATAATACACAGGGCACAAACATTGTTTAATGCACACAGCAATTCCTGTGCTAGGGCTTCACTTTGTGGGATGAAAGAAAGATATGACACTGGGACAGCAGCAGATAAATAAACACATAAAGCACCTGATGGCTACAGGGTCACCTCTTACTTTCTTGGAGAATGATAGAGGAAGACCCTCATACTGCTCCAAGCCAACTTCCTTTCAAACTTGGGGAAAGCATTGGCTGGCCTCGTCCGTTCTCCTCGGCCATCCCAGACTTCTCTCACACCAGGCAGGTCTCACTACAAGGAAACACCAGGTCTGTACAGCACCCCCGAGAGAAACAAAAGAAAAAGGAATCCGTGTCTGGCTTTTTCAAAGAGCCCCTGCACAAGAGTGTATCTGCACTCATCCAGGGCAGAGCAGGTCAGAGGGACAGACTGCCTGGGGCAGCTTTCTCACCACAGCCAGTGTGTTGGCACACCTGTGCCTTTAAACAAGCTGCCAGGACCAGCCAATACTCTGTGCATCCATCCTGACTTGTCACCCAGGCACTCCTGAAGTCCTTACTTGGTAGCTGTAATTCAGGTCAGATTCTAGTTCAGCGTCTTTTTCCCATGTCAATTCAACTCAACAGCTCTGTCTCCACAAAGAAACTTTCAATGTGTTATTTCACTTTGTGTTTCTAAATGGGATCAGTGTGGCAGTTTCAGAGCGATGCTTCATTTTATTGTCACCTAGAGAATGCCACATCTCTTCTCCCCCTTCTGATTTACATAAAACAACATGGGGTAAGTGGAAACTGTAAAGTTTTTATTTTAGAGGCACTGTCACTAAAATGTCTTTAGAAGCTTCCAGAATAATAAGATGCCATCCATTTCTTTTGGCTTTATAGTTTCCCAGTTATGAGCTAAAAGATGTGGGTGAAGCCAGTGCAAAGAATATCCCCTTCTCTGCAGAGATTTGCTTCACTGGGGATCAGCCCCCCTGGCCTTCCACACCTTGAACCATCAGTGATCTCCTGCTGAAGATCTAGACCCAGAAATAACTGGAATCACTCCAAAAAGGACATTCAATCTTTAGTGGATTATGTCCTTGACACTTCACTGCCCACTCAAATTCTTGTAACTTTGTGTTTAGACATTTCTCAAGTGTCATATTAATTTTAATAAAGAACTTCCTGAAAATTAAAAATATCTGCATTTTTTTTTCACCGTTGCCATGGAGATCCTTGAATGACCTGATAGCAATACAGGCTAGTTAAGCAGGAATTTCCATTCTTCACATTACTCACACATTTGATCCAATTATTTTGTCTCTTGGAAGTTTCCCTAACTCTTAACATATTTTGCTCATTTGATGCAATTAGAATTCAACATAGGTCTCAGAAATCAAGACAATAAAATCACATCTCACTGTAACTTTAAAGCTGTCACAGAAGCTCAAATTCTTTCTCAAAATCTTTCTTTTTCTCCAATTAACTATGATAAATTTACTGCTTATTTTCCAACATTAAATGCTTCAGTTCAAAAATGCACTAAGCAAATAAGTAACGTGCAAGGCTTTTTAGCATAACTCAAAGGAAAGCCTGAGAACCTGTAACACACTATTTCTCAGTAAGAAGAAAAACAGACAATTGTGTATAATTTAAATAAGACTACTTTGTAGATTTTTGAACACCACAATTCTAATTCTGTAGCCATAATTTTCACTTCACAATGTACTTTCCAGAAGCCAAAATGAAAATTTTAATAGTTTTGAATACATGTGGGTGTGAAAATGCTATCAAGGGAATCACAACTTTTTTACTGATTTCTAGAAGCTGTACTCCCATATCAAAGAGTTGGATTTTTCCATCAACTTTCTTTCACCAAGCAGCTGAAAGCAGGAAATAAAAAGAAATGGAAGAGAGTAGCTCTGTGATCAAGCAAATTATGCGAGAATGTGTAAGTTCATAAATGAACATGATTATTTTGCAATTAGTTGGTGTTAGACACAAAGAGACATTCATCACAATGACCATTGGGAAAATCCAGTGAGACCAGTGGCCTTCAATGCTCTGTGGGAAAGTGTTTGCAGTAGCTTTTAATGCCTTTTCTTTTGGATGTTTTCAGAAACCATGTGATGTAACATTTTTTTATTGGCAAATGTCAGTTATGCAATATGAAAGAGTTCACAAGACAGGGTTAGTTTCAATATATTTCCCTCCACACATTTCTGACTCACACAAAATACCAAAATTAGCAAATACCTTGTTTGCCAAGAAGTTTCATTTCCTGGTCTAATAGACTGTCAGTATTTCCAGAATTATTGAAAAAAGGAGCTTAAGGGAGACAGCATGAGATGATCAGTCACTTTGGATTTTTCCATTTTCAATTTTATCCTATTTCAAAATTATTATTTCTAAAATTTTACAAACTGCTGCAGACTGGGAAATCCATTTCCCACCCAGGAGCAGTGTCAGGTACTTCTGCTTCCATCCAGGTGTTCCTGCAGAGGGGGATGTGTCTGATTCTGCTGCATACACTCATTTGGAAAGGACTACAAATTGCTTGATGCTTTTTTCCTCCCACACTGGAAAACGTTGGTTATTTAGCACTGGACATTCAGGTTCTTGTGGGCATGTTTTACCCATGCAGGTGTAATCCAGGGCTGAGGCATCAGGGAACAGAGTCAGAAGAAAAATGTTATATTCTGCCCAGGGTTTGATGGATATGACTCTAATGGACTCAGATATAACTTCGAGATGAAAAAAGTAAGGGATGAGCAGCAAGTGATTGTACAAAGTTTAGGTAAAGTTATAACCACTTTACCATCCCTGATAAATCTGTGCCTGTGCTGCACTTGCTCACTTGCCTCTCTCTTGACAGCATGAGCTCTGACCTCCCAGAAACAATTTGGTATATATCGAGCACCTGAGAGCCAAAGGTATTTCACAACAGCACAAAGTGAATAAACACAAAGTGAATATACAATGGTAGCACTATTTCTGCTGGGAGGAATGGAGATGGAACAAGGGACACCACAGACCTGTGAACACCCTTAAGTGACCTCTCACATTTTTATCATTTTGGAAAGGGGATAATTTCCAGGAGAAACCCCAGGATACTCTGATGACCATTAGCAGCTCTATAAAAGGAAAAGAAGTTCAGCTAGCAGCAATCAAAGCTAAACATCAGATATTGTGATCTGGAATTTCAGCTCATCTTTCTTGAAGACAAAGCCCCAGAACCATATCTGTCCCTTCTTCTACCCACCTCCAACCTTTCCTGGGACTTTGCAATCAAAGGAAACAGAATTGGATTTTCCCCTACAAGAAGCAAAATTAGACAGGGTAGAGCCTTGCAGAGCATATTTGCTTACTAGTTTGCTCCTTACATGCAGGCTGGAGTGCCTTTGGTGAGCACTCAGAGTAGCATCTCACCAGATACGCTCGCCAGAACAGATGTTACTCGGCGGCTGGGGGCGGGAGCAGCAAGTTGGAGGCTCCTGCTGACAGATGGAAGAGCAACCCCAAGCCTGCTCTAAGCCATGCCCAGGAAATGGTTCTCATGCTCTCAGCTCCACGCTGACTTGAGGGGAGGCTGAACATGGCACTGAGGAAGCAGCACATGGCTTAGGAGTTTGCAGAGGGAATTGGAAGAGAGAGCTTGCTGAGTTCACTAGAACTAGAAACATTATTCAAATATTCATAACAGCTGCTGGAAATTTGGAAGAGCCAGACAATTGAAAAATGCCCTGTGCATCTGCCCTTCTGTAACCATGTGCCCAACACATATTCTGTCTCTGCCAGGAGCAGAATTCCCACTCTGCAAGGCAGCACAGTTGGCACGAGTGCATACCTGGATCAGAGCTGGTGTGTGCTGCTGTTGTTCTGTGCTCCCAAACCTCACCACACACACTGAAACCCCCTCAGCACTGCCAGAGCACAGCCTGGGGGAGAAGAGAAGGTGGGTTATTATTCCCTCTTCTCTGGACAGAATAATACAAGGGACTGAAGAGTTCTTACTATTTTTCTAGCACTCCTGGCTATAGATGGAAGTATGCAAGTGTAAATGAAATATTCCAGAGAATTTAGCCCCTCATCATGTACTGCATTTTTCTCCTGCAGGTGGTGCAAAGATAAAGCTGTCTAAGTAAGGGCCATCAGCTCTTTGCATGGATTAGCCCCCTTTTGTTAAACCAGCTGGCTCAGGGAGCAAATTGTATCAGTCACAAAAGCACCATCCATCACCATCCATCTCAGTGGATCTGGAACTGGGCTTGAAATGAACCCTGTTCTTGGGGGCTGCAGTGTGTCTCAGCACAGGTGGTCTAAAGCTACCTTAGATAAGCTGATAAACTCTGCAGTCATGGCAACACAGACACACTTGGAGATTAGAGCCATACAGAAGAGTTCACTGGCAGAAGGAGGCAGAGAAGTGTACCACAGCAGTAGTAATAACTATGTTATCAGTCTAGGGTGCTATGTCTGTCTGCTATCCACTATCACTGTATTTACCTATTTTGTTGCACTCAACAGTTCTGAAGGAAATTCTCAATTTCAGCTCCATCCTACAGTCACAGAACAGGAGACCTCAATTGTCCCAAAAAGTTTCTAAGTGGAGCCTATCAGACAGATTAAAGAAGACAGGGAAACTGTTGGACATTGGTCACTGGCAGTGCAAGGCAGAAAGTGCCAAAAAGGCTGGAATTAATGTAGATTTCTTGAACCTTAGTCGTAAAATCATTCTTCCTCTCCTCTCTTCGTCTCTGAGCACTGTAAGTTGGCTTAATGACCCTACAGCAACAGACTCAGAACTGAAATCTCCTGGATGATCTTTCATTTGTATTTCTTTTATTGATGCATAATTCTACGTGTATCCATATGTATTCATCACAGCTTCTCTTGAATGACTGGGGTTTTTTCAAAAAGAAAGCAGCGAGGAACTCTTCCACTTAAAAGCATTCTGCTCCAAAGAATCATGGCTGTCATTTCAAAGCTATTTGTTGTGTTAACAATATTTTTCCAGGAGAATGTTTCATTTAGTAATTTGGAATGTAAGGACAATTGTGGGAAATAAAAACCCATGAAAGTCATATGATCAAAGATCCACAGAGATTTCAGAACATTTGAAAAGAAATCTATTTCAAAAAAATCCCAGACATGCAAAATAAAAGATTCATATTAAATTCTCATAGCCGTAGGGCTTTTGCTTGCTATTCATGAGAGTTACAGAATTTGCTTCTACTTGACATCAGAAATGCAGATTCAGTGAATTCATTTAAGACAAAATTGAAATCTTATCTTTTTAGGCTTGCTTTTCCAGCCTTAAATGCAGCTCAGTTTTAAAGCTCCTAGATATTATGTGAAGCTATTTGAGATCCTTTGTATTTTCTGCACTATATACTTTTAGTTTTATTGTACTTAGTTCGTGTGCATTACAACACAGAGTGATTAGCTGAAAAATGACAAATCAGCTAATGGGAAAGGCAAAGTAGTCACTTGCTAATGCAAAAGGATAAATAGAAATGGAAGACCTCTAAACCATGTTCTTAAATACGAAGAAATATTTAGTGAATGAACACCCTATGAGGATTTCTACATTTCCTATTTCTTCAGCTGCCATGCACAACTGTGTGGATATGGGGATGAATTAAGAATTGTTCTGCTCCACCATACCCTCATTTCGTCCTGTCCACACCACAGCACTTCCCAATGATCCTCTTTCCTCTTCTTTAATTGTGAAATTTCCATCTGTTCTCTCTTACTCAGTCCATACCACCTCCTCATGGACTACTGCACAAGCAAGCTGCCACCCAGGGACAGCAAACAGGCTCCACAGTCAGGAGGGCAGAAGTGAAAATGGCTTTCCTTAGTTCCCAAAAGCCTAAAGTATATCTTCCTCATACTGAACTATCAGCTCATGGTAAACAGAGGCAAATTTCAACCTAGCAACTTTTCCTGAGGTTTCAGTAACTCCTTCATAAATCTAAAGGCAACAGGTCGCCATTTGCTTTTTTTAAAGGTGCATCTTGTTCAATGACAAACTGCTGCTTTAAGTGTTATAATCAAATATTGACTTCCCTAATATTTAGCACTGCACAAACACATGACCCTGACAGGAGTTATTATGTAATCTCTCGGGAAAAGTCTGGGTGTGAATAAGGGTAAAAAAAGGGGAGAAATCTGTTTCTAATTTGACCAAGTGATAACATACTTTAAATATCAGATGATTTCAGTGAAATCTGTTTTAAGAACTCAAATGTTCCTGCTTACTCCAAGTATCTGTCATTCCATTTTACAGTCACCCTCTCACCCATTCAGGAGACAGTTAAGTATTTCTGCATTCCAGAGTGACAAAAGGCTCAGTTCAATTTAGCTGAGTCTTTAGCTCAGTAAGGGGAGCAGCTGCTGCTGCTCAGAGTCTGTGGTCACTCATTTGCTGTTTATCCCTCACTCCAGCCCCACGTACTCCACCTTGCTGTAGAGCAAATCCAAGGACAGAACTCAGAGTGGCCCTCTGGAGTGTTTGCCAGGAGCATGCAGCACACTGCAAATGCAGGACTGCTGCACCTACCTGCCTGCACAAGCATTCGGGCTCTCCAACTCACCATGTCTCCTAACTGCTTCAATGAGCTGAACTCATTTCCTAAGGAAAAATGGGATTTCTACCAAACATTTTCTGGAGGAAACTTTCCTTACTAAGAACAGATGCAGGCTGAAATGAGAATGTCAGCTGCCCCATGTTACCATGCCTGTCCCTGGAGAGGGTGTGTTTCCCAGGAGCACACATTCACCACTGACTGCTGTGGTGCACAGAGCAGCACCAGGGCCAGCCTCCTGCTCTCATCATGTCCTCAGGAACAGCACCTACATCCCCTCTTTCATCAGTGAAAAGGCAGACATGCACCACAAAGTCTAGCCAGAGCAACCTGCTGGAGGCTTCTTTGCTCACAGTGCCCATTTCCCCTCCTCCTAATTTCATAAAAAACTGCTGCAGAAGAAAAAGAAAAAAAAATCAGATGAGATTTTTTTCATGATGCTATTTGCTGCAATTAAAGATTCATGAACTGGAAATTGTCCCTGCACTCCTGTGCAGCAAACACACTGGTCCAGGTGCATGTTCTCATGCCAGCTGTACATACAGGCAGTTGACATGTGACATGGAGGGATCACTGTATTTTCACTAAAATAAGAAGACGTAACATCTTCTGACAATGTATTCGCAATAAAATCCATGTTTTCTCTTTTGTAAAAACACTTCCTCTGGGTCTGCATTTGCAACAGTCCATCAGTTCCTATCAGCTCCCTTTGAGGGTGCAGGACCACTGAACAGGCTCCATCGCCACTAAGAAATGACAGCACTGAGAGTCTTAAATTGGAAAAAAAGGCATATTTTCTAGATGAAGGCTCTGAACTTGTAGAAATGAAGTCTGAAAATGACAGTGGCACTAACAATAAAAAAATTAAAAAAAAAAATCTAGGATAAATAGACATTGTTCCAGTTATTTTATTTTAATCAGCCTACTCTAACATGGAATTTGGCTTATAATTTGTATTAACCCTCAACATCTTCTGATACTTATAATTGATTTTGGTACAGGATCATCAAAGGAATGCAGAATAAGAATTGAACAGCTTCCTTAAAACCATTAGCAGAGCTAAACTATATCATGAATACAAAAAAAAAGCATAGCACACAGGCAGCAGAAAATGAAAGGCAGCTGGGTACATTAAGAAGAGAGATCAAGGTGCAAGAATATCAGTTCAAATATTTCAAACATGACTTTAATATTCATCAACTTGTTCTTCTATATTTTACAGTTCATTCATCTGTGACTTAGGGGTCATATGATAGCAGGCGTGGATTGAATTAGGAAACCCATCTTTTCCAGCTTTAAACTCAGCTTTGAATGAGAATAGGTAAGTAGAATTTCCTCTTTCTCTGGGTTTCCAAGCTATGCAACAGAAATAATGATATTTATCTCTGGTTTTAAGATGTCTTGAGATCTGTGATGAAAAAGTGCCCTGTCAGAGCTTAGATAACATAATGTTGCAGGCAACTTTCTCCTTATTTGGCTCCATTTTTCTTTCCAAACTCTGTTAGGCACCCTTTTGAAACTTGTGGTTCTTTGAAAAGTCTTCAGGTTGTTTTCAAGTCTGTGTCCTTTTCTTCAGTCGCTCTGTGACCCCTTGCACAGGTGACTCTGGGCATGTTCCTGTGAGTCACACTGACCCTCTGCCACTGAAATGCCCAGGCTCTTCACCATTATGCTCTTCTCACACTTCTTTAGGGCAAGCCTTACATTGTGATCAGTGATAATGACCCAGGTTGTGCCATCAGACTGGGAAATGTATTGGGTTTGTGATTCACTTTTAGTTTTGGAGTAGCTGAATGACAGGCACTGCAAGGGCTGGAACCAGGCAGTTTCTAGAGCAACCTAATTCTGACAATATCCTCTTTAAGCCAGGTAAACATCCTTCAGATTTGCTGGACTCTGTGCACAGCCTGCCCACAGGTAAAAGTCATTCCCACTGGCACACTCCAGTCTGGGCCACCTTCTGTTCTTGGCATACATAGTAACAATTTTCACTGCATCCTTATCAGTTTGTTCTTTCAGGAAATGCATTCTGTTTTCCCTTAAGTCCTTTTTGCATAAAGCCATTCTTACATCAAGCAGTCTGCCAGGCTTCCTTTATCTTTGACTGACCTTTGCTAGGGCAGCTTGGCTAATGCCTTGCCTACCAGTTCCATTATTCCCAGCCTGACTGTTCATATTGAGGGCAGTGCTTTCCAGGAATTACGGATACAGCACTGCAAGCAGCCACTTCCCCCAGCTGATATGGTGACGAGATCTACACAGGGACAAAATCTTCAGGTTTCAACGTAATAAGAAGCCACTTGCATATTTCTGTCCATGTGCAACACTTCCGTTTTTAAGTCAGATTCTCAGCCGAGGCATAGATCTGCCTCTCTATGCCAAAATCACTTAACTCACTCGGGGCTGTGAAGGGTCTATGGCACTATTCTGTATGGGAAAAGTCATCTGGATCCAGCCCTAAGGAAGTGCATGCAAAGTTTAAGAGCTCTGCTGGTTGATGAATTAACTGGAGCCTCACATGCCCCAACCAAAGATCAGAAAGGCTTCTTCTTTCTGCCAAGAAAAAGAACCAATTTCATCATCACTGTAGAACCTAAAAGATCCTGTCCAAAAGCCTTCAGAATTTTATCCAGCTATTCATGTCCTGAGGCCATTACTGTAATTATGATGAAGGGTTAATATCCAGGCTGGCAGTAGGCACTTCCAGTTTTACTGTTTTGCAATAGAAACAATGCAAAACAACTAAAAGAATGTAAATTGTATCACTGCTGAGAATCCGATAAGCAAAGTGATGATTTCTTGTCTTTGATCTGCCTTGTTGTGCATTATTATATTTCTGAGCTGACAGAAAAGATGTTCATTTCAAGGCACCAAAATGTCTGAACCATTTAGGAATTGTCGCCTTGAATCAATTCTGGTTTCCTACACTTTGCGAGCATTTTTTCTTCCAGATCAATTCCATATCCAAACTAATTGTTTAAAAGCCATGACTTCAAGGGAATAACTGTGACACTCCTAATTAAAACAAAAATATTTCCAGTAGGGTACACAATTTACACAAAGGTATTGACAGCAGTAAATGTTTCCAAATGCAGATCTTTTGCCTTTGCACATACAAAGGAGCTTTTTAAAGGCTGAAGGGCCTATGTTAGAAAAACATACAGTACCTACTTCAACAAGAGAATCAGACATCATTTATAATTCATGTAAGTATATTGAAGTTTTCCACTGCCATCCAAGAGAGATGGTTTCAAATCTATGGAGTGCAATAAGCCAATATTCTGTGTTGCAACTCCTATATATCTCACATAGATTTTACTCAGGAGATCATTTCTATACTAAGGTCTTCACATCTACAATGTGCTATGTTCAAAACCCTCACTATCTCTGCATATCTATCAGCATTAATATGTCAGCTTCTACCCCATGCTATTTTCATAAATGCTTTAGGGACATAGATTTGTTGAACAGATAGATGATAGAGTTAAATGTAATCTGAGAATAATCTGAGAATAATAATAAGCAAGTGGAATAGTTAGCTCAATATACAAGTATTTTTTTCCATATCCAATATAAAAAATGAAAAGAAATGAATGATAGCTCTGTTCAATTCCTTCTGCATTGATGAGCTGATGCAAAACTGCTGCACATAATTCAGCTATTTCCTACAACCATACACTTTAAATGCCCAACAAGTAAGCAGCTGAGCTAAGGGAAGTTTATTACAATGCAACCACAAACACTTCAGTTCTGTTCAAAGACTTAGATTCTATTTGCCAGTGAGAGAAATTTGCACTATGACTGCCTGCAAGGCATCTAACATATCCAAGATTTCTTCTGATCACAAGGGCAATTCCATTGTCAGCTCTATCTCTTAATTCCCTAAAGCTTGTAGTCTCTTAAATAATCCTCTGAAATTTTAGGACTTACATTAAATGATCATGTATAATGTATAAAATCCAGTTTTACAGTTTGGCAAAAAGTCCCAGAGAATTTGATTTCTAATAAAATTTTCTTCCATCTCTGCAGCTCGCACTAGTATTTAGCACAGAGCAGAGATAATGCATCACAAATGACTTTATCAGCTGTCATAGACTTAAAACAGCTTTGTTCTGCACTGATTAATTTGTGAGGCAGTTTATTCAGATATTGAAGCTGCTGGTTCTGCATGATTATTAAAACTAAACACAAGCAAATATCCATTATTACCTAAAAATAACGAGTGCAGAAGAGGCAGGCACTTGGGATCCTGGGAGGTGACATTAATGTTCAACGTCTTGAAAACAGCAGCATTTCAAATTATTGATGCACAGCATTTGACGACTGTCTTTAAAAGGCAGGGACAGAGGCTGTCTAGACATGATCAGATATCAAAGTCTATGGGTTTGGCAATCTGATCATTTATTTTTCCCTTTTACAAAGGTGAAGAGGCGCCTGTCAGTATCTGACAGACTGCAGACACAATGATTATAACAACAATAAGAACTCTTCCTCTCTGTAGTACTATTCTCTCAGTCACTTTGTTGGAGGAGTGCTCTTCCAGTTTGTTTATTTGTTTGTTTGGTGGCTTGCTGGGTTTTTATTTCTGATGCAGGGTAATGTCTGTATATTCTGTGACCTTTGTTGCAGATCCCACTAGACAAGGATTTAGATACAGATCCTAAATGGATCTCAAACCACTGTGGAGAAACTAGGTGGGATCATTTCTGGAAGGTGAATTGGAATATGTTCCAGAAAAAGCAAGTTGTTATTTTTTGAGTCGGACTTTGGGAGTAAAATCTGATTTAACCCTTCACAGGCACTAGAAAGTTTCTCCAAGCTCCTCCCCTCATGATTATTTATCAGGCCACAGGCACAAGGATAACAACTGTTGCTCTCTTTAGCAGCAGCCTATAATAACAGATTTTCAAGTGGTACACCATGTATTTAACATAACAGCAATTTTAAGAATTGATGTGTGCTTGTTTAATAATTGTTGCTTTTCTCCCTCAGACCTCATGATTGTGCTTTTGTCAACAGAAAATGGTAATGTTTTCCTCTAAGGGAACATTCCAGATCAAATGAATGTTGAGATAGAAAGCAGATAGTAGTAGAAACTGTGATTAGGGCATT
This sequence comes from Promerops cafer, assembly GCA_013398275.1. Classification (NCBI taxonomy): domain Eukaryota; kingdom Metazoa; phylum Chordata; class Aves; order Passeriformes; family Nectariniidae; genus Promerops; species Promerops cafer. Next base: position 2,351,454 of record VZSE01011740.1, on the reverse strand, counting down.
TGGTTTAGTCTTTTCTCTATACCAGAGTGTGTAGGCAGTCCCTGCTAAGATATACCTAAGAACAAATTCCCAACTCAGTACTAGTGATGGATTTGATGTAGACAATGATGCTGATGTCATTTGGGTGGATACCCACGAGGAAAATAAGCTAAAACAGCTACTTAATGGGACATGAATTGATTCCATGTCAAACGTCACAAATGCAGTTACAAGAGTTATATCATGTTCTGATTCCTGAAACTGAAACTGTTGAAACCATACTCCATAATTTTATTTTCTATTATTTGTATGTCTCTTAAGTAGTAACACTGAGTGATGCTGTATTATGGCATTTAATCCTCGGGGTTAAAACACCAAGTCTGCATCATGTCATGCTGTCTCATCCCCTGGTGTTAAGTCGCATACAGAGATTTCCAAAGGCTTTAAATCCAGACTGCTACTTATCATCACTAGGAAATGGATTTTGAAGTCACACCTCTATGAATGCTGATCATCAGAAGAGTGAATCAATTTCCAAATTGTAAAAAAAAACCCCCTGTTGCTCGTATCAAGAGGATTTTAGACAACTGGTCAGTAACCATTTCTCATAGCAGTCAGTGCAAACTCCTAGTAGAAAATCAGAAAATTAAGAGGAATAGGCTTGTCACAGCTCACCTACAGGAAGTGGTTCCCATTTCTTGGCTTCAGAAGACTCTGGAGGTTAACAAGACAGTTTGTGCTTTGCTTTAGAAAATCAGCATCCTGTTGTGTTGAGCATTGCATGCACATACAGTAGGAAAACGTTCTTGTCCTTACAAAGCAACTACATAGATAGATCAGAAAACATCTTATTGTCCCATTTCAGAGCAAGGAAATCAAGGCCATTGTCTGAAAACTGCAGCAGAAGCATGAAGCAAATCTAAGACTCCTAAATGTGCACAAATCATCTTTCTTTTGCATGAAGACAACAGTGAAGAAACAATGGGGGAAAGTTCTGCAATTATTCAGGCAACTGGGGCAGCATTGAGGACAAGAGCAGGTGCCCTGTAAGCAGTCTCAGCACTCAGACCAAGGGCTGCATCTCCTTATCCCCATGGACAGTTCCGTGGCTGGAGCTGAGGCTGGCTGCCCGCACTGTGAGATAAAATCTGTTCAGTGCTCCTGTGCTGCTGCTGAGCTGAATTCCCAAACCTCCAGGGCTGGCACTTGTCTGTACAGAGGGTCCAGACAGATGCTGAGGTGCTTAAAGGTGCAGGAGCTGCGTCTGATGGAGGACAGTGATGAAGCCCTGCTGTGCCCACGGCTCCTGCACCATGGCCCGGTGCACACAGAAGCACAGGGGGCAAAGGGGCTCCAGCCCTGCCAGGACCTGGGAGATTGAAGCAGCCAAGCACAGGAGCCATGGGAAGGTCCAGGGAACCAGAGTGAATCCAGTCCTGAGCGATGCCTCAGCCACGCAGAGTGCGGTGGAGGGGCCACAGCAGCACCTGTCCCCATCCATGGCTGCACTCCCACTGTGTTTCCTGCAGTTCATCCAGCTTTTGGCTGCACATCCAAACTCTCAAATGCTCTTGATTTCTGCTCCTAAAGTGCAGTGCTGTTTGCCCAGCCTTCAGGTAGCTGGGGTTGCTATTTAACCCCAGGTCAGCCATGTCAGTGCCTGATCTGCCCCTTCTTACTCCACAGACTGAATTCACTATGGATTTTGGGTATTTCCTGAACTCTTGATCTGCTTTATGAATAATGACAGATAAGCAGATAACATGACCAGGCTGCCCTACATCCATCTCCAGAATCTGGTGAACTTATGTCAGTAGGAATACTTAATAGAAAAAAGCCTTTGTCCCTGCGGAAGTCTTCATCTATTAACCTATTTTTACTAAAAAATGCATGTCTAACCCCAAATGGGAGGGCTTGTCATACAAAGTTTACAAGAAAAATGAATCATTACTCAAAAAGTTATTTAATAACATTGCACACAAATGACCAGAAATGTCAATTACCAGGGAGAAGGGGCACAGGATACTTCATGTAATCGCAACTGTTGCTCAGGGGCACTCATGTTTGAGCCTTTCTGACAACATCTACAACACTCTAATTGAACTGCCTGGGCATAGAGGAATTGCTTCTTGCTCCTGCAAAATAGCTAGCAGAATTACAAAAATGGTGGCCCTGAAAAATGTAGTGTATTTTCAAGCTTTTGAAATGTCACACTCCTGGGCACCAATTTATCTGAGTTACATTGCAACATTACAAATAGCCAGCAAGCCTTACAGGGCCATTTTTCACAATAAAAATACTTTCCTAACTGCTATTTTAGTTCAGTAATGATTGTATAGATCTGTTTATTATGCATTTATATTTTTCCCTAAATAACACCTTACTGTTGGCAATGTACTGGAACAGAGGAAAGTGTGCAATATTAATGGGGCCAACCACTTGCTTCAGCCTAAAAATATTTTTGACTCCAGGGGAAGAACAAAGAGAGAGAAAAAAGAAAAACTCATGAGAAATCCATAAAGAAAACAAAGAAATCCTTCAGCTATTTTTCTAATTTAATATTGCTTCCACTTCTATCTGTTGTCTCCAGGATAATGGCCATTATGATCATAGTGAAAAGATTACATTGATTGCAGAGTGCCAGGGAAGCTATATTAAAGGTCAATAAGGAAAAGTGGGATATATCTCTGCTGGAGCTATGATTCAGACTCTTGAGCCCACTTCTGAAGATATTTCCATTGTTTTTTGTTGTATGTAGAAGCACAGATAAGCTGCCACTTTCAGCAAAGCACAGCCAAAACCTAGGAATTCCAGTTCCCAAATGCTTCAGTGCACCTGTGTTGTACATCAAGGAAACTATTAGGCACGCAAGTCCCAGCTCCAGGAGACCTCCTTCACTGGCCCTACGATAGCTGTTCTCACTGATGGATGCCCTGCACCTGCCCAGGTTAGCTGGCTGTTGGGGCTCAGCCTGGGACTCTGAGCCCACATGCACATGCTGCAGTGCTAGAACAAAAATATGCTGGATATCTGGCTGATCCTCAGCTCTCTGTGGCTTCTGCATCTCTTGGAGGCAGGCAGTGCACATCTCATGAAAGGTATATATCTGAATTTGGCCACTGAGTATGTGCTCCCAGTGGTACCAGAGACTGCAGCAGGGGCTTAATTCCAGACAAGAATGATATTGAACCTTTTAACACTTCTTGCATTTGTCCTGGAGTTATTCAATAACAATTATTAATGCAAATTAACATGCAGTTGGCAACAGCGAACTTATCAATTGTCTTACCAAAGTGCCTGCATAACCCCCTTTGCACTGAGAAAACTCTGACTCTGGAAGGTCAGGATTTGATTTCAATGAAAACTTAAAATTAAAATTAAAGGGTATGAATACCCACCCACTATGCCTACAGGCCGACTTTCTTTTACAAAGGGAAGTTTGGAAAAATCTCTCTCTTATGGTTTTAAGTGTGAATAACTTTCGAACAGAAGGAGTTGCTAAAGGAACAGCTCTGCCACTTGAAGAAAATGGTTGCTTTTCAAAGAATTCACTGCTACCAAGTTGCTTGGCAGTGAGAGCAATGGAAAATAGCTGTGTGTTTCACATAACAGCAAATGCAATTGTTTTAGCACTCCTTAGTCCCCCCCCCCCCCCCCCCGNNNNCTCCTTAGCCCCCCCCCCCCCACGACGTCATGCAGAGGTGAGCAGAGATAAGTATTTTTAACACTCTAATAAAAAACACTTAAGTACTAATAGCTATTGTTCATTCCATTGGCAGGATTTTAGTACAAAACCCTTTGTCTTCAGTTTTTAGAACCATGATACTACAACCTGGAGAAAACAACATTTATATTTTATATGAACATAAAACTATTCCCTGCATATATTCTAAACATATTCCTTGGCACAGGCTGCTGCACTGGGTGCATGTGTCTATAAACTGGACTCTTTAAAATAAGCTCTGGAAGCTTCCAGATTAATTAATGAATAAAACACATGGAAAGTTTTTCAGGCCACAGTTTCATATGTGAATAACATTCTCATAATAGTTTCATTTTATTTGTGCTTTTAAAGTGTAGTTTAGGAATGGCTTGAGGAATTACAGTCGTTACAGGGAAACTGACCTCGAGAGGAATCTTGGGAAGAGCAAAAGCAGGCTAGAAACCACAAAAACTGAAGGATGGCTTTTTTGAAAGGTAATATGCTTGTGACTTCTACTACTTTCAAAAGGGCTATTAGAAGTATTTTCTGTCTTCCTAAACGATGTTCTCTGTATTTGTGACTCTTCCCACCTGCCTTGCAGACAGGGAATATCTCTGGGTCAGAATTAGGCCAAAAGCATGCAGAGAAGCACTGACCTGCTGGATCATCTCATGGCTTTGGGCTTCAGAGCAGCAAGCACAGATTATTCAGAGGGACACTGAGACTGGGATTCAGCACCCACCAGCCTATTCACACTTGGGACAGTCAACAGGTCTTGATTTCAATGTCTGCTCATCTCTAGGGGCAAAGTCTCTTCTCTGAGAGGCAGTACCATGAGTTTGCTTAAGTGCTCATCTGACCCAGAGGAAAAGCTGTTTAAACAACCCAACTTGGATTAAAAAGCCTGAAAGGAATTGCTTACACTTTGCTGCCCTTTTACCCACTAGCACCGAGGGTTAGTATATGTCTGTGAACAGTAGCATGCTAATCCTAATCCTGATGCTTAACACCCAGCACATTTTATCTCTTTGATCACAGCAAATAGATAAAAAACTTCCTGTCCTGAACAAAAACCTCAGCCTACAAAAGTGAGCTCCTAAAGTAAGAGATGCAGCATAAGGGTACCTTGAAAAAATCTCTTTGTGACATATGGACCAAGTTTAAACAGTCCAATTGCCTGTGCCAGTTAAATCAGTGCCAATCAAACATCTAACCCATCTTCAACAAAACATTCTTCCAAGTAAGAATGTTGTAGAATATTAGAGGCTTCCTTCTTACTTTTCAACAAACATTTAAAATTCTGATTTTTCATTCAACTCACAAAACATAGAGGATGAGCTAAGAAAATGAGTCATGATAGAGACTGCATACTTTACCTATCATTTGATGGAAAAGACATTGTTATTTGTTTGATTAAACAGTGCATAATTAAAAGTCAATATGCAAAACCATAATAGAATCTGTGTAACTAGTCAAATTTTTGTCAATGACATTGTCTAATTTATAGGAAATCAGTAATAAAATGTTTGTTTCCAACATTATCTACAAAATGATTTGTATATTATGAAAATAAATCCATATAGCTTTGGGTCCACAATAAACATCCACAGGCAAAGTTCATGGGAAGGTGATCCAGCTTAGGCACCAAACTAAGAAGTGCTATTTGGGGAGGACAAATTATAGTTTACTTCTTCAGATCTCTAGCACAGTGTGCAGAATTGAGTTTAGCTCCTTTGAGAATATCTGTCATATCCAAGCAGGGGAGAATACCTTAATAGGCAGTACCCATTTCATAATGCATACAAGACAGATGTCTCCAGAGGAGGGAGAGGAGTTGTCTTATGTTTAAAAGTTTCGGAGTACAAGCTTGTTAAGAAAGTTGGCAACCAATGATAGAAACTAATCCAGTGAATGAGTTACTACTGTTTGGTAGCAAAGCACCACCTGTGAGAAATAATTTCATTAACTATAACAGTATACATGCTACACTGTGCTCTAATTCAGCCAGTTTTCTAAAGTCTGACGTGAATCAATGAGTGGCAACTACCCAAATCAAAAGACAAACCCAATAATCCTAAGGATTTTACTTACAAAAGGATTTAAAAGGAAACAGTACCTACTAATGCTTGACAGGAGCATGTAGGAGAATAACGAAGGGAATCTACAGATTGAAATGGGATACTTCCAAACAGTTCATCCAAATGCCTGAAAACATTTCCAAAAGGATTTGTTCATGCCAAGAAAAGCAGTGTTGTCTCCACTGTTGCTCAAGGTGCCAGGCATGGTAGGAGCTCACAGAGACAGGGAAGGAAGCCAGACCCAGCCAGCTCCTGTTGTGGACTGGAAACCAGCCAAAGAGCCAAGCCTGATTTACAGAGCTCAGGCTGAGATCTTGATCTCAACCTTCCCACTGCCTGGGTCAGTCTGAAATCAGGCTCCTTACTCTGGAGCCTCTCCTGAGCTTGACTTGGCTGGATAGCTTTTTCTTTGTTTTTTTTTTTTTTTTTGTTCCTCTGAGCAGGAATATAGGGGTAATTTGACATGCCACATCTCTTCAACAACAAGGACATGACAGATAAGGGACATAGTGCTGTAAAGTAAGCCCCAGAATTGCTTTGGATTCTGAGCAAGGACACAGCTACTGAGTGTGCAGTGTTACAGCACTGGACCAGACCTCCTGGGAGGGAGAGGCCAGAGGACTGACTAGGTCGATGGACCCCTTTGATTCCATGATTCCTTCCACATTCCTATTTACTCGGCAGAGGAAGGGATGCACTGATACTGAGCAGTGTAAACAATACTCAGAGCCTAAAGCACTTTCCAGTCCTGCCCGTTTTGCCTGTGTGACACAATGAACTGCATGTGTGGCAGTGCAGTCACGACAAGCAGTGCTTAAATTTTATATAACAAGCACCTAAACCTACTCCAAACAGTTTCCCTCTGTGACCATAGGTGGGAAGAACCCATTTTGGAGACAAGTTGAATCCACACTTAAGCTTTGAATACTTCCTGCCTGAGGTTAAGGCGTAAGGGGGTCAGGCAGAGAGAGTCAAGAGATGCAAAGTATCAGTCTCAACATCTCACCTCCCTCTTTAGCCTCCTACATACCCTACAGAAGTTTACATTGAGATTTAGTATACTGCTCAAATCCTCCCTGTTCCCACCTCCCCCTGCCTCCTGCACTGGCTGCAGTCACACCATCCCTTGCAAAGACTGAAAATCTTCCAGCCATAATAAGAGAGGAATGACAATTTTCCTTCCCCAGCACACGAGCAGAGGAAGCACTGCTGGTTGGTTCTGTGGTGCTCTCATTAGTTACAGCAGAAATTCTACATTGCAGAAGTCACCAGGAGTTTTGAAAAATGACTGTGCTACACTCTTGGAAAGCACTGGCTTATATCTCAGCATCTCCAAACTAGTAGAAACAGCAATTTCTAGTTTAGAGGAGATTATCTCACAGATGGTTTAAGAGATGTGAGTAAAGCCCCCTGCATATGGCAGGAAGGAGAGGTTGGCAAAGTGTGCTCCACAGTAGATGAACAAGAGCCCCACAGTGACCACTCATAGCCTGCTGCCCATGAAGTGCCTTCACAAGACTTGCAGAAGCTGAGAAAAGCTGTATCCTATCACCATGGTCTGCAGAAATTATTGGTACTTCCCCACTGTATACAGTTTTCCATACAGCAACACTTGGAATAAAAATTCTTTGAAATAACTCTTTGATGTCTGTGCTTCTTTCAAAGTTGAATTTCTGTCTTAAAGGTCCTCAGTCCTGTATGTTCACCATTTTCTTAAACCATGTATTTTGGAGACACCAGACACTTTAAAACACTGGGGAAAATGGTGAATTTTTATGGAACATTGTTCTTATCTCCAAGAATTCAACTACTTAAAAGAAAATGTATTTTTCAAATGTGTGTGGCATAGATTTGGCATCTTTATGTTAAAATTAACTAATTTTATGGTGTTACCTTCTGGCTGCTGCTCATGACAATATAGTGTTTGCAGTTATAGCCCATTATAAAGGGAAGGGCTGCAAGAGGGTGTTAACAGCCTGTTTAGGATATAAAGCATTGTGTAGCACACAGATTTAAATTCAGGTGCAGTATAAGGTCAGCCTTGAATTGTATGTATAATATGTTTGTCAGGCACCCCATGTGTAAAACTGACAGCTCTAACCTAGTTGCCACAGGCTGTTTTATACAGTTGGGAATATTATGTCTCTTTGACTTCAGTGATGTACACTTAAAAAGAAAATTGTTTCATTTTGAGGAAACTTGGAAAGTCAGAACCTATTGCATTAATAAAATACAACATAAACTTTTTAGTTAAAAAGGCTGTTTGGAAGTAGTTAGCATCAGCTCATTCCACAATTAAATGCAATACATATGCGTTAATAATAATAATAACAATAATAAAAAAGAATAATGAGGCTCACAGAGTCTGGTTTTATTCTTGGATAAATCTGACACATGCAAAGTCTGGCTTTGTCCTGCTACATTGGGAACGTGAGTTGAATGCTTGGAACACTCTGGATTTCAGGGAGTGCTTGGTGCATGGCTCTGAGAGGAGTGCACAGGGCCAGCAGTGCAGTCCCTCCTGCAGGACTTGAACCTCATGGTTCCTGCACGATCCTCAAAGCCCTGCTGCACCAGGACAAGGGGCTACTGTAGGGTACAAGCTGTTTCCCACCACCACCACCATCTTGTGGAGCTGCAAAGCTGAGGCCCTACCTATTCCCAGATGATTTGGTAACAATTAAGCTTTGTTGTCCCTGTTTTATATTTAGCCAGCTCTAACCTGGACAGAATAGGCAGGATTGCTCTCGGTGAGAAGCTGTCTGGTGTTTAAATTCAATTGATTTGCAGAGGAGCGTTGCCTCTGCCATGGACTGCTCATGTTTCACTCCTGCCTTTCAGAAAGAGAAGGACAGTGGAATGAGATAGGGTAGCTTGGAAGGAGCATGTTGATGAAGAACAGGCACACAGTAGCACTGTATTTTTCCAAAGTCATGTAATGGCTCTGGAATAGAAATGTGGAATATTCTGGGAATAGAATGGCTCTGGAATAGAATTGTTTCTCAATCTCCTCCCTCAGCAGCAAGCCACCCTTATACCACCTGTAACCAACCACCCGAACAAAACAGAGGAGGGGACATTGCACAGCAACTGCTGCAATGACAAAGGCTCTGACAGGACAAGGACTGACCAGTATTTGGTTATACAGCTTTCTTCCAGAGAATAGCTCTGTTTCCAGTCACTTCTTCACTTTCTCAGAAAAAATGGATGATGATTTATCAGACCATTGCACACGGATCTAAAAAGTCCAGCTCTTCACAGAAAGGTTTGAAGGTACAAAAGTTTTTTATGAGCTCTCCTGGGAGGTAGCTCCTCAACTGGTGTAAAACAACACTCAGTAATGTCAAATGGAAATAGGCCAAATTATATTGCCCAAGGATTTTGTAGCTTTATTTCTTATATAAATGTTCCCAATATCTTTCAGTCATCTCCCTAAAAGGTACAATTCAGATCAAATATTTATCATCCTTCTATATTTCTTATCTTCACTTTAAATTGGAAGAGAAAATAACAAGCTGTCTGCAGAGCAATCAGTTGCTATAGTAAACATTACTTTAGCATACAATGCAGTACTTATCTCTGTTCTGTTTAATTAAATCTGTGGTATATGCTGTCGTTTGCCTATGCAGAGCAAGTGTTCTTCTCTCCAACCCAAAACTTAATTTCACTAAATAACTCTTCGGTTTTAGAACAAATTCGGAAAGAGGTTAAATTAGCCTGATTTTCCTCATTTCCCACGTCACTCATATGTGCAAAATGTGCATTACTGCTCTGAACTAGCAAACTTCAGCACCCAGTCGTAATGATGGAAAAAATGCACTGTGGAAGAAAAGGCACTTTTACAGGATTTATTTATCTTCTAACAATAATGGGTAGTTCCAAGCCTAGTGTATAACTGACTGGATGAATTTTCAAGTTGGTAGGATTGCATGCAGGCACGATCACTACTGAAGGGCCAAAGTATGAAGGTACAAAATAGACATGAGACTCATGATTTCAAGCATTTTATGAAGGAATGTTTGGGTCTGAATTGCTTATGTGTGCATATATGTATAAAACAAGTGGTGGTGGTAAAGTTATATATCATTTGTTCAGCAGGTCCAAATCCCTAAAAGGTCCTTCTACATCAGAGAAAATGGTCAGGGTTATGTCAGCAAAGTGCCTGGCCCTACAGTCTGAAGAGAAAGGCATTAAGCTGTCTTGGGAAAGTCTCTAGGACAAACTTAACACAAGGCAAGTTTTCCTACCACTGAGAAAGCACCTAGAAAGACATTTTAATGAAGACTGCAGCTGTTAAACCAAGGCATTGCTTAGAAGGCAGCAAGACCTAACAACTGTCTTCAGGGAATTCTTTGTGCCCCAGTTCACAGAACCAGCTCCAGCAGGGCAGTGCTGCACAGCCCAGCAGCTGCTCTGCAGTGGCTGTGGATGACTGCTCGTGTAGCCATCACCCACAGAGGTTTAGGACCCCACTCTGCACCCAGGTATGTGCAGATCATGGCTCAACACTGCAGAGTTAGAGAATCATAGAACATCCTGAGCTGGAAGGAACTCACCAGGACCATCAAAGTCTGCACAGAGCAGCCCAAGAATAACAGCCTGTGCCTGAAGCACAGATACTCAAAGAAAAGTCTGCTTCTGAGGCTCCAAACACTGTGTTAGATCCTGAATAATCCAAAATTGAACTATTAAAAGCAGTAAGAACATAGCACTGGCTGTGGAACATTGCCTGAATTTTTGTCAGTGCACTTTGCCGAGATGATGTTTTTCTTCTGTTTTAACACTTGTTCACTCTGCAGAGTGAGTGCATATCCTTGGTACAGAGACATGGAATGCTGCATTGTTTCACAGTTCTGTGGTGGGGCCCATGGGCACTGATCTCATTTCCCTGCATCAAAACAAGGCATCTGTAATATCACAGCACAACCCACAACCAGGCTGGAGCCAGAGCAGCCTCCACACTGCTGGTACAACTGTGTCAGTTCAATTCTTTACGCTTTCTTCACCAGCAAAGTCTCATCTCCCCAGTCTAATTGTATCAGCTAATAACCAGTAACGATCTCAGCAATGGAAAATCTACAGAAAGTCAAAGAACAAACTGGAATGATGAAACAGCAGTTCCCATTCCTGATCTTTAGTTACTTTGAAAGTTGCAAAAAGGATTTTCATCTCAGCTACAGCACCTCTTTTTCAGTGCCAGAACCCCAGCTTTGCACACTGGAAATGGTGATCAGGAGCTGTCTGTTCAGACTGCCACTTGCTTATTGTTCAAATTATTCTTACATAGATTTTCTTCAGTAGTTAGGATATTGCAATAATCTGGAAAAATCTTAACAAAACTAGGCTCTTTTATGAAGATTTAGACTATCCTCACAGTATTCATTTTTTGCTACATCATATAATTTGTGAAAAATTATATGATCGCTTTTCTTCTGGTATTGCAAACTGTATTGCACACATAAAAACATGCTCTCCAGCATCCAAAATTATTCTGCAATCATGTTTAATAATATTCCCCACCATATTTACTCAGACATTATATTAAACGAATAAATTTGTTGTTGAAATATTGCATAATGAAAAAGAAAATGTTTATTTTTCTAATAAGTTCAATGTTTTTTAATCAGTTCAATGTGAATTCAATACAACCGATCTTCTCTTGGAACTTCTTCCCTTATTGAAATCAATTCTTCAAAAGGGAAGGCAATGAAAAAAAAGGGAATGTAAATGTCTGAGTTACAGCCAATGGAAATAATCATAGAATCACAGAATGATTTGGATTGAAAAGGACCTTAGAGATGATCTCATTCCAAGCCCCGCTGCCATGGGCAGGGACACCTTCTACTAGACCAGGTTGCTCAGAGCCCCATCTAACCTGGCTCTGGACACTTCCAGGGATGAGGATCCCACAGTCCCTTTCCATTTTTGAGAAACTGACTGACTGGGAGTTTACACCTGTGCACAAGTAAAAGTTGTCTCCCAGACAAAGCACTCAGAAGTGATGTATCCTTGGTCCTCCTGCATGCAATTCTGGCTCCAGCCAGTTATCAAATCTGGCTCCTGCTTTTAGCAGAACAAACCACACAACTTCCCTCTGCATTTGAAAATTAGTGCTCAGTGGGTACTTGAAGCACTTTGGAAGATTTCTTTGTCCCCATGCTAGTATCTTACATAGATGAAAACTTACCTAAGTTCATAAAGAAAACACCATGAATTCTAGAACTTCCCTTTGTGATTGAATAAAAAAACCACACAAAAGACTGCCAAACAATATACAGAAGAAGTAACCAGCTTTCACAGTCCCATAGTTTTGGAAAAAAACGGTCAATTTGGGATGATGATGATGCACTACAAATTTCAAAGACCAAATAACGAGAGATCCTGTCAGCTGAGTGCAGGACTTGGTGCAATGCCTGTCAAATCCTGAGTGATAGGAGAAATTGTGCTGCCAGACTTCACTGCCTGTCACTTACATCCTCTTTATTTTTACACAATTTACACATAGCCACAACTATTGTTGTATAGATAATCCCACGCCACAGCAAAGAAATGAAAATGGAAATTCTCTGTGAGGTGGCATCAAACACTGTGATTGATGCTTTAGACGTGCAAGGCAACAAATTTTCTGGGAAAACATGACTGCTTAGATTGCCACAGGACTCATTCTGGAGGCTTTTGATTTTGTCCATGTGCATGTCCAGTTTCATACTCTACCACTTAACTCTATGGTAGAAGGAAATTTTTTTCAATCTATTGGCTGAATATTATTGTATGCAATTGCAGATTCAGGATATCCTGTTTGATAGTTTATTTTTAAATGTCCTCAAAAGCAAAATAATTGAATGTATAGGAGTTTAAAAAGCAAGAGTTATCTAAAGAAAGTGGCTTACCTTGTGATAAACTACTCTGTCAACACTTGAGCTGAACTTCATAATTTTTCATTCCTGTGAAGGACATAATATTCTGGATCACTTTCAGACAGGATTTTTTTTTTTTTTTTCATTTTTTATTTTAAGAGCTAAGCAGAGTTAGGATTTTCTTTTCTGCACAAGAAATCTGCCTTCTCATCCTCTTCTCAGTGCCTGGATCTCAAACACCATTTGGTAATTTACAACATCAGTTTGTCACATGCCATTTCCACCAGGGAAAGGACATTAGCCCTTGTCTGTTCTTCACAATAACTAAGAAAAACAGGAATATCAAATGGACTGGGTGTATCACAGCCAGGATGTATCATGGATGTATCATGGTTCAGGTATGATCATCAGAGGAGTGATTTGTAGGATCTGGATGTCTCTAGAGCTGTAGGACACTGAGTGTAAGCCTTGTGCTCCTGTCAGTCTATTTTGCTCATGGAGGATGGGGCATAGCAGAACAGTACTGACTCTCCTTCAACCCTTCCTTCATTTCCCATGGTCTCAGCCTCTTTCAAATCACCCAGAAAATATGGCTCCAGCAGCAAAAACTTCACAGGTATCAAAACCAAAGCAAGAGATAACAGAATTAGCTGCATCAACTTTACACAGATGAAGATTCCCTCTGGCACAAGGTGTATTCTCCAGGTGTCAATCTGGCCAGTTAAATTCATTTTGTACTGACTGAACTTAATGGGCTGTAAAATCTCTTTCACTATAAGCAATTCTTATTCAAACCTAGAAGCTAAAATAATTTGTTCTCTCTTTCTGAAGCCAAATCCTAAAGTCCCATGAGTTTCCTTGCAAATTGACCACACTTTTCTTTCCCTGTGCAATGCTGCTTTGTCCACTAGAGAGAATGATATAGACAATTTCTGCAAAACAGTGTAAAACTATTATAATCAACACTACTCCTGCTTCCTCTCCAGTATAACACTGCAATCAGGAAGGAACATTTATGGACTTCTTCTTCCATGGAGCCCTGAATTTGTTCTCTTCTTGTTCTCCTCAAATCCATTGCCAGGAATCAGCTATGCCAGTATGTTCATCTAGGAGCTGCTGATTGAAAGAATTGTGAAGCTCAGAATAAAAGCCCTGGTTCAAAGATGCTTGTCTGAAGCTGGGGAACCATGGGAAAGAATTCCTATCACAATGGGAAAGATAAGGTGACTTAAACTCAAGTTACTATCAGGAAAGAGCAAACACCACCATGAAGACAGAAAGAATCTTCCATGCACTATGGCAGTGGGCCAGAAACATTGAGGTGCTGCAATGTTTGGCTGCTGTTTCCAATCCCCTTGGCAGGAAGGCTGCAGGTGATGGCAGAGAGGAGATATAAAAAAACCACACAGAACCAGAAATGCCTGTGCTTTACTATGTTCATGTCAGTAACACAGATGCTTGCCTGAAATGCTGAAGTATCACCTTTAATAAAGATAGTATCCATGAAAAAGCTTGCTCTCAGAATCCCTGCTTACTGATTAGCATTCCTTTTTTTTTGTTGTTTCTAGAGTGTTGCAGGCATTCGTGACATTTGTGCCATCTGAAAGTTACAGCTGCACTCCCAATCTTCACTTGGAGGCATCCTCACCACTGAGAGCTTTTCTGAGAAATGGCAACCTGTCCCCTCATCCAGAAGTGTGATTTTTGAATGGAGTGCAGGCAGACGAGTTCAGCTGAATGGGTGTCTTCTAGAGGAAGACTCTTACATCTTATTTTCTTTGTGTGATAGCAAAAGCCTGAGTCTGTTTATTCAATTACCATGTGTCTGAGCCTACAGGCTTTGCATGCTTCTGCCTAGCTGAAATAACTCGCTCCACTGCTGCAATCTAATTGAAAGAGTTCTGTGCAGTCTCATTATGAATTATTCTGTGTTCTGCTAGGAAGGCTAGAGGTTGTGAAACTAGTTATATCAGCAAAGCTGGCACCTGATTTCATTAGCTGGCATCGTAACTGCCTTACATTTGATGGGCCTCATACTACCACTCCTGCTCAGAGAAAACTTCTGTTGCCTTTGTTTCAGCGCTGTCAGTTCCACTTTGGGAGCTTATGGCTCTGTAACCTGGCACTTCATACCACAATGAGCATCTGGCTGCCAAAATATCCCAAGCAGTGAGGGTGCAAGGAGCGTGGAGATGCCATGACTTTAGGAAAATGCTTGTACTAGTCCAGTCAACTCTAGGATCAGACCACTCCATTTTAGAGCACTCTGAATAGTTACAGTCCTTTCACACCTGGCCAGTTTGCCCCACAGAGACACCACCATGTCCAACAATGCTCCAGGAAAAGCAAGACCAGGAGGTCTCCAGGACAACACCTAGTGCCAGATAAGGACAGTTCTGAGAGAGAACTGGGTCAGTGCTGGCACATGAGTAGTGACAAGGCACAAGTGTTTACAAGTGTTTCCAATGCCATCCTCTTCTAGAGACATTGACCAGTATGGAGTTTTCCAGTAGGATTCTGGGAAGTGGTCAGGCCAGTATTAGTGTCTCTTTCCCTTAGCTTTTTTTTTTTTTTTTTTTTTTTCTTTTTTGAGCATTTATCTCAATCACTGCAGTACTCAAATAGTTGATCAACAGGTTTTGTCTCTCTGCCAGTGGGAGAGTGGAAATGGGATCCTCTGTCTCTGCCATTCAGAGGAAGAAAGATGTCATATACCAATTATTAAGTTTCGCCTAGATTTATGGCATGTGTTTGCCATGCAAAATGAAGACATTATCCACAAAGATTCTATGATTTATTACCTGGAGAGGTGATGCATCACTGAGGAAGAGGAAATGGTGGAGGAATAATAAAAGAGAGAGCTAAACACAGGCAGCAGCAAGGTGGCAAAGGTTTTCTTCCTTTGCCTACAGAAATTATGCATCCTCATCCATGTACCTCTTTTAGCTTGAGGAAAGGAATTGGATTTCACAAGGATTTCTGCAAGCAACCTCAAATTGCATCTGGAGGTCACATTCTTCTATCAGTTTCTTATCACTGTTCTCTAGTTCAGTGTAATATTTGCAACTGTCTTTTCCTCCTCTGAAATTCTCTGAGTCTCTGCAGAAAGTATATAAAGCAAACTAATATATCCACCATTTCTGGAAAAATTGTGAACTCCAGTCTGTCATTTTCTTCTACAACCAGGGAGCATTCCCTCATATTCCATTCACAGGGTTCCTTCTTCAGGAGCTTCAGGAGATGTGAGCTTGGGCTCTTCCTGTCCCAGAAGGAGCAGGCACAGCTCCTGGGGCCAGAGACCATTAGACCATAACACCACCACTAAGAACCACATCAAGAGTCACTGTCAAACCCCTCCCAAGAAATCAAATTCAATCCTCTCCAACTGCTGAGATAAGAATAGTACAATTGTTGAAAATATACCACATTCTGTAGGAGCTCTCCAGCTCCTTTTAAATCTTTTCTCTGGAAGTGCGCATGAAAAGATAAAGTTACTGTCACATTTAGCAGAATGTCACTCAGTTTTTTCTGTCTGCTCTTAAATACTTCATCAGCTAGTTTGATTTAGTGAAAATACCATGGTTTCAGTAAAAAATTAACTGTTAAACATGAGTGGCTTTTAGAGACAGCTACAAACCAGTTTGTCATAAGCAAGCTGCCTTGCTGCAGGACACCGGGTGCTTCCAATACAGACCCTACAAAAAGGAGAAATGGCTGAAGCACTTGAGAAGTTTAAAACAATATTTGCCCTTGTTTCTACTGTAGGGGTGGAAGATACCAATATAGCTTGGGTACGTTTTACATAATGCTATATAATGTTGGCATACTACTTGAATTTGTATTAAGTTTTCAGCTATCCTTGTATTAATCATCTTTTTGTTTATGTTTTACTGTGGAATTTTATGGTAGCAAAATCTTCTGTAACACACAGTAAAACTGAGCTGGTCAAGCAACCATTATTTCCTAGAGAAATACATCCTAGTGGGGTATAAATTACTGAGTGATCTTGAAGGTGTAATTACATACACAATGCAATATTTCCAATGAAATTTCAGAGCAGGTTGGAAAAAATGAATTTTCCAGGCATCATCGCATTTACAATGTGGAAGAATGAATGTGAAAAAGAAATCAAGACAGAGCTGCACGGAAAAGTAAAATAAAACAGAATCCAACATTCACACCTGTGCATCACTAAAGAAATAAGTGCATCTGATCATTTCAGGTGGAAAGCAGTTGAAAGCACACAGGCTGGGGTACACCTGAGAAGAGGCACCAGTTCAGTCACAACAGGAAGGCTGACAGTACTTCTTTATGACAAAAATGTCTTTGCTCCAGAGTCCCTTGCAAGCAAAATGGATCAGAAACATTCTCCCCACCTTGTGTGCACAAGGGAGTGAGAAATGAAGCTGAGCCATCTATTAAACAGTTCTGTGATGGAGCTGTCACATCATAAGGTGAAAGGAAAGTGAAGCAGAATCTGTGATAAACCTAAGGAACTGGCAGCATTTGTTAGATAAATGGAAGCAAGTGACAATAGACAACAAGCCAGGCTGGGCAAAGACTTTGTAGTTCTGTGTTTTCAGGTGACAGAAAAGCACACCAAGATTTTTAAACGCTTTTGCTCCCAGAACCACTGACATGTCACAAGGGAATGTCAGCAAATAATGAAATAATACATTTTTTATTGCAAAAAGATACATAGTGCAAAAGAAGGAAAAGAAGGTTGTTGTGAATATTCAGTCACTGGTTTACCTAAAATTTCTGATGTGTTGGGAATTGACCATTTCTATCCTGTTTTAGTGCCCAAAATGCATTTTGTGGGAAGCAGGTTTTACAAAGAATATTATTAGGAGTGCCAGAAAGACTGTTGGTCTGAGACAATCTCATTGGCCTCACTTGAAGAGCAGCACTGGGGTAACATCTCTAAGATGTAGCTTTCCTCCCAAATTCATTGATTCCAGAAGTGCCAGAAAACTGGACTTGAATAACAACTATGAGGAATAAAATGATGGCAGTTCACAGCCCTCTCCTGAGTAGAAAATACCAATTAAACACTGCATTAATTTAGTGTTCACCAAGAGTTATCTACTCAGCTCCAATCAAATCAGATATATGTTCTATATTAGTTGCAAGCTATGATTAACTAAAGGGTGAAACAAAGGTGAATGAGGGACAGTTTTCTTTATATTTTTGTGGATTACACAAGTATCATCTGTGGCTATTTACTCTACCCAGGGTACATCTGGCCTGTTGCTTCTAACATGAAACTTTATACTATTCTCTCCCCCAGGGAATAAAAAAACCTCTGTGAAATTAAGATCTTGATGCTGTATCATAAAATCAGACATAATGAGACAAGCACCAGCAATGCCTCATCAGCTGATGTCAGGGGCTGAAAAAAAAGTTGAATATTCTCTGAATGACACCCACATGCTTCATTCCAGAGAGACTTCTTGCTATATTGCAAGGAGTTGCTAGCAGTACCATCAACTCAAGTAAAATCAGGACTTAGCAGAATATTGATCTGCAGGATCTCAAAGCACTCTTAAGAGCCTTGGCCACCTTAATATCAAGCAGGAGCAAACTAAAAATATGTCCATTGCTCCTTAGTACATCTGCTATCAAATTTTTCCACATCTCAGAAACTTTTTACTGAGCTTATATAGCTTATTGTGGGAGTGATAGAATGAGTGAATAAAATAAAAGTATTCTATCTTCTCTGTCATTGAAATGCAATCAGATTTGCTCAAAGAAAAAGTGCCATACCATCTCCATCCTCAGTGTTAACATTCAGGACTTTCTCCCAGGTTTGCTTATCTGATAAAAAGCCTCTCCACCTGGAGCCTGATATTAATGCATAAATCCCAGAAACGTGTCTAGAAAAGTTCACACTATTCAACTAAAAAAACATTAAACAGAACATGAAGGGAGGATAAAACCCTTTCAGGTTAAAATATGATTTCTATATTTCCTTTGGAAAGAATAACAACAGACCACAATCTCAAGGGAAATTGTAAATTCCCCAAGGAAAAAACAAAAGAGCTGAAAACTTTAGAGATTTAAGATATTTGAATAAAGTGGTTTTGCAAATGAAATATTCAGAACTCTGCTGTTTATTTAGGCCACAATATCGTAATGATGTCAGACTGCAGCATGGAGATAAACAAGCAATGAACTGGAGACCTCTGGTCCTAAATACATCAGCTCCTTGTGCTTGAGTTTAACGACCAGCCCTGGAGCTAAAAGCGGTAACAGCATATCATCTGTGGATTGGGACCTAAGAGGACAGGAAAAGGCACTGACTGCTGGCCAATAAACACTTCATCATGTCTCTCCATCTCTCCCGGGGTTTTACTCTGCCGTCCATCACTGCACCGTCCCAGAGCCTCCATGTAAAATCAATAGCAGTGGTGCAATCCCTGGAGGTGCCACAGAAACTCCAGCACTTCTCCTCTTCTGGGTGTTTGCATAGCCACAGAGTCACAGTCTTTGATTTTAATGAGACTGTTCATGAGTACCATGTTAAGGAAACTTCCTGTAATCACACAAACATTGAACTATTCCTCCAAATACTGGTGCTAACAAAAAGGACCAGACTCAGATACTACATCCTGTAGCTCAGTTTGAACATTTGATGAACAAATGATTTTGTTGTTTATCTATCAGCTACACCCCTTTCATCATTTAAAGAAAGGGAATGGACAAATTCACAAACTCTCTCAGGAAGGGCTGCCTCATTTCATAGAGGAAGTAGTTTACTGTCCCCCCCTTTACAGCCTTTGTCAGTGCCAATCCCCTATTATTGTCACCATCCTCTTCTGTCATGCTGATGCCTGCACTTCATTTTTTAGCACGCTCAACACACCAGATCAGTTAGAAATAGATGTATTTACATATTCATATTCATTCAGTTCCATTTACTACCCCATGCAAGACGGAGGTTCAGTTGTGGTAACTCCAAAACAAGTAATATTTAAATACCATCCTGATTTTCTCCAGCATAAAACAACTATAATGTTATTTCACTTCTCTGATTCTCCAAGTTTTAGTTGATTCCTAATGAAATTGATAGATATGCACTTCAGAAAGAGAGCAGGCAAATAAAGAGGCCCAAAAGTTTGTACATAAAGCTCCCTCTCTTCTCAGTTCACTGGGAGGTGGCAGCAAAGTGCTCCTTTCCTCAGTTTCAGAGCTGCCACAGTTGCAAGCAAGTATTTTGTGAACACATGAGCTAAATATCCTTTCAGATGGATGACTGAAAGCTTCATTAACAAGAGCAGATTTTCTTCAAGGGATAGGATTTGTCTCTTTCTATTGCCACATTGAAGGAGCAGATAAACACAACCACTGAGGCATCAAACCCCCCCTGAGCTGCCCGTGAGTGGCAGGAGGGCAGGCCAAGGTCAGTGGGAAGGTACCCAAAGGAGAATTGTGCAGCACCACAGGAGCTGCCTTTCACATTCTGACCTGTAAAACAAGGGCTAATGTACGGATGGGTTGGCCAGTGAATCACTCCAGACCTAGGGAGAATCACCCCAAACCCAACAATGCCCTGAATATTTTCTGTACATGCTACCATACACTGATATTTCTATAGGAGAACTGCAGTGGGAGAAAGCATAAAGAATCCAAGCTTCCTACTGCCCACTTTGAAAACATGCCAACCCAGAAAGTTGAACAGAAGTAATTTCTCCAATTCCACCTGATTGTACAGTTAAGAATTGAAGTAACAGTTCTTTGAATACAGATGTATTTTCTTAATATGTTCTTTTATTTTTTTTTTTTTTTTTTTTTTTTTTTAATATAGAGACTATTTGATTGTTGCTTTCTTGCCATTCAATGTCCTGACTAAAAATATACTGGACTTAATTGCTAAAGACATCAAGAAGGAATAAAAGCAATATATCAGTATATTGCCATGATTCTTAGATTTTCATTGCCAATAAAGTGTAACACGTGTGCCACTAAGGCCATGGAAAGCTCATAGCTGAAAAGACCAGGAGAATTTACTGTGAACAGCTACACATTATACACATTATTTCAAGAACAATCTAATAAAGCCTAATTGGTTGTATAATATTAGGAGATTGAACAGCAACTACTTTAAACTCGCTGTCTCCAAGCAAAAAGCCATGTTTGCAATAAACCTTAGAGAAAAAGCTCTCAAACGTGGCTCTGGAGCTTTCTACTTCATCAAACCTTTCCAGTGGCCAAGATTTCCATCTCTCATAGATCCTCCCCAGCTCTCAGCACAGAGCTAGTCCTTCTGTTATCCTCTCTCTTATCCTGCTGAAGTCGCAGGATACTGGGGAAAAAAAAGGCTTGAGGAGGCTCCCACTGCAGCATCAGCAAAGGCAGATGGGATTTACATGCAGGCTGAGTTTGGAGAGCCCACAGAGGCTGCAGGTGTGGACACAAAGTGCTTTTGGAGCAGCTGTTGTTCCTGGGGCTGGACACTTCAGTTACCCAGCAGACATGAACAATGCTCTTTACTGCTGTGCTGAAGCAGAGAGAAGCTTTTTCTCAGCATTCATTTCAGTCAATAAAACGAATCCTCCTAATAAATTACTGTATGGGAATTGAAGTCTTACACCTCACAGGTTTAGTTTAGCTTGCTTTATGGTATGTACAATTGTCTGGGTATCATTTCTCTAACAAAATATTTTATAGGTTTCTATTACAGCTATTTTCTGAATACTTGATATTTTCTGAATACTTGCAAGGGCAACTGACAGGTTACATTTTCATTTCCTGGGCACACAGGAATGCTGGATATGGGAGGAGGAATCTTTGCTGGGTTTGTCTGTTAAAACTGCCACTAACCTATAGCAGTATTTTCTCACCCTCCTCTTCCCTCCCTTTGGGCAAAATGGTACCTCAAAGGCTCCTAGTTTTATGCAATGCTCTGTAAGCCTCCTCTTCCCCAACTCCACACTCCCAAAATAGAGAGCTACAGCTGCCCCTATTTTAATCTCTTCCTAAAAAGTTTTTTAAATTTTTTTCTTTACAGTATGTTTCAAAACTGCAGAAAGAATGACAGAAACCAGTAAAAACTTTACAGCATATCCCCTTCTCCCCCACTTCACACTCTATAATCTCTGTAATTAGAAAGGAATTGTATTGCTTTTTGTTTGTCTCAGGCTTTCCAGAATAATTCAACTTTCAGCAAAAAACCATATCTGGAAATACACTTACGTCCTAAACATAGAAATAAAAATGTTCTAATGAAAGTTAAGTTGCACTCTTACCTACAGCATTCCCTACTGTGAAGGTTACTGTTTAAAAAGTCTGATTATAATACACCATCTGCTTGGCTTCTTTACACTTGCTTTATTCTTTATTGTGTGCTGTAATTAATGAAGCTTTCTGTATTATTACCATAATAGCCGATGTTTTTCTTTATAAATGAGAGGCAGTAGCTCCCTGATGAAAATTTCAGCTTACTTCAACAAATGAGAGAACTGCCTTAGGACAGGATGGCTGTTCAGGGGTCATTGCAGTAGCAGAAGTCTCAGCAACACCGCAGCCACAGTGCTTTGAAACACTGTGACAATGAAATGAGACATGGACTGGATGAAGTCAGGATGGCAACCTTGTTTGCAAAGGACAGTTGTAATATGTGACTACTGTACACTTTGGCAGATAAGGAAAGAAATGAGACAAAATAATTGAATATCAAATCTCTCTGTGAGTTTTTGCTTCATCTTTGTTCCATGGCTATGCAGTATATCACAAAGATAAGGACATGCTGCTGATGCCTTTTGACTAGGAGGACAATTTCTGTGTGCTCCTGCTGCCTCCTTTGTGTTCTTATTTCTTTAAGTTGCAGACCATCTTATCTTCATGGAGAATGATGAAGTTTTTTAGATACACAAACCCTGCATTCTTCACAAAACAAGCAGAAATTGCACGACAAACACGACCTCAGGTTTGGCTCCACATAGACAAGGGAGCAAAATGCCACACAACATAAAGCAATCCCTGGCTTTCAGCTCCCAGACAAGCATGATGTCCTAAAAGGTCCTTTTTGTGGTTTTTGACTTTGTGTCTTTTCTTCAACTTTCTATAAACACCTTTCACTCTGTATGTGTAAGACCTGTGAACTTGCTATTTAGTATTAGTTAAAGCCTAAGAGATAATCAGCTGAGGCTGAAATGACCTCTGATAGTTACCTTTCAAACACTTAACAACTCACCTTCAAAAACACATTTCTCCATCTGCTCATCAAGAAAAATGATTTCTGATGGTCTGTACTCACCGTTCATTCAGGACTGATTTTCTCATTTGGGTGGAATTTTATGGAGCTGATTTTCACTTTCTCAACCTCTCTCAGGTTATTAAGACAGACCTGTTCAGTCTGACAGCACAGATGCAACAGGGCATGACTGGGCTACATTAACAGTTCTATGCAATTTGATCTGTGCTATATGCAATTTATCTGTTCATGCTGGTTAGAAATCCCTGGAATACTAGGTGTACTGAAACTTCCTCACCATTTTGAATAAACTGGAGGAAACCTGAGGAATTCGGAATTAGGAAGGAAAATTCCTAATGTCAGAGAAACCAGCAGAAGAAAGATCTTAACTAATATTTTGCACATATTTTAATATAAATCTTATATCAGTAAAGGTCTCCATTAAATATATATATATATGCACACATACATATATACACATATACCAACACATATATGTACATGCATCTTCTGTGCTTTAAATGGTGAAAGAAATATTTGACTTATCACTTCCACTGGCCTCAAAAGAATGAGCCACTTCTGCAGGATATAGTGGTGACAAGTTTGCATTAGGCACAGTGCCACTGCTGAAGCCTGTGCTTCTGATCTAAGAAGCATGAACTGAACTGCTGCTTCCAGTGAGAGGTTAAAATAAAAAGTCACTGCTATTCTCCAGGAACTCTGGACAAGAGATGAGTCCCTTCCCAAGACTATTCATTGTCTGCTCACTGACTGCCACTCGTATTTTTATGCTGTATCACAAGATCATACTTAGCATAAAAGCTAAGTGATTAATTCATAACAATTACTGCCTAATAAAGTCTTCTCTTCTTCACAGAAGACTGATGTATTTTGCAAATTCCTCAGTTATTTGTTGTTCTGAAGTAATGAATTAATTGCAATCATTCTCTGTTTTATAGGGTGGCAACAGTCGTGCTCTCAGCTGAAACATGGCATGTGTCATACCAGGCATACATTATTGTTTTTCTTTCCTTGCTGGCAATATTAGATGCAATTATTGAATGAAACATGCACAAACCCTTACACAGACATAAATTTCGTTGGAATTTGGGGGAGTATTCATTGGCAATATTAAAATTCTTTTAAATTCTTTCAGTTATGAATAAGACTTCATGGCTTGAGCATTCCTACATTATGCACTTGCATTAATGTCTGCAGGATGATTAGTGAAGTTCTTTCCTTTGTAGAGAACTGAACCATGGGCCATAGATACTGTAATAACTGTTCCCAGACACCAGCAGAGATATGGAAGTTTACTCTCAGCATTTATCCCTCCCAACTCTGTTATTTGTTGTGAATCCTACTCTGAATTCCATCAAGTAAGCCACACGTAGCCTTCAGTAACAAAGGGATTCATTTCAGCAAATAGCTCAACACTCATTAAATATGTTAAAAGTCTAAGGAAGCTAAATCCAAAGTGAATAAATAGTGATTTGCTCAGGATACTACACTTAAGATGCATGTTACCTCAAACATAAAATCATCACAGCCATTAAATGAGCTGTCCATGTAGATTTGCTGTTGTTTCCCTGAATTTTTATTACAGTACACAGGATTTTGATCCTAAACAACTCTCAAAACAAATCACATACCTCCTATAGCACTTGATGTTAATGAATTGGTCTTCACTGGTTTTCTAAAGAAAAAATTCAGCATTTTCTGAAGCACAGATTGGTAGCATAAAAATATCTCTTGGGGTAGAATTTTGATTGCAGACTTGCTTGTATGCACTAAAACATTCCCAGTGTTCCTAGAGAAACAAAATCATCAAAACACATTTATTAAGGACAAACAATATACATAGCAGAAGCTATACCTGATTGCTATATTTAACAGCTAAGCTTGCAAATGCTACTTTACTAAATCAGATGGATACTAGAACTTGTTACTTAGAGAAATTTTATTCCAATTTCTTTTGTGAGGCAGAATGCAAAATAATTTTTTTAGGCTCTGCTACAGCCAAGCTGATGGCTAAAGCATTCCTATTTTGATCTTTATAAAAAAAGCATATTAATTAAAAAATATGGTAATTCCTACATACTTTTGTAGAAGCTATTAAAGGAATAGGCCATGGGGAAGTTCTTTTTGATTCCTCCTAGCTCTACTAATAGAAAAAAGCTTTATATTATGATTTCCCAAAGCATAAAAAAATGTAGTGTATATGTGTACATGCACGTAAGACTTGAAGGTGAGATGATCTATGTCCATTTCCAAGAGTTTATGAAGATAGTTAGCTCTGTGTTGTAACAATCTTCAGAAGCAAAACATTTCAGAGTTATTCTGCTTACAGGCTAAAGAAAGTTTTGCAGAAATGATGTAAATAAATGATATAGGCTTCTTTTACTGAATAAAATGCATCTATATAGAAGGCAAGCATGAGGCTTTACCCTCCCTACTCATCTGTTCATATAGATATTGTCCCCTGAGGATACAGACTTTGCTCTTTGCCCATTTTCTCTTTGAATTTCCATAAAATTTGCAAACACCATTCAAAGAGCAAATACTAATGCAGCTGATTTACAAACCTCTGTGTAGGGGAGGTGATGTTTGCAATGTAGTTGGAATTCTGTTAAAGGATTTAGGCAATATGGTCAGGAAACTATTTACAGTCCACCGAGGACTGTATGATCAGTTGCTAGTCAATTGTATTAAATGCTTTTATCAGGTTCCTAAAGGCTCCCTGCATGTAATTTGAAGGGATCTCAGAGTCACTGTCTGTTTTTTCTAATCCACAAACATATATTTTGATGACATTTTTGAAGAATTGACACGTTAGCTGGGAATTGATACATTAACTAGCAAAAGAGACGCCTGGAAGCACCCCTTGCCAGTCCCATGTGCAGGAAGATTGTTATTTGCTGGTAGTTTTGTTCTAAAGAGAACAGATTACAAAACAAATCAGCACAGTCTCGACTGTGTGATTGCATTTATAGGTATTCTCCTTCTTCTCACAGCTGGTCTGAGAGATGACACCATGCAACATAAGAAAACCAGAAAAAAATTTACAAACTTTGGCCTTTTTATATAGAGGCACTGAGATGCTTTCAGAGCAGTGGTGATGAAGTCTGCCTGCAGTTTTGACTGGGGACAGCCCGGCTCCATCAGCTGGAACTGCTCTTGCCACCAGCTAAGGTAAAAAAATCCTCCTTTATTTTACACACTTGTAAATGTCCAAATATGCTGTCTAGACAACAAAGCAGAGAGCATATGCACCAAATGCCATAGTAACTGTTATCACCCTGCTTTATGTTTAGGCAGCTCAGTTTCCTCTGGTGGTGCATTCAGGTTTTGTTACAAGCTTTTTCACACGGTGCTGCACTTCTTTGTCAGGCTCCTCAGAAAAGTTATGGTTTTTATAAACTTCCATGACCACTGAACCACTTGCTGGTGTCCTACCAATTGTAATGAAAGTGAAACCTGCCTCCATGACAAAAGATTTTATTGAAATAGGAAAACACAGCAAGCAATCTACAAAATCCACAGAAATAGTACTCTATGACCCCAAACTAGGTAGCATAGTAAGCTTCTTTTAGATCAATACTTCATTTGGCAGAAAAATCAATTTCCCTGCCTCCACAATCCATAAAATTCATCAGGAAAAAGTTACCCCTCACATATTAGCAGCCCTTTCACCTTACTGGTTTGGAAATTAATTACAATAGACAATTTCAAACCCTATAACAGGTTGAGGCAACAAGGTATTCTGCAACCTGTGAATTAAAACATGCATTAGCTGTGATGGGAACACCTATAGCTTTCCTGATTTGCCCAGCCTCCCTTTGGTAGGGGCAAACTGCTTGTTAGCTACAGCCTTCAACAGTCTCAAGCAGTAACCAGGTTTCATTCCTGGAGAATGCTCAGCTGATTGCAGAAAACTGTGCAGGACACACAGAACACCATAAAACAAAGCCTTTTCTATCAGCATCCAAGTAATTTCTCTTATGGCAGTGACATCTTGCCTTTATTCTTCCTTATGGGAATTGCAGCCCTGCTGGGAAAGCCTTAAAGAGCTTTACTGCATGGCTCACGTGGAATTCACAGATTCCTATCAGCATGGTGGATGTGGAGGTTCCACATTTGACTGCCTCACCAAACTCTTCATCTGGGAACTTTCCTGTACACTCTAGAGAGCTTGCTGATAGGAATGTTTCTAAATATAATGGCTTGCTGCTAAATATGTTTTTAAATACAATGTACAGATGATTATTGATCTATTTAAGATTTTGCTTCATACTTAATAAATCTCTTTTTAGAATGTTTTTCTACATAATAAACTGAGTTGCTCAGCAGACACAACAGAGGCTGTCTTTTCATTACATCACTGTCTTGCCACTACTTTAACCTCTATTCCTTCCCCCATGTAAATTTAGCTTTCTTTTTTTAAAGACTGTTAGACATTTCTTTCCTGTATTTAGATTCACTGTATTTTTTAGAGAATTCAAAGTCTTTGTAAGGATACAGCGACATCTTATCAAAGAGGTCAAGACTCTGAGAGGTTGTTTTCACTGTATCCCACAGCTCAGATCTTTACACTTTTTGTATTCACAGTCCTGTATCGTCTCTGACAGAAGTTCAATAAAATTGTCTTTCTACCCTCAATATCAGGGTTCTCAGCGTTGTTGGAACTGAGCATTATAGACCTACAGTCTGAGAAACCTGAACTCCCCTGTCTGCCTCATTAGACAGCAGGACACTGGCAAGAGGTAGCAGTAGCTGTCCTGTAAACTGATGCATCACTTTTATTGTTTTCAGCCTACTAATATATGTCATAAATCCTGAAAGTTTTGTTTTTAACCGAGTCAGGTGGTTAGGTATCAAAAAAGGTAGAACATTATTGTTACTGCTGCTATGCCTGGAGTTACCTCTCTTGCTATAAATCTTTTTAAAGTGGGTTATTCCACTACTTTTTCTCTTTATTCCATGTTATTATTTAACATTTTCCCTGTTTTAGACACTTATTTTCACTTTTCAAGTCATAGTTATCACACAGTGTTAAAATGCAGCACCCTGGCTTCCCACAGCATTGAGCAGAAGATGCAAAGACTGTTTTAAGGCTTCACTTGGTTCCTTCATTCTGAGCCACATATAAGTTCCACTATGCACAGCAGAGGTGCAGACAATCTGAAAATGAAAAGGGCAGACTGATATTTGCACACACAGCCTGGTGATGCAGCAGCACACAGAGCTCCTGTGTTACTGCAGACAGAGAAACCAGCACGTTTGATGCTACCTAGCCAAAACCACTCCATCCTGCTTCCTTCCAGGATACCTTCCAGTATATTTCAGTAATGTTCCAATGAAGGGAAATTTTGTGGCTGTATGCAATGACTGAAATTGGTGACCTAGGAGGCAATTTACAATTCTAATACACTATTTTTCATTCCTTATTTTCATCCTTCTTTTTAGACCCCAACATCGTTATTTTAATCCTTTGTTTCCCTTCCTCCACCCATCGGTGTGTTTACCACTTACCATACACTTTTCTTTTTGGTTTAATATTTGAACAGAGAAAGGGAATGAGAAATAGTGAATGACTGGGAGAACATCATAATCTGAGAGGTGCTTGAGCATCAGGACTCATGCTCTGCAGTGGCACTGTCAGACTCACCCTATGATCTTGTTTCCTGTTCCTCAGACACCTACAGTGGAACTATTTTAGGGAGTTTGCTGCAGCTTTATTACCCTCACTTGTTATTCTTGGGGATGCTGTGTGTGGGGTATCTTTCAAGTAACTTATTTATTATAAACTTATTCCCTATTAAATCCATGTGAATATGAAGCTCAAGTTCTGTTGTTAACGTAAGAACAATTACAAGGCAAAGTGCAGAGGAAATGCTTTTCAGCCCACTGGTTCCAGTACTGTGAAATGAAACTACAACCCAGCTAGAGCAACACATTATAAAATAAAAAAAATCCAATGGTTTGGGAGGTAATCTGCACAGATAAGAAAATGAATATACAATGTCATTGCAAAAACACTTAAAATTGTGCTTTACCTGTGATAAGGTGATTTTTTTTTTTTGTCTTTAAATGTTTTTACTTGAACACTATCAACCATTTAGCCTTAAGGAAAGCTTCTAAAGAGGAATAAACCTCACACAATGTTCCTTTTTACACTTAATTGCAAAACCATTACTGGTTGTTTTGCATTAAATAGACCACTGCTAAAACTTAGCTACAGTCTAGCTTCTGTTTATCTGCAGAAGGTAGAACAGAAGTACACTCAAATGTGGCATATCCATGAGAGATACAGGGAGGAATGTCTGGAAGTCTAGAAGGAATGACCTTTGAAACCAGCCTCTCCCTCTATCCTTTCTTATTTTGCACTTCCCTCCCCTCCCCTCCTTATTTGTGAGAATGGTGTGTTAAGACAGCTCAGCTGTTCCCAAATTTCTGCATTTCAAGCGTGTTCCCCAACAATTATTCATTAATTTGTCCCTCCTCTCACACACCAACACATCTTGTACTCCAGGATCCAAAAATTCAGGCTCTTGATTGCTCTAATTGCTTCAGAGACCTGTTTCATCTAAATTTTCTTCAGTTCACACATACATAGAAGGAAACTGGATGTGAAGACAATGAATCTCTCTCTCTTTTCTCCTCACACTTTAAAGGTCAGGTATGTTCTGCAACAGAGATACAAAAAAAAAAGTATGTCTTGGTGACTACTCCACACTGTGGTTTTCCACTAAATCTAAACAATAAAAAAATATACTAAAGCAGGTTCTGCATTATTTATATTAAGCAGTGAAAATGCTCCTCATAGCATTAAATGATAGCCTTGCATGCAATTCACAGACATTATCTGAAAGCTTATATACCTGCTATATATATATAAACCTAATGCAGACAGCCATAATAGTCTGTATGAATAGGGAACGCTGTGCTTACTGAACCACAGTCATGAAACTAAAAATGAAATTATAGTTCCTCCATCATAATACCAAAGTCAGTATATAATATTCTGAAAGAACAAGCACACAGTAATACCTGGGTTAATACTGGCACCACACATTATTGCTCAACGCTATCAAAAATAGCATCTCCAGATTCTTTATTGAAACATATTACATTACTTAAATTGTCATGACAAAGACAAAAGTGTTCAATTTCAGACTTTTCTAGCACCTCAGTTTTTATGAAATTGCAGATTTTTTCTCTATTAGACATATAATTTATTTGCTGATTAAATTCCAACAAAGGAGTTGTTCAGTCCTGATTTTTTATAAAACATGTTTGGGAGTATAAGTTCTAAGCCCTGACGGGAACATTTTCCTTTGTTCCCACTCACATCCCAGACTGGAAGATGGGGATTTAAGTGTTTATCCAACTATTTCATCATAAACCACTGAATAAATAATGTTCAGCATAAATAATGCCTCCATATAATGCTAACTCTGCAAGCTTCAATATAGGTGAATTTAATATGAACTGTTGTAAAATTGCAAGGGTATCTCAGCCACTGCTCAATTTTAGCTTTTTTTTTTTCAAACCATGATTGTAAATGGACAATTTGTGTGAGCTATTTGGTTAACTCTCTGTTACTCATAGGTGGATTATCCAAAGTGTGCACTAAACAAAAACAGGTAAGGAAATGCTCAGCTGGGGCACACAGCGACTGTATGTGCAAAGACCAGGCCAAATGACTGTTGAGTTTGCTTCAGACTGTAGACATGATACACCTGTGTCCACACCAGCCCCTAAGTCATTCCTGATGGATGGAACAATCTTCACAAATCTGGTTTCTGGGACTCACTTCCATGTAACCTCTGCTCAGACTGCGAACTCATGTCAGATTTTTAGTCCACGTGATGGACATAAAGCTACTGGGGCTCTGCTCTTCTGCTCCATCCTCCAAGTGCGCCTGAGTTTGGTGTCTCAGGTTTGGCATTAACTCACAGGTTTCACAGAATCATTTAGGTTGGAACAGACCACTGAGATATTCAAGCCCAATCTGTGACCAATGGCCACCTTGTCAAACAGACCACAGGATCAAGTGCCACATCCAGTCCTCTGTTAAAAACCTCCAGGGATGGAGACTCCACCACTACCCTGGGCAGCTGATTCTAACACCTGACAGCCCTTTCTGTGAAAAAATTCCTCCTAATGTTCAACCTGACATTGATGCATTTTACCTGTGGATGAAGAACAGAGGTGTTTTGTGGAGTTCAGATTAAAATGCGTATGAAGAATCAGCTGGATCCCAGCACATCTTATTAGGGTTTATTAGCTTGGGTTTATTTGATATTTCCTAATAAAAACCAAAAGACCCTTTAGTCATGAAAAAAGAAGTCAGAATAGCCTCCAGCAGTTCAAGGCTGGCACCTCACACTTCCCAGCCGCTCCACTCATCGCTGCCTGCATTCCCTTCTCCACAGAGCCCTCTCCTGCTCTGGTCACTGCACTGGGCCCCAGTCCCAAACGCGGCCGTGCTGGGCACAGTCATCTCAAACGCACTTTCGTGGGATCATGAATGGGTCGGGCTGGAAGGGACCACGGCGGCTCCTCTGGCCCAGCCTCCCTGCTCAAGGCGAGTCATCCCAGAGCACAGGGCACAGGATCGTGTCCAGACAGCTCTGGAGCATCTCCAGCGAGGGGGACTCTCTGTTCCTGTGGTCGGTCAGTGCACAGCGAGGAAGTTCCTCACGTTCAGGCAGAACTTTCCGGGCATCAGTTCCTGTCCATTGCCTCTTTGTCCCATCGCTGCGCACCACCGAGCGGAGCCCGGCGCATCTTCTTGAAACCTTCAGACAATTACACGCACTGACAAGTCCCCTCTCAGTCGTCTCTTCTCGAGGCTGAACGGGCACAACTCCCTCGGCCTCTCTCCGTCAGAGAGATAACGCGCCTTCCCTCATACGGGCCTATACCCTTCCGCAAGGTGCGGACCGCCCTGCCCCGGCCCCTCGCAGCCCCTCACGGCGCACGCCGCCCCCGGGGCCCCGCCCNCCGGCAGCCTCCGCCCCGCTCGCTGTGCCCGCCTGAGCCCCGCGGCCGGCGCGGCTCCGCTCGCAGCCTCCCCGCGCCCGTGTCTGGCGGCGGGAGGGACCTTTCTCCTCCCGCTGGCTGCGGATGCTCGGGCCGGAGGATGCGTCCAGCCTGCAGCCCCGGCGCTTGCGGGGTCGGGGCGAAGCTCTGGCGGCGGCGGCTCAGGGCTGGGCAGACCAAAGCTGACCGGGAGCGGCTTGCTCCCCCCACACCTAACAGAACTCTGATTTATTTCGGTAGCAGAGCTGGGTGATGCTGTGCACGAAGTGATACCGTTTGTCTGAACACGTTTCGGGTGGCAGCATCGCTTTGGTTTGGCTCAGTGCGGCTGGCGGAGGTCAGGCTGGGGTGAAGATGCCTGGTTGTGCTCTCCTGGGAAATCGATCCTAGCTCAGGCTTCCCGGTGGTCCTGAGCCTCAGCAGGGCGATGGGAAAGAGTAGATGAGCCTCATGGAAGGGCTCAGGGGCTCTCTTAAGGTGTAGCAGGAGTTCATTATTCACCTCGACAGCAGCCATGCGGAGGTAGAATGAGATACGCACATTTTAGACAGCCTCATGCCTTTGGCAACCAACTCTGTTATTTTACCTTTTCATCATGAGCAGCTGTATGAGAATCTTACTTTGGTTCACACTTCTGAGCATAAGTGTTTTCCCAGAAGCAAAAGCCCCTGGAGCAAACAAAGCGTGCTTGTGTCCATTCTCTCCACAGGTGCCACTGCTGGGAATGCTCCTTGCCACAGGTGCCCGGCAAGGTGGTGTGGTGCTGAGCTTGACTTGGGTTGCACAACTGCTGCTGTGTGGTTTATCTTTTAACCTGAAGGAAGTTACCCACCTAGGCTGTAAATCTGAAATCTTTTGTTCCCAACGTTCCTGTTTGAATGCTGGGTACAGGATTTGAGAACTCAGTGCAATTGATTTGCTGATTCAGCATTCGTCCATTTCATGTATACACACATAAACAGGGAGACTGTTCACGTGTGGATATACACACACAGGGATATCTCTATATATACATCTATATACATTCTATATATACATGTATGTATATACAGATTTATATATATATACAGATTTAATCTCGTTAGTGTGGATGGGCAATGCTGTCAGTCATTGGTTGAAGATGCGTTCCTGCCATCAAGGTTTGGGTGAGTGTGACCCTACAATTAAGGAATTTGGGGGTAACATCCCTGGTCTTGTAGGGCTGTGATATGCAGGGCTTGGAAAGGCTGGAGTATGGAGCATTGTCTGAAAAGAGTCATCTTGATGTGAACTTAGAAGGTGTTCTCGTTGAGCTGCTTTGGTTGGTTTCAAGCCCTGTCTTTATCTGGTGCTGCAGTGGGGATTTGAGATACAGGTGGAAATTAGGAGCTCATGCTCTATTCTGTCATCTCTCAAAGCATGGAGGCATTCTGTAAATTACCCCACTGAAATAACTGGGTATCAGCTCAGATTCTCAAGAGTATTCTTAGGATATCAAGGTGGCCAACTTTAAAAAAACTCCTTTTTTAAGTGCATTATTTTTGAACTAGAGCTGTTGAACTTGTATTATAAATCACATTTTGTTATTCTGAACTCTGCCAGATACTGAAGCATCTCCCAAGATCTGTGCTTTCCAAGTAGGCTATTTTCAAGAACCACATCAATACTGTATAACAACAAATCAAGTTCTTAATTTAAAAGCAAACCACTTTCCTTTATAAAGGTCTTCAATTTTGCAATGTTGCATAATAGAATTCCCATCTAAACAGTCTCCTAATCTGCCATTGTCTGAGACTTTAAGCTACAAATAAGTTGATCAGACAGAGTCAGGATTTCTGTACTACAAAATAGGATAAAGGATCTGAGAATAAGAGCCCTTCCATTGAAGGTGTTTCTCATTTGTATCACTCATTCTGGTGCTCAGATGAGAAGTGACACTGTTACTTTATTTAGCATAAACCACCAAAACCTGCCCTCAAAGCCTGTCACAGCGTTTCACAGATGAGGGTCTT
Source organism: Promerops cafer (assembly GCA_013398275.1). Classification (NCBI taxonomy): domain Eukaryota; kingdom Metazoa; phylum Chordata; class Aves; order Passeriformes; family Nectariniidae; genus Promerops; species Promerops cafer. Next base: position 2,317,603 of record VZSE01011740.1, on the reverse strand, counting down.
CCATATGGTGCGAATGTGATCAAGAAATTCCAGTCTTAAACTTTGTTGTTTTGGTAACCCTGTGTGAGATTTAGAATCTTTCCTCATAACCATTATGACTTACTGTTGGAGTGGTGTTTCTACACTTTGTTGCAAAATTTCTTATTATTTCAAAACTCTTTGTATGCTGTCACTGTAATCTGCACACATTTTCCTGTGTAGCTTCATTTTAGGGGTGGAGTAAATGATAGGTGATCCTGTCACATTAAATTATTTTATCAGCCTTTTGCTTTCCCTTTACTTTTTTATAACTCTTAAACATTTTTTGCTGCTTTTGCTGTTTGTGTTCTGGGTAGATTCGGTTCTTTGTGCTGCTGCAATTTTGAATCTGACCAAGTGTTTCAGGAAGATAAAAGATAGATTTGAGTTGTCTGCAGTGCACGTGGACAGGAGCATTCAGGCCTGCTCTTGCTGGAGCAATATTTGTAAAGAGCTGTGGCAAACGCTCCGGGGACCGCTCGCAGCAGAATTCAATCTTGTTGGCTGGCAACAAATAGGCTCCATTGAAGGCTGTTTATTTGAATGGGAGTTGGATTGGGCCCTTTGGGAGAATGCTGTGTTTTCAAAATAGCTTCAGATGCAGTGAAATTCAGCGATGAATATAAATGAGGTACAATTAAATCAGAATCATAAAAAAAAAAAAAGCTTAAGGTAACTCTCCAGTATTCTAGTGGAGTAAGCAGGTTGGTTGGTGCATTATGAGCCCTATCCCAGCCTTCAAAATGGTTCTCAGTCCTGCCAGAACACATCCAGGTTCCACGTGCATTGAAAATATTTAAAAAAAAAAAAAGGAGGAGGGGAAGATGAAATGAAACAATATTTCTGTTATAAAATCTGCTGGAATCTATAGATGTTACAAATAGGGAACTGCAAGGTTGCTCACTGCAGATGCCTTCAGTTCCTAGACTTGTATATCTATAAAACCTCATTAATGTTGAGCAGAGAAAGTTCTGCCTTTTCTAAGAAACTATTAGCTGTGATAGCTGATCTTCCATGTGACACAAAACGTCACTGAAAAAACCTTTTCAATGCATGGCTTCAGAAGCTACTTTAATGTTGAATTCTTCTTTTTTCCTTAGTTTTCTTTCGTGTTCTTGAAAATTTCTTTGGACTGCTTCCCTATTTGGCTTTTCCTGGTTGGCAGTTTTGCTGTATTTTCAAGGTTTTACATTTAGAGACAGGAAATACATGAGCCTACAGACTTTCACAAACAGCTTTTTCTACAGGCACCTCATCCAAATGACAGGAAAGCCCTCTTCAAACTCCAGACAAAACTGAAATGCCAAAGTGGAGCAGATGTTTGGCCCACTCCTCCCCGGCAGTTCCATTAAACACATGGTTATTGAATCCTATTTTGGGATGAGAGAAGGAAATGAAAACATAAATATAACCTCAGACTGTGATTTTTTAAATTTTTTTTTTCCCTAATTAGTTTTATACTAGTGGAACTTCTACTGTGGGAGCAATCTGGCTCTGACACAGATACTCACATCTCTGTCTTGAAGTAGAAAAGCTGAACTTTGCTGCATTGATTTACCTTCCTTTGTACCTCATGGAGGTATAACCAGGGGATAGGGCTAATTAGGTAAGAAGAGACAGCCTTCATGAATATGACATTAGATGGAGAATTAGCCACACCTGTGGTGTTAAACCTGGCTCTGAATGAATAAATCCTTCCTGACCCTCCATCTGAGCTCCCAACCAGTTCAGCCAGCGACTCCTTACATTCCTTGGGTATGTTTAGGATTGGTTGAAGTTTTTTTATATAAAAGCAAAGGTTTTTTTTTTCATTGATTTGCCTCCTGAGTAACTAGATAAAGTGTCAATAGACAAACTGTGTTTTCTTTACAGTTACCTGAGTGATTGTTTCCTCCTGTTTTTCTCTGGAAATGTCAGTGTGCGTGGTAGTTTTCCCTTTCTTTTTTTTTTTAAGCCATCTTTTATTTGGTCTATCTGGCTGATGACTGCCAGCAGGGATTTTATCTGAAATGTGTGAAGCTACTGAGATTCTTTTGGGAATACAGAGAAGTGAGATGAAGGTTTAGACACAGTTGGGGTATAGTTGCTTCTTAGAAGTAGTTAATTTCTCTGCTATTTTATCCTTTCTCTTGTTTGGAAGGTTCATTTTCACAAAAATGGGCAATGTCCTGATTTAACGCATAGAGATGGGATCGTCTCCCCCCCTCTTTTGGGGACTCACTCATTGCAAGGTGATCTAATCTCAACTGATAATTTTTATTGTTGGCCACACCTGTAGAGAGTAGCTCAGCTCATTATTGCCTTGGCCAGTCCAATTTTTCTGTGCATATTTGTCACTGTGACTATCATCTATAGCTTTGAGCATATACTCTGAGGATTTTCTCCAGAAAATTTCCTCCTCTAATACTCCAAAAGCAGTTTCTAACCATCTGTAACTCAGCTTATTTCTTCCATAGCACTTTAATAAAACACAGGACAGAGAAGTCATACTACCTATCCAACTGCTTATGACAGTAACTTTGGAACTGGTAATTAAACATTGATCTATGATTAATAGATCATGTTTAAATATGATTAATAGCTGGCTATTGATTTTATTTTAACTAGATAACAGCAGGACTGGGTATGAAACAAATAGAAGTTAAGATTGACTATTGTGAAAAGTTCCTTAATAGTGGAGTTTTGCTGTGCTGCGGAATTCTTTGTTGCATGAGTGAGACTTAAAACAGATTCTGAACTGCAGGCTGAAGCCATCCTTTAATGTGGTAATGAAAATGAAAACCCTAGATTGGTGTTTTAGTTTGTTTGTGACATTATGCTGATGGTGATGTTTTTGTATAACTCGTGGCTAAATGTTAACTGTGAAGGAATTTAAAGAGTTGCTATTTTTCCACTTACTTGTTGGAAACATCTTTTTTAATTCTTCAGTCGACAATTTATACTGATAGCACAAAATACATTCAATAAATGCAAGTTTTGTTTTGTTTAAAAGGTGCTGCCTTGAGCAGATTTACCCATGAGCTTTTTTCTTCCTGTCCTCTCCCTCGTCTCTTTCTAATTGCTCATGGGTTTCCATAAACTGTAAGAGTTTGTACCCCAAAATTGAATTAAATTTTATTTTGTTTCTGTGATGATCTAAGAGCTTAGCAGCTTTGAGTCCAAAATCATAAAGCTCTAGGCACTCACAACCCCGTTGGGCTTGAATGAGAGCTGGGGTATTTAACTCAAAGACTGTTTCATTTAAGAAAAGACATTTTAGCATATTTTGTAATACATTATTATTCATTTGTGTTTACTTACCTTGCATATGGGTAGTACTTGGTGACAGATCAGTTTCTGTCTACCCTGTTTGGCTTTAATTTGTGCATTGTAGAATCCCAGTCTGGGTTGGGTTGGAGTCTGAGCAATGTAAGCTGTGAGAAACAGCCTCAGTTTTTGTCAGGAGAGAGAATCACTCACTGTAGTTTACCTTTGATGCCTTAACTCTTGTCCACCTAAATTCTTCACGAGATGCAAAAGTTTTGTAAGAATTGTCAGGAGGAATGAAAAATTAAGCGAAATTTTTGATCATGTTTGGTAGGCTTGCCTGCTTGTCCAAGACTTTTGACTGAAAAATATGAAACTGCAAATTAAAAACCAGACACAGATTACTAATTACTTCATCATCTTTTGATATCTTCCTCTGAAGGATCTGTGGACAAAAGAAAAGTTTAATTTGACATCTGCTAATTTCATGTCAGCCAAGAAAGCAGTTACTGCCTCGTGTAAAAACAAAACAAGGAAAAAAGAGAAAAAATGAGTTGTTCATACGGAGTATTGGTATAAAAATGTCAGGGAAATTCCAGTTATTGGAGGAGTTCTATGTGCCAGTTGTACATAACACTGATGGGTATAGGCAAAACATAGAGCTATGGGTATAGGTAAAAATAGAGCTATTCATGATAATTAAAGATGAAAGGCCTATTAAAAGGAACCGTATCCTTTTTATTGTAAAGATAGTGCTTGCTGAGGTCTGAAGATGGCATAAAAATGTATTTTCCCTTAAATTTTCTATTGTCTTCAATTCTGTCACTCTAAACACATTGGAAACAGTGAATCTATTTAATTGAATTCTTTCATGCAGAGTTGCAGTCTAGATTTGTTTTTCAGTTAAATGGCTCAGACTAAAATAGTCTAAAGTAACGCCATAAATTTTGGAAGTAGAGGAACAGATATTTAGAGTTTGCTTTAAACATGATGTGAGATGATTAAAGATGAGTCCAGAGCAGCTGGAGTGCTGGAGCTCCATCTAGGGAGGGTTGATGGCCCAGCTGAGAACCCACCAGTCAGGTTTGTGGGCACACCAACGTCACTGACAGGTTGTACCTTTCTGCTGCAGGCACCTCGATCAGCAAGGACCAGGTGGAGCTGCAGACAGCTGAGGAAGCCTCAGTCAGCAGGCCCTGGTCCTCACGGAGGACTTCATTCCCTCCAGGTTCTGCTGGAGTGACAGCACAGCAGGGAGCACATAATCAAGAGTTCCAGGAGGTTTCTGGAGAGCTCTGATAACTTCCAAGTGCAGATGTCTGAGGAGCTGACAGCAGGAGACACTACTGGACCTCACATGTGGGAGCAAGAAGTGGTCAGGGCCCTGGCTGCTCTCTGGGGAGCAGCTGGGGGAAGAACAGTGGCTATTGTTTATTTCTAATGTTGTTTATTTCTGGATATAGCATGGGCTGCAGTAAAACACAAGAAACAAGGCTGGGCACAGACTCAGTTTCCTTAACCAGTGGAGTAATGCCGTCATCCTCTGGGCTTGGAAGGGCTGTTTCATGGGATTAAAGTTTGCCTTGCTTTCCCTCCATACAGTCAGAAATGTAGAAATCTGCTTTAAGGTCAGTCTTTGAGGATGATAAGATGATGCTTCTTGTAGTGTCCTAAGCTTGCTTTGAGGTTTGAGAATGGCAGAAGAGTGAATTTATATAATTAGGTATAAACAATGGAGAAATATTAATAAAGAAATTACCTGCAAAAGAAGGAAAAATATTCTTAATGTTTGGCTTCCTATTAAAGGCTGACTTTCACTGATTATTCTGGGCAGTTTCTGTTTTCTTGCCAGCTCTGCCCAAGTAGCTGAAGGCTCTCTGCCTCTTGTATCTTTGTCTCTTAGAGTTTGCTTCATGTCAGTCTGAGTCAAATGGTCTAATTAAAACCAAGACTTATTAACAAAAAAGCGTGTGAAGCACTCAGATCGAAAGAAAAAATGAGTACCAGTCTTTTCCTTCTTGCTGCTTCCAGGAAAGAAATTGCTACAGACCATTCTGGACTAGTTTAATAAACCAGATATGACTTAGGCATGCAGTGAAACTGTTTCTATAGATACTTTTCTATATTTCTTTATTTTACTACCATGGGCATTTGCATTTTTGTTACTTGGAAGTGTTGTGTTGCTTAGTGCTCAAAGTCATATTCTGTGATGACATAGTTGGGTAGCGTGGAAATTATCATGATTTGACTTCAATATTAAAGAACTGGAACAAAAAAGCTGTGATTATGTTTCATATTTCCTTCTCTGTGATGAAAAATGGAGCTCAAACTATCTAAATTGGCATTTTATCGGTGTTTTTCTTAAAATATCAGCAACTCCTAACACTTGAAAAAGCATTCTTCCAGGGTATGGTAGGCGTGAAACACTTCTTTGATAGATATGATTACTTGAGATATGAATGCAGAAACATTTCTTTTTATCTTATGGAATATGCTTTGAGTTTTGTAACAGTTTAGAAAGCTGAATTTGCACGCAGAAAAAAAAAAAAATTGATAGTGGCTACTTTGTCTCATGTTTGGTGGTACAATAGTTTTAGAATTCTTTTTTCATGGCTATGTTTACTATTTAGAGCATTTCTTCATAGTTGCATAAAAATATCATTTTAATCTTATAAAAATTAGGAAATTAAACACTTTTTAAAGATCAGAACAAAAATACAAATTTTCCCCTCAAGATACTTAAAAGTGTATTTCTGATTTATGTGGAGAAGATGGCTTATTTCACTTTTGGAATGTGTTGTGCATATCACCAACAATCTTCTTTCATTTGCCAAGGCAGGGAATGTGTTACAGTATTTTCTGCAACTGATTATGCAGTTGTGTATGGTAGTGAGTTTATTTTCATCAGATACTTCAAAGCCTTACTTTTTAGGTCAGGAAAGTATGCTTCTCTTAAAGCTTTGAAGTTCAAAATAAGCAAAATGAATATAATTTGACTAAAATTAATTACTAATGCAAAGCAGAACTTCTGATGGTGAGAACATTGACAAAAGCAGAAATTGAATCTGGGAATTCATGTTCTTCCTTTACCCAAGCAAAGGCTCTGAAAATCGATTCCAGAGGTGTAAAGCTTCTGTAGACGTGCTTGCTCTTTGGGCACATGTGGATGTATAATAAGGAATTTTAATACTATTTTATATGGCTGAAAATTGGTTTAAAAATGCAAGGAAAAAATATTTTGCCAACAATTTCTGCAGTAAGGACAGAGGGCATCTTTTGGCCCTTTGAGTGGACTGGCAGCTTGGTGTTGGGGCAGCCAGCTTTGTTTTGTGACATCCTGTTTGTGATGTGACCTTCTGCTTGTTGTGTGAACCAGACAGTGTTCATGTGATTCCACAGAATAAGGAACCTGCCCTGTTTCAGGGTTTTTGGAAGCTGCTCATAGTTCAGTGTTCAGGTGAAGGTTCATGGGTTGGAGTGTGCTCAGCCCTGCTCAGGCAGCCTGTCCACACCAGCCAAAATGCATCCCAGAACTTCTCAGGGTCACAAGGGTGCTGTCACTTAATTTGCAGAAATTTTATTTTGCTGATTGCATATAAATAGAGTCTTGAATACTCCCCTGGGTGGGCAGCAGGATGCAGGTGTCAGGGATTTGGTGATGTCCTGCTTTATTTGGAGGTCAGCCTGTAGCAGCTTGACTGAAACAGCTGCTGAACAAGGTGTGGGAAATGGAGAAGAGGGGTCAGGGTCTTATTGTTCAAGAGGACACTCTTCCCACCCTCTCCTCTTTTGAGGACTGTAGTCCTCACAAACCCATACATGCAGACACCCAGAAGGATCATCCAGGTGGTGGCTGCTAGGATCTGCCTTGTAGAGCACAAGGATGTGGGCTCAGATTCTGGTTTTGTGAGATAAGGAGAATAAGAATGACAGAAGGAGCTCAAGTGTGACCCCGTGCATGTTCCTGGTAGTTTACAATGGAGCTTAGTGGGTAGGAGAGTGTATTTACAGAACAGCTGTCAAAATCCCTGAGTGTAAGCAAGCTGTAAATAAGTCTATAAAGTGTAATCGTTACTGGAGACTTTAAATCTGCAGTGAGTGAAGGACTTGCTTCAAGTTCATTCTTGTGTCTGCTCCCTTGCATGAGAAGTAAACAGAAGGATAAATCAGAAAGCTGAGTTTGTACATATATAGGCACATTGGAAGATATAAAGACACATGGGAAGAGAATTGTGTAGTTTCATTTGTGTTTTCTGGAGCTAGTGACCTGACTGAGCCTGCAGTGGAAGATCACTCCATGCTCCATTGTGTCCAGGAGAGGGCAGAGGTAAAGCCTGGGATCAATCAGTTTGCAATCAGACTGATTATAGAAGGACAAGGAGGAGCACAAGGTCAAGTCAAAAGAACATAGTAGGGCAGGCATTCAGTGACCCTTGAAGTAAAAGGGTTTCTTGCAGCAGACAGTGAGCAGGAAAGTTCAGGAGAACTGGTAAGGCAGTCGTTACATTTTGTTAAGAATGCAGTCAGGATTTTCAGTCCCACTTGCACCCTGAGTACATTTACTATCCTTACCATTTCATCTGCAACACTGTGAAATACCCAAGACATAACTGAGGCGTTTCTAAAACTTTGTGGTTTTTGTGTGTATTGCTATGGTTTTGTTTAAAGGGGAAGGTTCATGAATAGATACTGTTCTGGTTTTGTAATCAAAATTTCAGAATTGTGAAAGAGATGGGTACTGTCCTCTGAAATCCTCTTCTCTTTTCTGTGACATCTGTTAAAGCACAGCAAAATTGTACTGTTTGCTGTTAGAGGCACTGCGGAAAAATTTAGAAGGTGGGCTTTAATGAAAGAGAGGAATAAAGCAAAGAAAGCCTTGCCAGCATCCAGCCACTTCAGAAATGACAGAGACACTCCTGATGTTCCACTTTCCCAGCTGAGGGATTCCACCATTGAGAGAGGAAAGAAAGCACTGAGTCAAAAACAAAGAGGGTTGTTGAAGTATCATTATATGTTTCCTAATAAATATTGATTAATATGTCATTGCAGTTTAATATATCTTCTAGTAGAAGTGAACATTGTTTTAAAGGTGGAAGAGGTAAATCCTCATGAATATTCCATATATTTATTAATGAATTAATTTTGAGGTAGTGGGTAGTGAATGAAATGTTTAAACCCCCACCCCACCCAGTAATGGTGGCATTTTTATTTTAATGTGAAAAAACTTTAGTTGAGCCAGATATTTTTAGATTCAATTACCTTGGAAAGTTGGCAGTTCAGCTAGTGAGCGAGTTTGGGGAAGGTTCTCCCACTTCAGTGAGCAAATCGGGGGAGAGTGAGGGAGTTTGATTCATGACTTGACTTTGGGGTCAAATCCAGTAGGCTTATTTCTTTAGTTAAATCATTCACTTTCTCAGGTTAATTTTAACATTCTGGGTAGGCTGTTCAGGTTGAGGCTGAAACTGTTCTTTTTATAATTGGTTTCTGCAGGATCTTGCTACTTTGAACTGTCCTGTATTACACAAAAATGTCAGACCTTCCTACTCTGCCTAAAAGTGTTCCCTGCTGCAATCCCTTGTGTCTGACTTTGTATTTTCTTCTTAAAAAGCAGAAATGTGGCTTATATGGCCGTATCATGTAGAGCATATTTTATAGGTGTTTATTTGATAGAAATTTCTGTTCATTTCTGTGGTATTATTGAAATAAAACTCCTTTGGTAAAACTGAAATTCAAAGGAGAACTTAATATTGTTTCTCATTTAAATTGCATATGAATAAATGATTACAAATTGACAGATATTGCTTGTAGTGATTCCTTTCTTGAGTGAAAAACCAATTTCTATTCCCTTCTTAATTTAGGAACTTAAAATTATTAAGAGAGAAAAAGAGAAACTAGACGCAGCCCCAACACAAGCGAAACGAACTGTGAATTGAAAATTTAATCACTGCTTTTGTTTCCAGGGCTGTGTTGTATCACACTAAATCTGCAGATGAACCAGCTTTTACTTAGGATTTATTAGTAACAGAGATACTGCAGGTGGTTGTGTGGCAAATGCAAAGTTCTCCAGTGTCCCTGCTGGGAGTCCCTCAGCCCTGGGGTCTCAGGGCATCCCCTGGACAGTTTCTCTCCCATTCAGCCTCTGCAGGAGTTTGGCATTGCACACCAGGTGGGCACAGTCTCTCACCTGTGTCCAGGAGCATCCAAATCCCTGGGGGTGAATTCCCAGGTGTAGTGATGCCTTAGGATTTTAGCTTTTGTATTTTTCATATATTTGTAGTCCTGCAGTTCTTTAGTGTGTAACTGTAAACTCCATATGCAGTGTTAGCTGCTGATCTCCCATTTTAGTCAGACTCAACAATTCCTCTCCAGGCCTGGGAATCAAGGACACCTCACTGCCTCAGGCTCCAGAGATGGAAACAAAAGTGACTTGGGGGGTAGCAAACTTGGGGTAAATTACTTCATTACCTGAAGCTGTAATTGGAAGATTAACCCCCAATATGCAAATGGACCAAACTTATAAAAGTATGAAAACCCGTGACCCATCGTCCATTTTTGGGTGTAGTCCCTCGGGGGGCTTCATCTGCCCTAAATGTACCTGAAGGCCCTTCAATAAACATAACAGATTTTTATTCTCTTAATTTTGTCTGGCCTCTGTTTTTAAGTAGTCCCAACAAAGCATCAGTAGCAGTAGGTGTTTAGGTCCATGCACTTCTGAGAACTTGTGCCTTTTTCAGAGGGCTCACCCAGAGGATTCGCTCCCTACCAGGCTTTTATTATTCCATTAAATAGTGTACAATATTTTCTGCTTTCATTTGTTTTGAAATAATTCAGCCATACTTTATAATGCCTTATGGAACTCATCAATATTGCCTGTGTATCTGTCTAATGAGAGTTCAGTAAATTAGCATATTCATTAAATAAATTGTTGTTCTGTTAGTAATTGGTGACTGCCTGTTTCTCAACAGATGAGTGATGTCAACTGGCATCAATTAGTTTAGTGTGCTTTGTTACCTACATCTAGGTAATCTGTGGTTGATATCCTTGCTTTATTAGGTTGCATTAGAATAATCACTGCTGCCTGGTGATGGGGGAAAAGCAGTTTCTCTTAACTAAAAAGGATGAGATCCCTAAATACACCTTTAACTTTTCAGGTAAAACAGCTTCCTTCTCTAAAACTGCCATGTTACTGGTTTAACAAAGCTCCTCTCTTTGTTTCTTTCATGTTTGTCACCATCTTTTTTCCCTGCTGTGATGCACTGTGATTCCTGCCTTCCTCTCTCTGGTTTGCAGCCGCTCCTCTTAAAAAGAACCTTGCAATGTGTGACAAGAGAAATTGGCTTTTCCTTGAACTGTGGGAAAGTATTCAGGGGAAGATTTAACTAAGCACTTGTTTTGATTGCATTGACTAGAACTAAATGGTGACACAAACACCTAATAGAGTAATTAAAAAAAATCCTGTGATTGTTTCAAACTAGATTTGCGAGGTTCTTCTGGAGTGTTACTGTTCTGGACAGTGAATTGCAGTGGATGTGAGTAATTGCTTTGGAAGGAGAAATGCTCTTGAGCTGGTAGTTTCAGCCTGTCCTCCCCAGGCTGGGTTTGCAGCAGGCAGTGCAGTCTCATTTTCAGTACTGACAGCTTCTGAGCAGAGGTGGTGGCCTGTTTCACTCCTCTGAAGTTTTTGAACTTGGAATACTTCAAATTTGTGCTTTCCAAGCTCTTGGCCACCCTCTCAACTGTTTGAGTCCAATTTTTAAAACAATTTAACATAGCAATCCTAATAATTATAATAACTGTGAGCTCCTTTTATAAACAAACTCCCATTTCTTTTTTCTGTGTTTTTTGAGTATATGAAGAGAGCCATTTAGTTATTTAACACAGGCATCTTGTTTCAAAGAGTCATAGATGTTAGGAATAGTAGTAATTATCCACCAGAACAGGCAGTCCAGATTTACTGAACAAAAATGTAGGGCCATACTTCACGTGTGTTTTTTATTTTATTTGAAGTTAGGTTTCATAAACCTTTGTTGCATGGACAGATCTCGCTCTTTCTGAAAAGTGAGTATATGGTTCATTGGTATAAAGCAGTAAATTGCCCCTGCAGTTTATTGATCAAAATGCCGTAGCCTTTAGAAAACTGGGAAATGTGATAGTTTGTTTTTTTTTTTCCTGTGTATTTTACTGCTCAAGATATTTTGTGTGCTGTATTTTCACGAACAAATAGGGAACTCAAAGGCCTGTAGCTGTTAACTAGAGTTTGTGTGTTGGTTTTAAGTCAGTTAAAATGAATTCCCATTTGTAGGAATAAGTAATGGAATGTTAAAAGGTCTTCAGCTGTACCTGTAGATTTTAAAACCAAATGCTCTTGCTTAAGGCCCAGTCTGCTTATGGTGCTTTGATACAGACTAAAAAATAAGCAATTCCTGACTGCTGTGAACAAAAGTATGGAAACTGTTTTTGTCAGGGAAATACTCAAGACTTCTTCCTGAGCTAGCTCACAGAATCAATTTTATCCCTCATAAAGATATCACAGAGGTCTAGACTGAGGCTTTGATCATACTGCTCCGTGTTGGATGAGGCTGCTGGACTCTGCTGAGACCAGAGGGACCTCGCTGCCACGTGGTGTCCCGGCTAAAGCGGGAAGTTTGGGATGTTGAGGGAAGACAGTTTGCTCTGTGGCTTTTAAATGGGATGACCTGGATGCTAGCTCCTGCTTTGGAGGATTAAAATTGCTGGTTTGTGGCAGCCAACAGGACATCAGTTGGGAAGGACATTTTCTGTCCTGCTTTCCATAATGTCCCCCAGGTTTGCAGCGTTGGCCATCTCTGGAGAGAAGGGGATGTGTGGTGTGGCTCGATGGGACAGCTTATAGCCCATCAGCCCTACCATGGCTCTTTCCATTTTCTTTTGTGCTTGAAAGACTTGTTTTCCTACAGAGCACATTTTTGCTTTTTATGATTTATATTTGTGATAAACTTCTGTTTAGTGTGGTGCTGTTTTGCTAAATTTTTCTTTCTTGTTGGGTTAACTTACTCATTTTGTGGGCACTTCCAGCAAACTGAAGTGCTTTAGATTGTTTTCAGTGGCCTATGTGGTATATTTTAAGTACATGACCTAAAAAAATGTGTCTATACCTGCAGTGGTTTATATGAGGGTATTCAGTTTAGTTTATTTCTGATGGTTTCTTTTCAAGAGAAACTTCTACATCTTTGTCAATTACAGAGACTGTATGTCAATAAATATAATAAAGGTTTATGCTTCATATTGATGAATGGTCTGCTCTTTCATTACTGTCATCCTTGTGTATCTGCTTTCCTTCATATGTGCTTGGAATTGTATTACAGGTCAGAGTGCACAAACTGAATAAACTGGAATGCTGTAGAACGTGTTGGCTAAGCAAATAGATTTTTTTGGTGACAGACATTTATTTTTGATCACATACACTAAATACATCTCCTTTTAATTTCAGATACAGAATACATCCCCTCACCTCCTCAAAAACACCATGGTTTTTCTTCCCGATTGACTTATTTCCAATATAACCATTACAATAAAGTCCAAGTCTATAAACCCTGATACTCTACATATTTGACATATAATTTGCATTGATGCAGAGCTAATTTGTGTTGCTAGAGCTGTTTCATACTGGCACAGGATCTTTGAGCACAGTTGCAGCTACTTGGCTTCAAAGGAACTACAGGGGGGAAGACAGAAGTGGGCATTTATTTGACCAGCTTTACTGCCAGGTGCTTTTAAGAAGTCCATCTTTGTTTTGTGATATTAGTACTGGCTTCCATTAATACTGTGAATGAAAAGGGAATGTTGGATGTTAAATTGTGTCTTCCTTTTAACAGTCATGCAATAAAATGCATTAAGCTATGCTAATGAAAACAGTAGAGCTGCTCAAATTATAAAGGTGTGTCAAGGGATGTTCAATTATCCTAGAAATTTGCTTAGTGGTGGTTCTGTTTTCTTTAATAGTGTTGATTAACACTGGATTCTCTTTCCCAAGCTAGAATCATTTGGCATTTTACAAAAGTAGAGTCTTACCAAGAGAAAGTAAGTATTTATGTTTAGGGCTTTTCTAGGGAAATGATCTACACATGAACACTGGACTTGATAAGGTGAAATACTTGGTTGTGGATGGTTAGCCAAGGTAGTTCCATGTGGAATTAGGCATGAAATGGCACTAAATTTTTTAAAATTTGATTTTTTTTAAAGACAAAGAGACCTTAGTTGTAATAGAGGATATAATTGAATCTTCAGTTTTTTGTCAGACTCGACCTTTCAGTTATTCTTTTTGACAGCTTCTTCATATACTTGTAAAAGAACAGACTTAAGTGATTCTTTCTATTCTATTTTTAAAAGTCAGCCTTGGATGTTTTAACAGAGAGGCCAAAGAATTAGAAAACCTTATCCTGAGCATATAGGTTCAGATAAGAAATAATCAGTGACATAATCGGATGAAGTTTGGGTTTACTGATGCTGCTCCTGTTTTGTGCTTGTATGGAACATTTCTTTTTGAGCAGAGTTTTGCTGAAGTTGTTAACATGCAACTTGCAAACTTCTTGATGAACGTGTTAAGACAGTTTCTTCTGGTTTTATGTGTGTGTGTTTTCTTTTTCCAAAAGCAAGCACTCAAAAGATACCTCCTGGGTCAGCTGAAAGATGTTTTACATCAGAGTAGTTAATGCTGCATATGTAACAATGATGTCTCTGTTGCAGTGTTTTCTAAATCTGTTTGGGGGGGTGTTTTGGGGCCGGGGGATTTTGGTTTTTGGTTTTTTGGGGTTTGTTTTTTTTTGTTTATATTGAAGCAAATTTCTGCTAGCAAATGTACTTGTAGTTCCACTCTGGTTTAACTGAGTTGCTAGTTTCTTAGCCCTTATTATTTAAATGATACAATTTTTTTCTTGTCATGTGACAGCTAAAGAATTGGCAAATGGAATAGTGGAAGAACAATGCAACTGCTTTCCAAATTTTATTTGTGCAGAGCCTTTAGCATTTTATAAAAAAAAAACCCAGCAAACAAAAAGGTGGTAAATAAGAGGTTATGCAGGTTATATGAAGAACCAATTTTTTCTCTAGCAGTTGTCAATAAACCACAGATACAATTCTGCAACACCTGACCTTGTTAAGATGATCATAAAGAAATATTTTATTTCTTGATGTGTGTGCCACTCATTTAATCATGCTGTGGGACTAAATGTGGTCTCTGCTTCTATAAAGAAGGAACTTTGAACAGAAAGCTTGTTCAGAACAAAATACACAATTCCCAGTAGCAGTAGTTTTCTGAATCCTCCTCACTCTGTATGCTTTTGGGCTACATTAGTGTGATTCTGACTAGTAACAAAAATCTTGGAGATTGGAGAAGGGAAGGGAGATTAGAGGTGAAACCTAACCAATACTTTGTGCTTTTGGAAAATGCCAAATAATTCTAGCCAGAAGGAGAAAATCTGGTTTGAAATTTCTACTTGATTAAATAATTCTGCCTTCATCTCACTTCATGGTACTGCTCAGTTGAGGCCTTTTGTTCCACTTACTTGAGTTTTGGGATATTTGATGTTGTTGTCAGGCTCTCAGGAAATGTTATCAGTTGTAAAAGAGCCCTATTTAAGTATATTAATCTCCTTGATAAGCACCTACATTAGAAATTTAATCTTAAGAAATATCATGTAAGGATGAATTTAATTCTTCTTTAAAGCTTTATTATTTTAAATAACGACATTTTATTTTCTGTGTGCTGCTAGTAATGTTTTCTTAGTTTTACAAACGGATTTATTCTTAAATCTTATTTGTGGTTTTAAAATAAAAGCCACCTTTTGACTTACTGGGCAGTAAGTCAAGTAAGAGCCTCTCTGCATCTCTGCATCAAGAATCTCAAGTAAGAGCCACTCTGCATCTTCAGTGTGTACATCAGTACACAACACAAAGTTCCCATATGAAAGGATACCAGAAAAATGCCACCAGTGGAAAATTTTCTGGTTCTCTGTCTGTCATCTTACAAAGATGAAAGATGAGATGTCACACAGGGAGTCAGGGTTTACTAAAATCCACACACAATTTTCTTCCCAGGCTGGTGGGACAGGATCTACTCCTTGTACTCCAGCCCAACCCTGCAATAAAGAGACAGATGAAACACAGATACATCTTGAACTTCTGGATCATAGCAGGTGTCAGCTGGGACAGAGCTTCATGGAAAGATCTGAGACACCTCTGGTGTTTTCTGATATGTTTTATGACTAATGTGTGGGGGGAGGAGATTAAAATATTCAAGCAGGGATAAGCTGGGAATAGAAGGTGGTGAGAATCAATAATGAACAGAAATTACTAAAAGCTAGACTCTGCTTTTGTGTGCTTTAGGTTCTCCTTTAGTTGTTGCCCCCATTCCCTCTTTCAGATTGAGATTATTTTTCTGATGCTGATTTGCCATCTAATTCTTTAGATGTCTGTTGAGAGCTGGAACTGAATTGGCAAATCTAACAGGGCTGTTTGATGCTGCTGCAAGCAATGAAACAGCTGTAAAAAAAGGAAAATAAGTACAAAGACATGATTGCAGGGTTGTGTTCTGTGCCAGATTCAAGTCTCCTAATAACTTTCAGGGGGAAGGGTTGGATTATGGCTGCCTGTAGAAGACTGTCTGTGGGAAATAGCTTTCTCTCAAACCTTTGTAGCCTATTCCCTAGAGTTTTCAGGCTGTACCTTTGTGCATTAGCACTCTTACTGTCAGTCTTACGTGTGGATTTATCTGTAGAATGTATAAAAGTTTATGATGCCCAAGAATTTAGGCCATTGGAAGCCCATCTGAAATTTTTGAGAATGCTTGGTATAAATGTGTGTGGAGGGTAGGAATTGAAGATTCTTGTATAAATTCAGATACAGATTTATTGCAACCAAAACATTTTGGACTGGAAATTGGTTCAAAGCAGCATCTGTTTACTCATGTTTCTGAGATTTCATGGTCACTTTTTTTTGTCTTCACCCTAAAATGCATGTCCACAGCTGTTTTGATTTTTCGAGATGGTCTTAAAAGAGCAGTCACCTTTACAGATTCAAAGCTTGTGCTTTATTTCCTCTCTTGTAACTGCTTTAGTTTTCCTGCTGTCCTCATGACATATGGTGTGTATCCTGCAAGTGCTTTTAAGCAAGTTTTTCATGTTCCTTGCTCTTCAGACAGACTTCAGATACTTATTAATTTTATCAAGCAGTTCATTCACAACCAGGAGTTTGTCTTTTGTGCAAAGGCTTGATTGAAAGTCCTCAGTTGGCACTCAGTAAGATGGTCTCCCAGAATTATGTAATATAGCAGGGGGAAAAAAGAGTGCTCACTAACCTGGAGTTTGTAGGCTTTGCTTTTCTGTGCCAGCAGTTGTTGAGCTGACCTTTGTCTCATCACCCTTAGGACTGCTTTGACACTTTTCAAAGGAATTCTCTTAATTCCTTTCTGTGTTCCTCAGACTCATCTGGTTCATAATTTTGGAAAGAAATATTGTCATAATATCTTAATATTAATTGTCCAATTTTTCTAAGAGAACATGTGTCCCTGTGTTTATGTATGTCTGCACTTTATGCATATGTAATAAGATTTTTAGCATCTCATCAGTGGAGTATCTTGTGGGACATTTTGGGTTATATTTTTGAGTTGTAAAGCTGTTGTATCCCAAAAGCACCTGTTTGGGAGCAGAGGTCACTGCAGTTCCCATCAAGCAAGAGCCACAGAAGTCTTCCCCAGAAAGAATTTTTTTTTTATATTTTCCTTCTTATTTATTTGATTTAGATCAGCTTAGTAATACCTACATGTGAAACTGATTTATTGTTCTGAGTAAAAGCTGTTTTGAAGACTTGGTCTTAAATTATGAAACCATTGGCCAAAATTTTATTAGCTGTATTACTGACCTGTAGAAATTTTTAGATAAACCAAAAGGGTCCCTCCTGGCCCTTAGTGTTAATCCCTTTGTGGAAATGATCCTGAAGTGATAATTGGTAGAGCCTAGCAGAGAATTTATAATAGGAAAACAAATTAAATGTCAACAATTATGAAAGGGACTTTATATTTTGACCCTACATTTGAAGTATTGCATAGCTGTAATAACCTATTGTCTGTGACTAGCATGGAGGAATATAAATCATATGAGGTGTCTGTATGATGGGTAGAATTAGAGATAGCCATAGAGCAAACTGACAGTGCCATTTTGTTCCTCTAAAATATGTTAATCAGGTTATGCATAAAAGGATTTAAAATGTCATCCTGAGCTATTTGTAACTGTATAAGTTCAGTGGGAGTCACTTTCACAGAAAACATGCAGTTATATGCTGTAAAAGATGGGTTTGTGTTTTCTTTATGCATCAATCTTTTGTGCTGTGTTTCAAAGAGAATAGAACAGATGGGAGTTTGTTTTTGAGACAACTCAGCCTGTAAACCTGGAGTATTGTGAGACGGTGTGTTATTGAAAGGCTTTAGCATGGAGGGTTTTTGTTTTCTGTATAAAGTTGCATTAGGTTAATAAATTTTTTACCATGCTGTTAGACATGAAAGTATTGGTACAGTAAATAATCCTCTTCGTCCAACATTTCTAAATACACTGGCTTGCATGCTGTGTTCCTTTCTTCAGGAGAAACCAAGAACTGATTGTGACTGGCTGCCAGGAGGACAGCAGTTTGTCTCTCCATGTGGGAAAAGCATCTTTGGCTGGCACCAAATGGGATTATACCATTGCCAGGAGCCATCTCCACCTTTGCCATTATACCACTGCCAGGAGTCAGCTCCCGCTCCTTAATTATTGCTTTTGTGTGGAACAATTCATCCTGTGTGGAGAACGTGTCCTTTCTTAAAACCGTTCAGTGAAGGTCCTGTGACTTCTGTAGTGTCCCGCCAGGACAAGCCAATGTGGTGTCTCTGTGTGTGTAAGGTTGCTGTGTCTTTGTACCCACGGGGTGTAGATATGTTCATATGTTTACATCCCCACAGGGGCATCTAAACTGGCATGTTGGGAATGAGGAGGGAATTTTTCTCCAGCTGTTGTTGGTCTGGCATGGCTGACGTGGCTGTGCTGGTGTCCTCAACAAAACCTGCTTAGGAGCACAAGGAACAAAGCAGAGATGGCAGACAGCTGAAAATACATGTATTAGTGTAGTTTCTTACAGAATAATGCTACTTCCATGTCAGTTGTTTTTCTTCTCAGATATGCTTCAACAAATACATAGAATCAGTGGAAATAATTTTCTAGGGAGGAATTAGATGAAATGTCGTATAATAAGGATATTTAACATGAAACTGAATTTGTTTTAATGTAAGAGTCTGTTACTCTTTTTATAGCAGAGGATAACGTGAAAACATAAATGGACTTTGGAGTTCAAGCCAAATTTGCCTTGATATTAAATGCAAGACCTTTTTTCTGGCCAAGTGAGCCTTGTGTCGCTTTTAAAAAATATCTGTAGGTTTCAGAGTACCTGGGATGCACAAATGTTAAGAAAAGGCACTTAGGTAAATCAATACATATTTTACCTCTTCTCTGGGTGTTGTTTAACTGCTGGCTTGAGATAACCATAAGGGGGATGAGCTCAGTGGGCTGTCTCATGAACTCTTCTTAATGAGCATTATGTTATTTTCCCCTCTTGTTTTTTCTAGACTGTTCAATTAACCCCCAGACGATGGCTCAACCTGCAGGAGTACCAAAGCAAAAAAATAATGGCAGACCATGGGGTTACAGTTCAGAGATTCTTTGTAGCTGATTCTGCAAATGATGCCCTGGAGGCTGCTCAGAGACTGAGTAAGTTGACTGTTAATGGGAGGACTCTGCTTCACTGGATAGCAATCTGGAAAATAAATTGTTTTCTAATAAGTTTAAACAGTCTTTAAACTGATGCTTACTGAAAAGCTTTGATATTTGATCCAGACCATAAATATATGCTTAATTTTTTATATGAACAAGTTTATGGTGGCAATCCTTAGAACTTTATTTCTCAAATGTTTTGCATGCAGCATGTAACGTGAATTCTTTAATTAACATTACAATAACTCAGAATAGCTGTGGAAGAAATTTTTTTTGTATACTTGATATAATTTAAGGATCTGAAATGAATGAACTTGTGTAAAAAGCTGTTTTCAAACAAAAACTCGCTCTATTATAAAGCAAGGGAAGGAAAAGTTTGTGGCCTCTCCATTTTAAAAGATACTTAGATATTTGTTAATGTGTGTGTCCAAATGAAGAAATAGAAAAGGTGAGTTGAGTTACCATCACAAAAGGATGAAAAGAGAAGCTGGCTGAAAGAGAAGACCCGGCTTCTGGAGCTTTATTTTGTTTCTCTGGCAACATCCTCATTCTGGTGGGTTGAACAAAAGATGTTAATGTGGGTCAGAAATGAATTTATGTAATAGCTTTTCTCTCAAAAAGAAAGTGTTAAAGTACTTTGTCAATCTGTTCTAACTGAAATAATTTTTGTACTTTTTAAAGTTGTACAGTTTTCCTCTTTTCTTTTAGCTTTTGTTAATATATCAAACATCAAAATGCCAGAGGGCAGACATTATTGTAAGTCTAATTGTGTAGTTACAGCAAGGCTTTTTGGTTTATGCTTTACATAATGCACAGGCCACTTAGTTAAATGCATTTGAATTTTGCACATTGGAAGGTAAATTAACACAACTTACTCATATCCAAGATCTCATCAGACTTCAAGTAGCTGAGTAGCATTAGCATAATGGCTTGTTCAATCTCTAGAACTTCATTAAGGTGATACATTTTTCAGTGATCAAAACCTTCTTATGAAAATCAGTATATTTGAAAATATATCTGAAACAAAAAATTAAATGCAAGTGTTATGGTCATTTCGCAGTACAAAATGGAAAAGTTGGACATAAAGCAAAGCACATAAAATTGGAATGTTTCCTCATGTCTGGATGTCTGAGAAATTCAGGGAATGCTAACTGAAGCTGTGGCAGGTTTATCACCAGTCTTACAGCACTTAAACTCTCCTCTTCGTGATTGAACTCATAAATGGATTGGCCTGTCCAATAACTATTGCTGTTCTTGATCTCTGTGACTATTTGGAGATATAAATTACTCCATTAAAGGCAGTGAACCTCCTCTGTTTTATGATGCTAAGTTTATTTCAAATAACCTCTGTAGCTTGCTTGCTTTGCAAATCACAGAACTATCCGTCTGTTAAAAACAAACAAAAAAACAGTGTTTAAATAACCAAAAGTAAAATCCAGAACCAAAAAACGTTTGGTCATGCAACTTTATCAGGTAAATTTTATTTTAATTGTGTGGGCTTGTTAGCACTTCAGAAAGCAGAAGTCAGTGGCACCTTTCTTCATTTGATGTACATTGTGCACTACTGAGCATGAAAGAATTGTGGTTTATGATGTGGAATCTATTTCATGTTGGAATGACTGACACTCCATTGATCCACTTAATAATTAACAACATCCTCGTTATCATTCTGGTGGAGTGCTGTCCTTGTACTTCTGACATGCACTTTGAAAACTAAGAATCAAGAAGATCAGTTTTGCTCCTGTGGTCATTGTTGTTCCAAGATTTTGCCGGGTTTATGTTCTTTATGATCCCTCAGATTAATATTGTCTCTGTCACTCAGGTTTATCTGCACAATTTGCAACTGAATATGCTGCCACACAAAGTAAAAAGATACGGGAAAGCAGGAAACTTCAGCCTACAGGAGGCACAAAATATTATGAAATAAAATAACCAGTGAAGGCAGCTTGGGGTTGTTGTTGATAGAAAGGCATTCTGCAGTAAAATATAGGGAGAGGCCAACCTCCCCTGCCAAGTCCTGCTCAAAAATCTCATGTTTTAGGTGCTGTGTGCCACATTGCAGCTGTCTTCCACCTTGGCTTCTTCAAAGAAGAAAAGGTGCTTGTCAACATATTTCAAAGATAAAAATAGGATAAAGTTCTCAAAACTTGAAAGTCAAAGGTTCAGTATTTTTCTTGTGAAAAGGAAATTTTTTCTATAGCCCTCAGAATTACAGGAGAAACAAGAATTTTCCTTTATAATCTTACAGCATTTCATCACTCATATGGGTCTGTGTATGTGATAAAGGGGTACAGATAAGGGGATAGGAATTTCTGCCTGCATAAATTCTGAAATCCACAATTCAGTTTCACAATTCCACCAACTATTTTGTGCTTGACAGAACTGCCTTTACTGCTGCAGGGCCTGTGCTCACCAGTTTTGCTATTGTTGGATTTCCTGTTGATGCAATGGAAAGAGATGAGATGAGATGATTTTTGCTGCTGTCTTCACTTGTCGGGAAGGTGTTGATGCATGTCTTCTTGAAAGGGTTTGCCTTTATGTATCAGCAGTTTTGTTACACTGTGCTCATTTCCTCTCTTTCTCTCTATTTTTATTAATATATACGCTGAATGTTAATTTTCTCAGATACTTTCAAGACTTACCACCTGCACAAAAGGCAGTCTACAAGGAATTTTTAATGGAACTAAAGGATTGATTTTTTTTTTCCCTTCTAAGATAAGAATGCCAGATGTAAGAAAAATTAACATGACATCACTAATATTGACTTCAAAAGAAGTTGTACACAATAAAGAATACAGAATTAAGCCCCAAGGAATACATTGCCTTCTATGTGCTAAGCAATTTTCAGGTGTAACCTGTAGAGAAGGCAATATTTACAGAGTGCCAAGAAATTCAGTCACAACAGTTTTCTGGTTTGTGTTAAAATTCCTTGGTTTTCAAGAGAGGAAGGAAAGATGTTGTCCTGCTTTGCTGCACAGTATGGTGTTGCTTGATCTGCTCTCTGAAGAAACTTAATTTGTAAACAAGTTCTTACAATTGCAGTGCAACTACTTAACAGAAAAAAAAAAAAAAACAAACTTGGGAGCCAAGTTTTTGTCTGAAATATAAGCTCATGTGGCTGTTTTGTATTAACTCACAGTCTTCTGATCTAATTCACACTTAATTTAGAGCTTGTTTAGCCAGAGAAGGCATTTCCTTACTTGCTGTTTCTTTTCTTTGCCCTGTAGCACCAATACCTAAGGAAGTAATCCTTGTATATGCTGTGTGTGCATTGCCACTGCCTGCACTGTGCATCAGTTCAGGGCATCATTTGCTCTGGGCTCCTCCAGCAGAAGCCCTTGAGTCTCGTGTTCTGCTCTTTGTGCTCTGCCTGATGGAGAAGTTATTAAGGGACCCATCATTTCAAACTAGGAGGTGGGCAGAGCTGAGAGGGGCTGTAATTGTGCTGGAGGGGGCTGCTGTGCACTGTCATTTGGCTCTTTGGATCAGTAGAGAGCTTAGAGGTGGCTGGCACTGCTGACGGTCCTAAATCGATGCCGGGAACTTGGCACGTGTTTCTTCTGCTGAATTTTAACAAAAGCAATAGAATGCTGCCTGTTGCCACTTAGAGTGTTTCATTACATTTAGGAATCAGTCAGGTGCAGTGTTCACACTCTATCACAGAGAAATGCAGTTCAATTGAGTGCAAGGTTTTTATTCACTCTTCTTGAAAAAAAGAATAAAACAAAATATAGCCCTCTGCATGTCCTATTACTATTGCTTATGCATGAGGGAACTCATAAAATTCGGCTTTGGACTGAAGGCGTGCATTTTATATCAGGCTGGAGAGGTAAACATGTATTTTATAAAGAACAGAAAGGGTTTATTGAAGCATCTTTTCATGAGGTCATTTACCTGTCACCTATTATTCACCATTTTTTAGAATATTGAAAGAGTTCTTGGTCATGTGAGCACCAGTCTCCTTCCTATCTCAGCTCCTGAAGTTTTTTTTCTTCCTGTGGCTTTTTAATTTAAAGGGAAGGCTGCATTTTTAGATGCTGTTTTAGATCCCTTATCTGAAAATTCACCTCTCTAGTACCAGTTGTGAAAACCACTTGAAAGCAATTTATGTTCAGAAGGGATCAAAAATTGACCTTTTGGTTGGTAGTGTCCTTTTTGTGTAGAGCATGAAGAATTTGTTGGTGATAATGCTATCTGCATTTAATTTAAGCTTTTATGCTAGGAAAATTAAAAACATCCTTGAACCTGATGTTTCTGAGGATATTTGAAATGTGAATTCAGGTCCTTTTTTCTTATACCAGGAAGAGCTTTTCTATGAGTATCCTGTACAGAGTGGCCCTCTATATAAAATTTTATTTGAGAAACTTGGCTACTTAGCTGATCTTTTTTTACTGTCATCATGGGGTTGCTTATGTGATTCAATTTCCTCTCTGTTTCTGTCCATCAGGATAGGTAGCAGAATTGCTTCTTTCAGCATTTCTGATTTCCATATTTCTTTCCATTCTATCCTTCACTGTGAAGTAATAATTTTTCACCTGTGCATAATGAGTTATTTCTCAAAAACCCTCGTGTACTTAGTGGTTATAACTAGTTATTTTTTAAAGCCACTCAGATTATCCTTTTCTGCATATGTTGAAAAAATCATGTGTTGCTGCAATAGCATTCCAGGGAAATGTACACAGAGAACTTGCTTGCTGGTGAGGAACAGCTCTCCCACAAGTCCTCTTATTTTCTCTGACAGCTTTTATTAAAGTTCCTTAGACTTAAATTATAGCTTTCTGAAACTGTTCTTTCAGGCAAAATAATGCTGTAAGTTATTGACTAATATGATCCTATTCTCAGATGGGTAAGTATTTAGAAAACAATCTTTTAAATTTAATAGAAAACTGGTGGTAGATGAGCTGCCTTTGGACCACGTTCTGAACATGAGTATTTCTCTGTTCCACTTAATGGATTTTGCCTTGTCAGAGGGATGAAATCTAAGATTAGAGTGAATCTGCATTTTCCAGCCACTTCTCAGTGCTAGAAAATACCTGTTAATACTCCATTACATGCAGTCCTTATGGGGCATTCCTTGAATGCATCAATTCAAAGCTCCACAAAATTTGTCAATGTCTGTGGTTTTACCCTCTTTCTGTCCCTTCTTCAGTTCCCTGTTGTTTTTTAGAGCCTTCTCCTCCCTGTGCCCATTTGCTCATTTCTTCTCTGCCCTTCTCCCACCTTATGAGTTCTGATTGAGAAAATCTTCCTCTTTTATTTTTTTTTGTGCTAAACTGGTTTTTTGCTTGCTGAAGTGCTTTGCTCAGACCCACATTTGCTTGACTTAGCAATCATAGAAAGTGTATGATCAGAAGACAAATACTGATTGCTAACCATGGTTTAAATGATATTTAAATATTATCAAATAATATTACAAACAATAGTTTTTTTCCTACATTTGTCCATGTTGCAATGATTTGATTTTTGGAAAAAATCCCCAAATATCATGGTTGTGCAAACAACTTTAAGATTCTCACTTGTGTCTGAAAATGATGAAAATAATAAAGTAGAGTAAAAATTATGAAGGCAACATGTTTGCTGCAGTTAAAGTAATCCTTTGTAGGAGGCTTGGTAATCAATATGTCAGTGACCCAATTTATTTACCTCATCTACTGGATGAAAAAGATCAGTCATGGAAAATCAGAGCAGCTAGGAGAGGTGTTACAGGGTTTTGTTCACCAAATGTGCTGTGCCAGGGAGTTTGTTAGAAAGTCCTGGGGAATTTGCTGTGATAGAGCTACAGCACAAACCAGGAGTAAAGCACCTATGCACAGCAGTTACTTTTATGGACATTCTTCATTGCTTTTTGGAGCTTTGGCTTAATCTGCCTTGGAAGCTGAAGTGCACAAGGCACAGGCAAGGCTGAATTAAGATTTCATTTGAGGATTTCACACTCAGTGGCTGTTGGTGCTACAGGACCTTTCCCCTGGATAGCAGCCCTAAGATTGTGCTGCTTTCTCCTCTGTGCGCATGGCTTGGTTGGGTCTGAATCTTGTAATCCTGCTTGTGCTCCCTCCCCTGTGCTCCCCTCCTCCCTGTGTCTCATGCTGAGAAAGTGCTGCACAGGGCTGGCAGAGAAGTGGCAAACTTGGATGTGCAGCAGTATTTCAGCAGTGCAACATCCTTGCTACACCCTGCGAGGGCTCGCTGCCTTCCTGCCTGTCTCATTCCAGCTCTGCAGCTCAGCAGTGTGTTTCCACACAAAGCCTTGGCACCTCTGTGTTTTCTGGGGAAAGCAGGCAGCTGTGGAGCCACTCATGCAGTTGTTGGTAATGGCCACGTGTGTTGCATCCTGCGTGCTAGAAAAAAACAGGTAGAGAAACTTCCAGCTTCTCTAACTGGGAGTTTTATTCTTTTTCAAAGAAAGTTATTAATAGATTTTGTCAAAGCTCACCACTGGGCATTGTTTTGTTTCAAATTGAACCTTTTTGTTTCAAGTTAACTTACAAATTGTGGCTTTTGTAATATTTTAGATGTGGAAATTGTTTGCAGGACCCTCTGTCTCCAGAGGAATTACAGAAATAGTTATTTTGAAATGCATTGTTATGAAAAACAATTGTTTTGTTTTTCTTATCTATTCCCTTCGTTAGAGAATTGCATGCTGAGTGTGAGTCAGTAAATGCAAGCTTGAGACTGCTTACATTAGTTGGATATTTTATAACCATTCTTTGTCACCAAATGTCTTCATATTCAATAGATTTATAGTAATATGAGTAATGGCTTGGGGGCTAACAAATCAAAATCTCATTTCTGATGTTTGACACTAATGCTGAGCTGACTTATTGTTCTCTGTGTTGGATTTCTGATCAAATTACCAAAATAGCTGTTTGAAAGTAAAACACAAAGTCAAAAATATTCTAGAAAAGGGGTACTGAATTCAAAACCTAATGTGTGCCACAGAGCGTTGGCATTTGCAAATTTCAGTTGTGTTAAGTACACTACTGGATTTTTGTTCATAAAAGAAGGAGGCAACAGAAGTTACAGTTCTTGATTCAGGAATTTTATCAGGTGGTAAAAAATGCAAAGTTTTACAAGGAGGATGCGAGATGACTGCTGGTATTTATTCCACTCTTGTCACACCATGTTTTATGGTTCTTCAAGGTAGTTTTGCAGCTGCAGAACAATAACCAGATGCGTAATTGAGAAGCAGCTGCATGAAATTTTCATTTTTTTATGCATAAAATCAGAACCATTAGACACACTTTATGTATAAGGTACGAAATACTAAACAACAATGTTTTCTCTGTAGTACTAGCAGCTGTGTAAAGGAGAGAAATTACTCCTTTTACACTCTCCAGATGCCCATCAGCTTCTAAATATTCAGGGGCCAATTACTGAAAGCAAGTTTCATTCTTCTCTGGTTTTCTTTCTTCTTTTCCTTGTTTGTTACTCTGTGCTGTGTAATGCTGCATCTTCCATGTGATCAGTCCCAGTGGATAATCCCATGTATGGGGTCTCAAATACAAAAGTGATGCTTGTGCCTGTTTTGCATTGAAACTTTTCAGTGGAAGGACTAGTAGCACAATCATGTTGAATAAAATCTAAGAAGGAATGATGGCATTCCTAAGATAGGATAGTTTATAATTGATATTGTCATAATTTCCCTGATCTCCTGTACTGTCCCCCAGGTGACACAGGGTACAGCAGGAAGATACTGTTGTTGGTTATCCACTTGCTATATATAATTTATTTGGGAAAGTTGCCTTTTTTTTTTTTTTTTTTAATTTGGCAATTGTTTCTGTTAATTTTATTACACCTTATGTCTTTATGGACTGGGTGGTGGTTTAGGATGGGCTGGACTGATGAATAAGGATATTAACTTGTACATTTGCTATAAAAGCACATGGTTTGGAACCAAGCCAGGAATCTCTCACAACTGACTTTTCAATTCTTGTGAAGCTCAGAGAGCACCCAGCATCCATCCTCCATACCACGATTCCCATCCCCTATTTCCTCCTCAGCCTCTTCCAGTCAATGAGGTAATATTAACTGGTATTTTGCAAAGGTTAGGATGACTTGCAAGAGCTTGTTTTATCTTTGAAGATGGGAGTAATTTACAGGTTGAATATACCAGTAGTTGAGAAGTATGATCATAAGAGGTTGTGATTTTTTTTTTTTTTTGGTAGATAATCTCTACCTAAAATGATAGAGCAGTTTTTGAAGCTAAGGATGTTCTGACATTTTGCTAATCTGCTACTTCATATTTGAGAAAGTGCTGTGAATTTTAACTATGTTTATCTACATTTCTTCAAATATTTGCGGTTCAAGAAAAGTAAAATATTTCAATACATTTATGAATACAAAATGTGTCTTTGTAACCCTGCTGGATTCAGCTGGGAGATATTATCTGACTCTTTGCATCACAGTATATTTTAAATGATGCTCTAACCCTTGAGAATGTCACCACAAAAAAACATTTAGTGAGAATCATGTTCAGGGTAGTTCCAGAAGTTAGCTATGCTCTTATTATAAGTGATTTTTGTTTTATTAAGAAAAATTGGAAGTTGACACTTTTACCTCTGTGTGGTATACTCTTCCTGGTCCTACAGTTAAAGTCAGCTTTTGTTCCGTGCATCATTATGAAGGGGAACATTTTTCTTGCACCTCCCCTGGGCTTACTTGGACTGCTCACCTGAGTAAGATGAATATGGCTAAACTTCATGCTATAAATCTTAAATATATTTATTGTTCTAAATACTTAAGAACAGCCCTGGGGGTTTTGGAGAAAGAGAAGAGAAAGGCAACCAAGAAGAGTTTTCTGTATGAACAGTTAACAATATAAAGTCACTGTGAAGATTCACCACTGCTGCACTGCACTTCCCTCTGCTCCTGCCAAGTCTTGGACCCCTCTGTTCCTCCAGTTTGTCCCCTGTACAGTTCAGTAGTAGCTTTCCTGATCTTGGTGTGTTGAGCTTTGTCCCCACTGAAGATTATTGCCATAACAGTCCCAGTGCCACGTCTGCACGTCCAACATCCCCTCTTGTTCTTGTTCCCACAGATAAATCTTGTATCCAGGTTTTTGGCTGAGCTCATTAGATGTTCAGTGTGTTTGATTTTCTTACTGGTCTTTCCAAATCCTGCCTTCAGTATAATACAGCTTTTACTTGGATATTTTGGAATAAAAGTGGAACAAGAGAGACTTGAGGCTGATTACTGCAAATTTGACTATCTTAGGAAAAACTATTCTTATGCAATCTTCCCCTCCCCCCAATTAAATACAGGCTTATGTCTCATTCCATAAAGTAATCTGCCATTTAAATATGATTAATGTATACTATAGATAGCTTGCTTATTTTATCTCCTGAGTGACATTCCTATTTGAAGTGCATATGCAGATAGTATTTATTTAGTTGTTTCTTTGGTCCATAAGAAGCCAAGTTAGGTGCTTGAAGATGTTTGTATGGAAAAGTTATTTTACAATTTTAACATGAAAAAATTTCATGTGTTTTCATATTTTATGTTGTTGGTTTACAAGATGAGACTCCTGTGTCGTTGAGCTTATGCAGCTTTGTGACTATTTTCACAATTTTGATTTATGGGTTCTGATTTATGGCTGGGTTTTACGTTGAGTTTCTGATGTTTCGTGTCATGTAAATGGTGAGATGTCTGAGATTCCACAGGCTGGAGTAAGCATTCCTTCAGAAACCTCTCTGCTGATGAAGAAACAAAATAAACCAGTCAAATTAAATACTAGAGAGAGACTTTTAAGGGCCAAGGTTCAGGGGTAATTGAACATGAGTTGCATATCACTGAAGATGTCTCGATGTCAGAATTTTCTGTTGTGCAGAAAGGATCCAATTAGTGCAGTTAACAGCAGGTAGGGCAACGTTAATTATATGTTCTTTTGTCTCTATGAATTGTTTTAGCTGTTTGGAGCCTTCTTCTTTTGCATACTATTAAGTAAATTATACTGCAAGAGGCTTTCTGAGAGTAAACCGTGACCACAATTTACACAAATGTGATTTATACTGCCTTAGACACCAGTTCTGAACTTGACCTTGAATTGAGAAGGTTGGAATGCAAGAAATGGCAGAAGCATGAACAAAACATCGTGCGAAAGTGTTGCCTTTAAAGAAAGATTGTCCCATTGTATATCTGACACTTCAATAAAATCAGGAGCTCTTTTCAGCAGCACAGAGAGGAGGAGTAATCTACTGTAGGTTTATTTTCAGCTGTTACCTCATCTGATTTGTAAACCAGGCAGACACGATTACATGACTCTGCAGAAGCTGAGACGTGGGCTTTCTGATGTGGCAAAGCAGCTTGCTGACCTTAACTTAATGAAATATCAACCAGTGCTTAACAGTTGTCAGGATGACACAGAGCATCTGTTTTTGAGGATTCATAGGAGGGGCCACTGGGATGGTGCTTAGGGCACACACTTGTCATTTAAATGGCAGACTGGCTGAACCCACACACTCAGCTGCCCAGGGTTATAAAGCTGGTGTGCAGATGTGGTGATCTGCTGCTGACAAGTTCAACACAATTTGATCCATGGTCCTGCTTGTCTGAAGATGAGAAGGTGCTGAACAGCACCGTGCACGGAGAATGTGACTGTTTGAGATGTGCTTCCTCACCTGTTGTGTCAGGTGAGTTGAACACAGGTTCAAGGTTCTTAAATCAGCTGCACGTTCTCCTGCTTTGCAAACAAAGTTGGTGTTTATTCCAATTTTACGTTTTTACCCAGAAAAGTTCCGTTTACATGAGTAATTGAGAAAGCTCCAAATTCAACTGTGTGATATGACTGCTCACTCATTGTGGTGTTTAGACTGTGCAATTTCATTAGAATATGTAGAGTTCAATTTCCAAGCATAATATCTGCCTTCAAAATCCCCACAGAGCTCAACTTGCAGGAAGCCTGAATGAAACAGCTTTGCTGGTTTCCACATCACGTTGGGATACATCCTTTCCTGCAAATGCTGATTGGCAAACCAAAAGCTAATGCCTCTCTCTTGCTTTTATATTCATTTTTCTTGGCTAATTTAATGTTATGAAACCTGTAAAACATGAAGTTTAATGTATATAGTTATATGTTTGCTGCTGAGGTGGTGATTGGAGCTTGAGATAAATGCCAAGCTGTCAAAACTGGGGGGTAGCATTTTTGTATTCCCTCAAAGGACTGGGGAGGGGCTGGTATGTGAGAAAGGCATGTTGGCTTCTAATTAGGCAGGGCAGTGCTGTCAGTAATTGAGACTTGTGCCATGTGAATGTATGTACTGCTCTCTGTCTTTAACTAACTGCAAAGTGCCCTATTCAATACTAGAAGTTGGTTGGCTTGTGTACCCTCCCTGCTCTTTCCAAGTTCTAAAAGCTGATCATATATCTTAAGGAGATATATAAATCCCAGACTGCATTCCTTGGGTTTCAGCTTAGCAGAGGTTGGCCTCTCTGCAGCCCATTGGGTCATAATTACACAGAATTTGCTGTGCTGCCCCACAAACTGCTCTGAACAGAGTCCTGGGTGACAAGTCAGGTGCTGAACTGATTCAGATGAAATGCTTGGGCAAAGCTGTGTGAACCCTTCCAAGGGCACAGGAAAAAAGAGATAAAAAGACTGGAGTAGTCAAGGGAAGCACTGGGAACCTTGACATTGACAGGAGGTTCTTGTGCTTCTCAGTGCATTTGTGTGTCCTCAGCTTTCCTGTGAGGTTCAAGAGCAACAGAAGTTTGTAAGCTCAGGTTTCTTCAAGGACTTAATAAGAATTTGTGCAAATAACTTGGGAAATTTGTGGTCCAGGAGTACCAATAATACCTGTAGGTGCTAGGGAATGTTGGTTTCTGCCAATATCAGCACATTATTCTGTAATACAAGTTGTGACAACAACCCAAGAAATTAGTTCGTAAATTCAATAATTTTGGTCTCATGTTGGGTTGAAATGTGTTTCTGATATCTAATGTCCATGCTGCTCACTGTATACAGTAAACTCAGGGCAGCATGGACCAGTGGGAAGAAAGAGCCCATTTAAAAGAGTGAGGAAGAAGGAGCCATCAAAGCAAATATCATATTCCTCCCAACAAAGAAGTCCAATGAAGAACAGCCCTAGATCAGAATGAAACTGCCCACCTTTGGACCCAGAAGTGCAGTGGAAGCAGGAGCATAACACCAGGAGAAGAGGTAGCAGTTAGGAAATAGTTGTGTAACAATTTTAACTGCATTATTATAGAGATTTTTCCCCGCATATAAGAATTAATTCCTGTTTGTAACAAGTAAATCTGGAATTTAAAAAAAAAAGGCAACTACATTGTTGAGATCATGGGTATATTTACAATATATTCTTGGCTTTATATGTGTCTAAATATGTAAATTGTGCTTTCTCTTTGCCCATAAACAAGGTTTTGAGTGTAACATTGCTCGTGGCTTAGGTTTCTGCAGACACCTAACAAGTGTGACCTGCTTCCCTGAAGCTCAGCTTCTGTACCTCTAGAAGGTTCTTGAGGTGTGTGTGCTTCCCTGCAGGAGGCCAGTATTTGGGTTTTTAAACACCTTCCCTCCTTTTTTGTCATGAATCCAAAGTCAGTACACTGAGGCCGTTCCCCACTTGGAAATATTTTTTTACAAGAACAAAGAGACAGTTTCTTTTGTATATAAAGAAAGAAATAGGCTTATGTGCAGGAGTGAAGGATCTTAAATAAAACATTGTCCTTTTTCTACCTTGGTTCAACTGGGAAAATCAATTTTTGGTTCCTCAACTGCAAAGAAAGATCAAAAGGAAAAACTGACAATCCAAACAAAGGGCAAGGTGATGGGGGCTGCTTGCACTCCCGTTCCCTGGTGTGCTTCATACAGGCACTTTTCCAAGCAGAATATATTTACAGAAGAATCAAGGGTATTTTTTTTGTATCTCCAAATCAACGATGTTGTGACTAAAAGTGACCTGAGTATAAAAGTAAAAAAACCCCTACTTTATATTACAATTTGTGAAGTTCTTTGGTGCTAATTTTAGTTTTCAGATGTGTCAGGTTCCTCGTTGCAGAATACTTATGTTTTAAAGAATTGTCATTGATTTTACTTCACTAGAACTGGCCAAAACCAGAACTTTTTTTCCTTTTTTTTTTTTTTTTAGCATGTTATGTAATGCAAGAGAGAAAATATCTTTATTCTTGATTAAATGCCAACCGGATGCATATTTAAATCTTCAGATGAAAACTAATTTCAGTCAGTGTAGAGGGAAACTTTATGGAGATTGGCTTTCCTGCTTTGTATTGATTCCTGTTTATATCTTTAATAAATAAAATATGATTTATTGTTATAAGCTCATATTTACAAGAGGAGATTAAAGTGTCAGCAGGAAAAACAAAGGAGGAGTGTGAAAAACAAACTGAAAAACAGCTTGAATATCTTTTATGAAGTGTATTAATTATCTTTTGCATAAATGTAAAAAGTTCAAAATAGTTATAAAAGTATTTGATTTTAATATATTTTCACTTCTTTGGGAGAATTGTTGTGTAGACATCAATTTTGTAACCATATTAAATGTTAATTCAATGGGTATTATAAGTACAAAATAAACAGGCTGCATCTGACTCACGGCACATCCTTTGCAGGAAAATATTTTTGTCTGTATGTTGTGTATCAGTGTGTTGGGTCTTTACCCATGCAGGCAGAATGCATTTACATTTGGGACTCTGTGTTTGGTGTGTCTTGGCATGGTGGGGATGCAAGTAACTATGTACAGAATGCTCATTTCAAATACAGATGGTCCCAAGTTTCAAAAGCAGCAACTGTAGCTGGCAGCTCTGGGACTTTTGGGAGTGTTTGCAGGGAAAGGCACTCTGCACTGTAGCATTTGAAAAACAGAACCCTTAGACAGTGCCTCCAGAGGATTGGCACAAATGACCAGTGATGTACAAAGTTTAGGCCTATGATTTTTTTCCTCGAGCACTGATAAGCTCAAAACCTCCCCATTCTCATCAGGTGTGTCCAAGGCAAGTTTTGAAAGCAAATCCATTGATACAAGGCCTTAAATTTGTGTGCCTGTGTAATAGCTTTGTAAGGCTGATGTCAATATTACATAACCAATAAAAATATTGTATGTTTGATCTGTGTAGATTTTGAGGCGCTTCAAACTGCTTGCAGCTTGTTTATTGTGCAGTTAAATCTTAATTTGTGATGACAAAGTGCTCTGAATTAGGTGAGTGGTAAGAAGCCATGTAGGAAAGTTATTGTGATAGTTATGAAATGGGCCTGATTTTGTAACTGTGCTCATTTGCAAGATTTTTCTTTCTTTGTCTATTCATTAATTAATTGTGTAACAGGAGATTTCCTGGGAGATGTCAACAGAAAACTGGCAGCTCCACCTGCTCAGTGTGCAGTGCCATGGAAGTGTCATTGTGGTGCTTTATCACTTCACTTCTTAGACAGGAGAGCAGAGGTTGGCTGTAGCTCTCTGCTGAAAGTAATGCACTCTTCATTTTCGCTTTTATTTGTTGTCCTGCTTCTTCTTTCACTAGTCTGGGGCAGCTGAGAGCTTTATGAAAAGCTCATTGCACGGAGCACCCGTGGCTGCCCGGGGTGGCCGAGGTCGTGTTCTCTGTCAGCCTCTCCTGCACTGCTGCTGGAGCTCCTCTCAGAGCAGCGCTGGGCACAGCTATGAAGCAGCCACTCCTGGGGGAAAGGGCTTGATTTCCCACCTGAGTTCCTGTGCATCCCTGGTATTCCTCTGTGCTGGCAGGTCCTTGTGCCCCTGCAGTGTTCCTGGGTTACAAGCACAGTGACAGTGCTGTGCCCTGAGGGTGGGGGACCTTGGTGCTTTGTTTTATCTTCTGGCTTGGCCCCGAGGGTTCCACACAGGCTGCCCTGGAGGGTGGAGCATCTCATTTTACTCAGGCCATCGTTCTGTAACGTGCTGGGGTTTTGTTTAAATCTCCATGCCTCCTAATGTTTCCTATGCTGAAAACTCAGGAAATTGTTGATATTTCAACCTTTCTACAGGCTGCAGGTGAGTAGGACCTGCCCTCAGTTTAGTTGCTGCTGCTTCAAAATTCCTTTAACAAATGCAGACTTGGTTCTGCAGAAACCAGCCAAGGTGATGTAAGAAAAGCACTTCGGTATTAATCAATTGAAAGAAAAGATGTGATTGTAGATGCTCAGTTTCAAATCGGTGGTAATAAAGTAAAAGAAAATTATTATGTGCATTATCAGATTTCATTTCTCATATATCCAGAATACTCGGCTTTAAAACTCTAGTCCAGAGTCTTTGCATCCAATTTACTTTGAAGAAAAATCTATTAATATCACTACAACTACTTTTGTGATTAATTTGAAAAAGTCTTTCCTTGTGACACAAAGGCATGTGTACAGACTAAGAAAAAGAAGTAGGTTGTGTTAAAGAAGTACACAAGAATAACATAAGGAATCATTTAGATTCATGTAGGTTTGTTTAGGACACGTGCTAGAGATAATCTGTCTTAGGGGAAAAAATAGGAAAACTATGACTCTGGTTGATAATTACTGCAATATCCTTGTCACTCTGGGATAAATGACTCTACACCAAGATGGACAACTTTGCTAGCACTGTTCTGTAAA
This sequence comes from Promerops cafer, assembly GCA_013398275.1. Classification (NCBI taxonomy): domain Eukaryota; kingdom Metazoa; phylum Chordata; class Aves; order Passeriformes; family Nectariniidae; genus Promerops; species Promerops cafer. The sequence goes on along the minus strand of VZSE01011740.1, from coordinate 2,283,001 downwards.
GGTAGAATGCTGCTTTTCAGTATTTGTTAAGAGTCAAAACATCAGTAAGGTTTATAATGTACCTTTAACCTCCTATTAATTAACATTTGGGTTTTTTACGGAAGAACCTTTTATTTTTACTGTGGAATTGTAAAACTCAACCACTGAGATTTTCTTGCTCTTTTTCACTTGGGACTGTGCTAGCAACCAAAAAGAGTGTCAATGATCCTGGCTTTGCCCTGTAAGGCAGCATCATTGAATTCGAATTCTCTTCCCTCTGTCCCAGCCAGATAACTCATTACAGCACAACTCTTAGAAGAATGGTGCAAAGATGTATATCCAGGGTGAATTGGTTCATAAATTCAAGTCTGAAAATTACCTTTTAAGATGGACATTTTCCCATGATTTTGTTGGATAGCTACAATTCAAAATATGGAACATAGTTGTGTCTTTGTATAGCCTTAATCAGATAATTAATTACAGGCCTCTTAGAAAGAGATCTTCAGGAAATACTTAAATCTATTCCCTGTTAATGGGGGAAAATGTGCACTTAACTAGGGTTACTTAGGAAATTGTTGTCTTCTTTCAGACTGTCTTCTCTGGAAAAAAAGTGGTATTTTAGTTCAAAAATTTTCAAAGCAATTCTGAAAGGCAAAATACACAAATGAGTGTGATTATCTTTGAGGTGCTGTATCCTGGCAAAGAGCTGTGGCTCTTCTGCTGAGGAAGCATCTGTGGAGACCTGCTGTGCACCAGGTTACTGCCAAATATTTTCTGCCATTGTGTGTCATGTTCTAGCTTGGCTTGAGTTGTGTAGGCTGTGCTGCAGGTTCTAGAAAATCTAAAGGGAATGCCAGCATGAAATACCAAAAAAAGAAAATGGAAGCAGTGGAGTGCCTGAATTGACTCACCCCTGAAGTGGATTGCACCAACTAATATGTATGTATGTATATGAACAACTACACTATATGGATATATATATATGTGTGTGTGTGTGTGAGAAAAACTCTGCCCATTAGGCTGACTTCCAGTAGTGGACAGCAGTAAAACCAGTTATCCCAGGTGCTTCTAAGGAAATTTCTCCCATTACAGATGTTTTAGTGGGGGAAAAATAAAAAAAAACAACAAAAAACAACAAAAAACATTCTGATGATGCAGGTAGTTTTTTATTTCCATTTTACAGTAAGAGACTTTAAGAGTTGATGTAACTTCAGGTACTCAGATGGAGCTCTCAGACCAAATTGCTCTCCAATCAGCACATACACAAGATGTAATAAAGGGCAGGGAAGAAGAAGGTGGCTGTTCTGGAGCCATTTAGAGGAGAAGCTTGCAATGATTTGGAGTAGGCTGGTTTTTCAGCTGCTGTGTTGGGTTCTGGGAATTCTTAGTCCCTGTAAAATGGCAAGGTAATTTACATTACTGGGAGCCTCTAATGAGCTGACAGGCTCATTTCTCTGACTGGCAGAGCTCTGGGCAGGAGCCATCCTGTTAGCAAATTCATGGAGAGGGTAAAGGTGAAGAGTACTGGAGTCACAACACAAGTTGTGCTACACAGTTCATACAAGCTGTTGTTGTGAAGTTCCACTTCCAGAAGAAAAATCTTAATTGTGATCTTTGAGGCATGCACTGTGATTAATTGTAACCTCCAGTGGCTGGCATGGACCAGAAGTGTGTGAATGGGAAAAAGGCTGAGGAAGTGTTTGGAGCATCTTAGACATATGCAGACATTCCAAAGCATAATTTCCTTTATATCATTCCAACCATATGTATTTTTATGGGCTTTTTTTAGTGCCTAAAAATCAGAAAATAACTTTTAATTGTTGTTTATGAAGCGCCATATGGCTGTCTGTAATTTTGGCTTCTGGTGGAATGAGGAAAATGAAATTAATAGGAAATCACACTCAGAAATCTATTATTAAGTTAATGGAGCTAACAGCTTGTCCAGTGTCCTCATACAGATCATGTTGTAGCTGCATATAATAAAAAGCAAATCCTTATAAAACCACTGAGAAAATGAAGTGGCAGAGAGGCCAAGCCAAGAAGCTGAATGTGTTGGTACTGGGCATGGTCATGAATGGCTCAGCTAACAAGCTACTGGTGAAAATCCAGGATACAACATGTATTTTGACAGTTGCTTTACCATGTGTTCGAAATAATTAATATTTTCTTCTAGGTGGTTTATGAATTAAAGGCTTAGCTCAGGAGAAAAATCTCTTGTCTCATTTTTTATTTTCATCTTTTAAGTAGAAACTTGTTTGGCCCCCCCAGCTAAGTTGTTCAAAGTTCTGTGCTTTTTTTTGTGGCTTAACATTCAATAAGTAATGGGAACATTTTAAATCTAATTTTTTTGTCTCCTGACCCGTCCTAATAGGTTTTCAGAGTTTTCAGAGCTGAAACAGTAAAGTTTGCATTATCTTGCTTCTACCAAATATTCAAAATGGAAGACTCTTAATACAATGGTGTGAAAAAAGAATACATCACAAGATGAACATCTATAAAAATTACCAAGCTATGAAAAGCACAGTGGGACGTTTTTACCCCCTTATCTGGAACATTCCCTAAATTGCCTTTCTTCAACGTTTTTGAAAAGTGTCTGCAGATGATGTGATACTAAGAAAAATATCACAGAACAAAAAAGGAATCTAGAAAAAATTACCAAGAGAATTTTTTTTTTCTTAGAAAGATAATTAATATTTGGAAGGGTTCTGTTCTGGGTAGGTTTATGTTGAATGTCTTGGCTGTATGTGTGAGAAGGAATTGTATAGGTTGGGTAATTTTATAAAGCTGTAAAAAGAACATTGTTCAGGTAATACAGATTTGAAACTATGTTCTAAACAAAACCTTTTTGGCCTTGAATCTAAATAACGCAGTGTATCACTGATGAGTGAGATGGCCTTTTTATGGAGTAATTAAGTCTGAAGTATTGAATTAGATATTAAAGAGTCTTGTAATAGGTCTGCTCTTAACCTTTTTCCAGTGGTAGATTATTTTGGCAATTGCTTCTATTTCACATATGTGATGAGTAAACAAAAACAAAAGGAGGATGGTAGTGCATCCCTTATTACTTGGGCTCAGTGATTACTGGTGTTATCTGGCATTAGGTTATAAACACAAGTGCTCACCACAACTGAAGCTTCATCTGTCTACCACAGTTAATATTTACCAATTGCCAGAGGACTAAAATATTTCTTTTAATACTGCTTAATTCAGTAGGATTTTTTATGCAATTAAAAGCTAAATACCATGAAATCTAACAACAGGAATCTTTAGAAGGTTTTTAAGCAAACTGAGCAGGAGAATATCTCCAGGAGGAAATATGGTGGCTTTTTTGGTAGCAGTGTTTCTATGTTTTAAATAGGTATCTCTCAATTCATTTTTGTATTCCATTGTCTCCTGCGTTCTTTAAACCTTTGTGTGGTGAGTTTTCTCTATCTGTTTCATACTTGGATAACTCTGTTTTCTAGATCTGGAGCTCTGGAAATGAATGAGCTTTTGCCCAGAGTCTCCACTTAGTTAAGCTCCACTTGAGAAGAAGGAAACATTAGAACCAGCTCTGTTCCTTCTTCCTGGATTTTCTTTTCATTCTGGGTAAAATTCATTGCTACTCCAGATTCCCAGAGCCATACCTGTTCATCATTTTAGTCCCATTTTTATCTGCAAAAGAACTTGAGTGTCACATTTGTGCAATCCCTCCACCCAGCATCTCAGTTACTGGATTTTCCTTCTCCAACTGGCTTTTACACCTCATGTTAGGTGTCTGTCAGAAGCTGTGCTGGAAAAAGATTTTTTTCTTTAAATTGAGGTAGTGTTTATTTTCATTGTGGGGTCTGATTTAATTCTTCAAATAGAAAATACTTCAGTAAATGAGGCTACATCTCAGTGGTCAATACTGGGGTCTTAAAAATGTCCTCTTTTAAGGATGTGATTTCTGTCTGTAAGTAGTGAAGAAGGTTGGGAAGGTGGTGCTGGTGGTCATTGGGTGTGGGGAGGGGCAAGTCAGATATTTTGGTTTAGTTTTGGCAGGGGTTGGTAAATCAGTGCCTTGCTTCAAAATCAGGGCAAGGAGTCAAGGGCATATGTAGAATAACAGCTCCAAAGCAACACTTTCCAACTTTCTGTCTTTAGCACCACTGGGGCAGACATAAATTCTTCAATGTGATCATTTTCCCATCCAGATGTTTCCCAGATAATGACCAGTCCAGCATGATTCACTTTAGAGGCTCAATAAATTATTTCAGCAATACATTGAAAACTTTGTACTTAATTCCACTGAATACGTTGGATAATGAATCAGGCTACTGGAGGATATTTCAATCCTACTGGGCTTGGCTCAGATCAAAATACTGCCAGATTTGGTATTCTTTTGTATGTTTCTAGTTTTGGATGTGGATTGATTTATTTATGGTCTAAGCAGCAAAATGTGTGGTATCTAATGCAGCCCTACACCATGACACAAAAGCTAAGGGATACAAGGCTAAGAGCTAGAGTTGAGTTGTATAACAAGAACTATCTCCGGGAGAGAAATGTTAATTTTGCTAAAAATGTAAGTTTTCAGCTGAGAGCTGTTCAGTATTTTCATTGCTTTGGGTAAAAATGCAAACTGTAGAAGAGATTTAGGTTTAGAACTTCCTTAAGAAGTTCTTCATGAAATGTGTCAAAGCCCCACTGAGGGAAATATTTATGCAAGCACCCAAATGCCAAACTGCCATCAGTGTGTGCTTAGAATTAAGCAGATAACGACCTGTCTGCTGAAAGCATCCGTATTGTGCCACTGTAAATTGCTGTGAAGACGAGAAATGACCACTGTGGTGGTGAGTAAAGAAGTGAGGTGCCTTGAAGTGGGGCAGTGCATGCACACGGGTACCTGTCAGGTCACTTTGTCCCAGCTTTTACAAGGCAGCAAGAAATGATGAAACCCTTTGAAGGAATCTGGTCCTGGCCTAGTATTGGCAACCTTGCAGAAACTGGGTCTGAAGTTGGTGCACACTGAGATTTCTCCCTTTGAGCCTGTGGCCTGTCCCTCGCCCTTCCGAAGGCTGTTGGTTGCCCACCTCCACTTGTGATGTCCTCCACGTTTCTTTAACCTTTGGCTTCCATTTTAATGCTTATTTTTAAGGATCCTGCTGGGCATAGCAGGCCTGTGTGGAAAGACTGTGTTTGGCAAAGGGCTAATTATCAAGTCTACTTGAACAGGGTTTCCCTGTTGCATTATGGATTTGTTAACACTTCTTAGGTAGTGGTGGTAACGTTGCAGTTGTCTTTACTCTCTGCATATTTTCATATATGAAAGAGAGAAAGTTTAGCTTTTGTATCAGGAAAAAATTCCCTAGCATCAGGGAGGTGATGCACTGGAACAAGTTGCCCAGGGAAGCTGTGGCTGCCCCTGGATCCCTGGAATGTTCAAGGCCAGGTTGGACAGGGCTTGGAGCAGCCTGGGCTAGTGGAAGGTGTCCCTGCCATGGGAGGGATTGGAACCAGGGGGGCTTTCAGGTCCCTTCCAAGCCAAATCATTTGTGATTCTACCATTCATATTAACTTGCTTTTTTACCATGTGAACTCCCTGGTTTCTTGCTTAGGTTTGTTATTTTATGCTCCATTTTTGAGAATGTCTTCAACTACAACAACTCCTTTATGATTGAAAGTGAAGTGTGAAAAAAACTAATATATGTGCCTTGGTTTTTATATATTCTACACTACATACAATTTTTCAAAATCATCTCTGCAGTTCAATAATGGATAAAAGAATTAGAATCAGTCAGAGAAGGCTTTGTGTCTTTTGTGCCTTACATATAATCAGAAAGAATGAAATTTTGAACACATTCCAGGAAAGCAGGTGTGTGTATTGTTGCAGCAAGGGGCGAGAACAGTGTTTGTTCCTAATGGCTGCTTGACTTCAACACTACAGATTGCATAAAGCCTGTTCCCTGAACTGTATTAAAACAAACCGTGTTGTGGTGTTCAGTCAAGAATTTAGGGCACAGTTGATCTGCCTGACTCTGCTAACTTTAAAATATATTTTACTGGGGGGGGCGGTGAAAAAAGGTTTGCATGTTATTTTGGCAAGGAAAACTTCAAATTCTTGCAAGCTTTAAAAGGTAAAGATGCAAAGAAAACTGTCAGCATATTCATTTCTCTTTTTTTTTTTTTTTTTGGTAATTTAGGGAAATGAGAAGGATTGAGAGAAATGTCTTGATAAGAATCTGTTAAAACTGACAAATTTTTGAATGACGGTTTTGGAAATCAACTCTTGTGATTTATTCTTGTATTTAATACTTACAAGGAAAGCAGGTCTACTGAAGCCCATGATTTTGCATCCCCATATTTCTCAGTGCTTAACAGAGTATCCTGAGAAGCTTCCATGGTGGGTGGTATTGTCAGGTCATAGGGATTGTGATTAATACAGAAGGAAAAGTCTTCTTTGATGCTTTTGCAGCCTCTTAAAGTGAAATCATCTGAAGAGGAGAAAAATAATATTGGCTTGGGCGTAATAAAAAGAATATTTTGAAGTCTAAAAGCAGCAAGAATGGACCTGTTGGGTATGATGATGGAAGAGTCCTGGATCCCTTTGCATGGATTTTTCTATTTTTGTCCAGTATTTACTATTTATATGCTGCAGGATGCCAGGGTGACTCTGCAGCTTACAGAAATTGCCTTTCTCTGTTTTGCCCATAGAATGGATATTGCTTTAGAGCTGGCAGAAAGAGCTTTTTCTCTCTTGTCAGTGAACTTCAGTGCTCTTCCACAAAAGGACAAACTTGTTCCTTTCCTGATTGAGTTTCAAACCACGTCTGCTCTCAAGTTTGTAAGCAAATGTGAAAATAGCCATTTTTCTAAGCCCTTTGTCTATTACAGAGGAAATTTATGTAAAAAATAATGAGAAGTTAGGTTGAAAAAAGAAGCTGTTAAAGGCTGAAAAATATCAGAAATAAGATATCCCATGGAGTTTGAAACAAGCACATACAATGAACAGTTTCAATACGAGAACTGTTTCTTTTGGATCCCTGCCTTAATGTGCATATTTTTCCATGCATTATAGTGGTGCTGCTGGATCTAGTGAGACTCCGTTTGCTGTATAAGTAATTTATCAGGTTTAACTTATATGTGGGATGTGTGAATACTTGATTACTTTTACTCTGAGAAGGTTTAACACTGCAGTATTGAGAGTGAGCTTTAGCTTAGCTGATTTTATCTAGCCTTAAAATTTTTATCACCGGTGAAGTGTGTAGTAGTGCCTATGAAAGCAATTAATAATAGCAGTGACAGAATCAAGAGACTGACTAATTTATCATTATAGATTTTAATGAGGCTTATAATCTAGCAATAAATATACAATGCATTCAAAAGTATGGAATTCTAAAAAGGTTGATTTATTTAACTTTAATTCTAAACTAGTCTGCAAACCAAAGGTTGTAGAAAGTAGGCTTATAAGAACATAATTCTTTTTGGTGTTATGGAGCAGAAGGATGAAACAACAGAGGAAGAGAGTTTAAATTAAAATTAAAGGGGGGAAAAATCATTGTTTATCTTCATTCAAAAGGCCTTTAAGCACAACAATAGTTTTGTAGATGTGGGAGGTATCTTGTGGACAGCTTCTTTTCCATCTCAATCTGCTCACTTGGCAGAGTGTGGGAACTGCCTCGGATGCTGCATCCCTGCAGTTCCCAGAAGATGGGCAGCAGTGGAAGTGGCAGCAGTACTTGGGAAAAGCTGTCTCAGATTTCAGACCAAGCTGATGTAAAGAGACCCAAATGTGAAAAGTTATTCTAACAACTTTAAGATTCAGTGTTCAGCGTGGAAACTAAGCTTTACTACAGTTTTTCTATCATTGTATTATGTTTGTTATGGTCTTCCTTATTGCTTTTATTCTTCTCCCTTCTTTCTGTGGTGGAGGAATCTACAGAATGTCTCTGGCCTGGAGGGTTGCTGAAAGGTAATAAGCACCTGACAGGATCTTGCCTGAGCAGTGTAAGAGAGTGGCTGAAATTTGGAAAATTAATTATAGCCAGTCCTGCCCAAAGGGATGTTGGAAACTTGGGTGGTAGGGGTAGCATTAAAACAAGAAAGAAGCAACAGGAATAAAACAGGGCAGATGTGACCCCAAAAAGTAGGTTTCCCTACTGCTGGATCAGCTAGATGTCAATAGTAAAACCCAAAACCAATCCAAACTGGACCCTTTTAAAACTTGTAAGGGAAACCCTTGGTTTTGGAAGAAAGGCTCTCAGCTGCAGAGATGCAGTTTGGGAGAGATTATTTAGAACCCTTACAGGACACTTGAGCATTTGTGGGTTTGCATCAACATTGGTGAGGAAACAAGTAGGAATGGCATGTAGGTGTTGTGGGGTTTGTTGGTATCTTTATAGTTCTTGTGTTATCGAAAATAAGGAATAATTGCTGTCAGAAAATGTCTGTAATGTCTGCCTTGTTTTACTCAAATCTCGTGTTATGAAAGCAGAACTATTAAGCAGAGTGGAGGAAAAACCCTTTTTTGGGAAAGGAGGCACTGAATTTACTTCTGTTTTTAGGAAAACAGTGTTAAGCATAAATGCTTGGGAGGTGGAACTGGTCATCCAGTAAGATTCCCAGCCAGTCCTTTATGGAGTAATATTCTAGACAACCATAAAAGAGATGTGGACTAAAGCCTGGAGGGTGAAAGCAACGCTTGAAGTTGCACATGTCCAAACAAAGAAGTGATTTGTGTCCCTCAGCAGTTTTACCAGGTAAGTAAGGATGCTTAGGTTGCCCTCTGCCTCTTTGTAGGGGTGGAGAGTTTGGAGCTGGTTGCAGATTCCTGCGCCTCATCTGGCTCTTTTGGGATTTGGGGAGGAGGAAGCAGTCCACAAGTTCTGCTCATCAAGCACAACTTCATTATTTTACCTAGAGAAGGGTGAGCAGCAAAGTTCTTGGAACCAGTGACTCTGTGCCTGGCCGCAGTGGGCTGGGGTCCTCCTCTGCATCCTGGCATCCCAGCTGCCTTCATGGACACAGCTCCTGGGTGTTTATTTACTCAGTGTTTGGTCAGTGAGGAGACAGGGCTTCTGTGGAACCTGGGATTGCATGTCCTGACGTTGTCTTCATTGTGCAGCTCCCGTGGCAGTGGGTTGCTTTCGTCTGCTTTGCAGTGTGTGCTAAGCTCATGCCAGGAGAGGTCAGGGCACGTTCTGGGGACACTTTGCTGCTGCTGCAGTACTTGCAGTGGAGTCAGGGGTTGGCAGTGAACCCTTCTGTGCTCAGCTGCCGTGCACTGGGGTAAATATACACTGATGTGGAATGGGTTCTGCATTTTGAAAGGAGCAGACAGTAATTAATCTATACAGAGCCCCTGCAGATAGAGAAGCCAGGCCACTGAAAGCTGCGTGGTGAGACAGAAATTTGATTAGGAATTCATGTGAGACCTCCTCCCTTTGTCCCAGGCTCTAATTCTGTAGTGTGGGAGGTCTTGTCAAAGCAGTCCTGAGTTCTCTCTGGTAGAAAGCCTTTTGTTGATGAGCAGGGAGCGGGTGAGACCTGTTCCCATGCAGCCGTACACCGTGTGTTCTTTACAGCAGCTTATTTTTGATAAGCTACAGCACATTTTAATGTAATTGTTAACATGCCTAATTTGCAGCCACACAGTCGTATCGATAATAATGGAAAGTTCTTCACAGGTAATAAATTAGCATAGCATATAACCAGCAGAACTCTGCTTCTCAGTATATTGTTTCACGATCAAGGATTCAGTAGTTAAATATACACAGCAGTGGGCTGAGAACAAGCTGTTCATTTTTGCTGCAAGCAGTACCAGTGGACCAGAGTAATCATAGCTCCCAAAAGCAGGACTGATTTTATTGATTTTAAATAGGCTTTCATTATAGCACTGAGCTTATTCCAATTGCAAGGAGTATCACTGCTGTTTGTATTCACAGTGCTGACTGAGGGAAGGAGAGGTTTTGTTGGATGCAACATAGAGGCTGTTTGTCCCTCAGTGTTCTATTCTGCCCTGCTGAAACATCTGAATTTATTATAGAAAAATCAGTACTTAAGGCTTTTTTCCTGTAAAGTTTTTTAGAAACATAGAACCAGACACAGTTCTGAAATTTTGAATTCTGAGTATTCTTCTGAGGAGTAAAGGTCATGCTTATTTATCGGGAGGTCATGCTTATTTATAGGGAGCAGCTGTATTTTGGTTCCATTTTTTAAAGGATTCTTTAGAAATCATGGAATCACTTTCCTTGGAAATGATTGCTAAGATCACCAAGTCCAGCCATTTAACCTAATACTGCCAGGTCCAGCACTTAAACCTATCTCCAACACCACACCTGCACCTCTCTCTTTTTCCATAGATTAATGAAAAAAAGGCAAATACAAGAGCTGCTCAGTCTGAGATATTAATGTATTCAGGTTATAATTAGTTAAGAACACATGCTGTTACCAGCAATGCGTCATTAATCTGCTTGGAGCAGTTTGCAGCTATTTGTTGCTAAATTAGTGACACATAAAAGCTGTCGGGTTTTTGTATTGTTTCTAATGATAAAGAAAATTATAAATCTGTGACTAAAAATCCACATATGCACACTTAAGAAGCAGGCTGGTTTATTATTTGGTTTTCTTTGGGGTTTTTGTGTTTGTTTTTGTGTTTTAATTTACACAAGGCTGGTCAGTCAGTGGTCATACACAGAAGTTGGTTGAAGACTTAATGCTGTTGAAAATGTTGTACTGTACTTTATGGCATGTTGGTTTTGATAGGTTTTCTTCAAATCCCTTATGTGTAACTATATAGTTCTGCTTAAACGTTTTTCCAGTGTTACTAGAACAGTTTGGAAGGGTATTAATAGAAATTAGTTACACCTTTCTGGTTTTAATGGGTTTAATACTGACTTTAGATACCATTTAATTTTTTTTTCCTTAAACCTACAGGTGAAGGTGAATTACTTCAAATATTCTAGCTAATCTCACATTTTTGTTTTGGCATAATTTTTCATAACATAATTTTGGAATTCAGGTGTGAGCATTTCTAGAAATCAACTCTTTAAATGAGATGGGGACATTAAGTAGTCAATCAGCTTGGTAAGTACTGAGTGATCAAGCCTAGTTACTGTAAAATGAGATCTGGATGGTTTATTTCATTTTAGAGAGTTTGGGCAAATAATTATGGAATTAAATTGCTTCCTGTTGGTTTCCTGCAGGGCATGAAGAACCTGCTGTACTGTGCTCTGCTGAGCTGCTGCATTGATTAGCTCTTCAGGTCTAATCTTTACGTGGCTTTTCTCACTTCGTGTTGGTTTGTTTATGGGTTTGATAGTTGTTTTTCTGAAGTTACTGTATTGCCTTGATAGTCCTCTAGTGGATTATAAAAATGTACACATTCATTCCTTTCTCTGACTTCATTTGTTGGAGCCCAGTGGAGATAATTGGAGCTCATGGAACATGGTGGTTGGGAATGAGGGTGATGATCACTCCCAGAACTGATACCACCCATCACTGACAATCAAAGCTCACGTTGTTGGGATGGTTGGAAGCTAAAATTGATTTAATTAAATGCTTACAGCATCTATTAACAATGCTATATTAGATTATCACAGCAGCTACTGTGATTTTTAGAGTTTTCTTTTGCAGGTTGAAAAGTGATTTATAGTTTTAATTCATCTTAATTTTGTGTGCTTAGGAAACATTTGAGATAAAACTTTTTAGTTGCATTTAAATTTCCTTGTTATCTGCCCTGCAGTGGTATGAGTAATAGGGAGCCCAGAACATGAATATATTGGAATGCATGAAATATTTTCAAGGAGAATGCTTTTAAGGTTCAGAGTGATGTATGTCAAATGTTACTGAATTTGGAGCATGTGGAGAGATTTTAGCCTCAAGAAGCTTGGAAATGAAACATTTCTTAGTACAGTATTTGTGTTAAAAATAATTAAGAATAATAGAAATAGTAACTACTACTATTGTAGTAATAGTAACTACTACTACTGTGTTAAAGTACAATACCTGTGTTAAATAGAATATTTGTTTCATAATATTTGTTCTATTCTAAGGTTCAACTCTTTTTTGTAGCTGCTGAAATTTATTATACAGGCACTTTGAAATGATGCTGTTTCGGAGCTTGCCTGCACAAAAAACTGCTGCATCTCAAAACTTATATTTAATAATCTGTAAAATGTTTTTACAGCCTAGAAGGCCTGTGTGTGTGTTTGATTGAAAGTATCTGTATCCTCTGTGCCAATTAAACTGTAAATTTTTCAATTTAACAACAAATTCTCGTGTTTTATTGATACTTAGATAAAACATTATTTCTCAAGGTGTGGCCCAATCCAAACACCACTGAAATCAGAGATTTCCACAGACTGCAGGAGAGGGTAACCATGAGGTTTTCTAGGCACACTTAATGATCTGTTGGTAGTAGGATCTCAGACTTTGCAAATCACCCAGCACCATTATGATAAATGTGCAGGGTGACAGTGGTTGGTGTTAATAAACATCCTAAAGGCACTTGAGAGGTGTTCATGGGTCAGGGAGTCGCTGTGATCCGGAGCTGCAGAGATGATGAGTGATGGTTTGGTTTGGTTGGTTGGTTTCTTTTCCCTTTTTCCCCCATTTGACTCTGTAGGGATGTCAGGATTGCTTTTGTTTGGAATGTAGGACATGGTGCACTTGCTTTTGTCACTGTCCTGCTGCACTTTGGTGTTACTAAGAGGCTTTTACTCAAATTGCAGAAGATCCAAGTGATGCCCCAGACAGATGAAATGTTTCCACAGCTCCTGCCCTTGCTCTGCACTCACCTGCCCTCTGGAAATAGGGATTTCTTCTTTAAGAACCACACCCATGCATTTCCTTCCACGTGTTCAGAGCAAGGAATGGAATTTATTTCCCTCCATGAGCATTGTTTTGTTGTGCATTCAAGACAAAATATGAGCTGATTTATGTTTAAAAACTGTGCTGGTGTGTCAGCCACGGAGCTGGGCTGGTTGTGTGGTTTGTTGTGCAGGCCATGGAGCATTAACAGCACGGGTCTGATTTCTACAGTGACTTATTTATCCATCTAATAAGCTGTGTATCCCTTAACTTCCTTGAGCAATTCTTTTCTGGAAAGGCTGCTTTATAGAAATGATGAATTTACTGTTGTTTTATTGCTCCCTAGTTATAAACAACAACTTGTTTTAAGAGTCCAATCTGGAAATGCTTTTTGATGTCATACTAACAAGCTCAATAATTGACAAACCACAGAACTCCAATGTGTTTTTCCTTTACAGAGGCAAAGGAAATTGTTCTGAAGGCACAGATTCTGGCTGGAGGGAGAGGGAAAGGTATTTTCAATAGTGGATTGAAAGGAGGAGTTCATCTAACTAAAGAGTAAGTACTTTCAATTGAAAAAAACATAAATAAATTGCTGCTTGTATAATACTTAGGCTGTTTGCAATAGCTATGGACTGTTTTTTTAATATTTTTCAGTAAACTAACATTTTCCTTTGTTTGTAGCCCTAAGACTGTTGAACAGCTTGCTAAACAGATGATTGGGTACAATCTGTCAACCAAGCAAACTCCAAAGGATGGTGTGACAGTTAAAAAGGTAAGATTTTGGCCTCTTGAAAGTTGAAAACTATGTTCAGCTGAAATTTTGCTTTAATAAGCTGGGATGTACAACATAGATTTTTTTTTCAATCCTTCTCCAATTCCTGATTGATTACATCTAATTGATTAAGAGAAAAAAGAAAATGTTTCAACTTCAGTTTGTGTATATATATCTTGTTCATCAATTCTGGTATACCCACTGATGGAAAAATAAATTGATTTCTGCAATGTATATTGAAAGGAATCCTTTGTCATAGGCTTATCTTCCATCAAATACATAGTAAATGGTGATATAACTGCACTATAGCATTAGCTGTACACACTTATTGACATTCTGCTTACAGGAACAGTAGATACATGGTTCTCTTTAGTAATAATATTATCTGTACTTCAGTCACCCTCAGGTCTGGGCAAGTCTTAATAGAGTGACAGATGAATCACAGAATGGTTTGAGTTGAAAGGAATCTTTAAAATTCCTTCAGTCCAACCCCCTGCAATGAGCAGGGGCATCTTCAACCAGATCAGGCTGTGCAGAGCCCCATCCAACCTGGCCTTGAATGTTTCCAGGGCTGGGGCATCCACCACTGCTCTGGGCAGCCTGTGTCAGTGCCTCACCACCCTCATTGTAAAAAAATTCTTTCTTATATGTAGTCAAAATCTATTTTCTTTAGTTTAGAACCACCTTGACTCACTGCCACAGGCCCTACTAGAAAGTTTGTCCCCATCTTTATTGTAAGCTCCCTTTAAGTATTGAAAGGTTTGCATGAGATTTTTTCTCAATTGAAAAAAAGTGTCTCAACAGTAGATTCTTTCTACTTGCTGCAGATACAGACTAAAATATGTTCATGTTTGTGGCTGAGGTACCAAATAAACATGGGGGCTCATTTTCCAATGATGATGCTTTCTGCAAGGCACCAAGATTCACTTCAGCATAAAAGATTTGCTCTGCATTGGCCTAAATAAGAGAAGCAAAGATTCAGCAAGATTCTCCTTCAAATTAGTAAAAGTCTGTGAGTTAGGAAGTCCTGGCAATTGCCTATCTGCTTTATCTGTTTTTATCTCTTGCTTTGTTTGACTGAGCAAGAATCCTCACACAGGTAAGTAGTCAAGAGCCACACTGTATCTGATGCCAGGAAATAATTTGGCATGAGCTGAAGGAACTGCAGTTCACATTTAATATCCTGTGAACAGCTTGGTGTATTAGCATAGAAGAGGAAGGAACACCTGTCTGGAAGGATCCTGTCTAATGAGGGCTGGAGGAGGGTGTTCAGGCAGTTCTCTTGGGGAACAAGGAGAGCAGATTACCATCATTCCTCAGAGTTGTTCTTAAAAAGAAATACTGTATATTAAAATAGGAGACTCAGTATTACCATTAAGGCATGTCGGAGATCCTGATAATACTAAGGATGTAAGAAAGGATATACCTCTTCCATATTAAGGCACTCTGCTTGGGAAAATTAGTATTGTAAAAGCAGCTTTCTTTTATAAGTTCTTTGTTTTTATTCTTTTGCCCTAGTTGCCCTGCCTTGAATACATCCATGCAGAAATTCTACTTTTTTGTCAGAGTGCAAGCCTGTTCATCATTGACAGATGCAGTTCTGAAAAAGAAACTTCTAATTTTCTTTGAAATTGGTAGAAATGGAAGAAGGGTATGGGTGTTGGGGGGTTTTTACATGGATTATTCAAAGGATTTGTATTAGG
Source organism: Promerops cafer (assembly GCA_013398275.1). Classification (NCBI taxonomy): domain Eukaryota; kingdom Metazoa; phylum Chordata; class Aves; order Passeriformes; family Nectariniidae; genus Promerops; species Promerops cafer. The sequence continues at coordinate 2,267,776 of VZSE01011740.1, read as the reverse complement.
ATGACTTTTGTGCCATGTAGCTATAGAATATTTAACTTGTGGTTCCTTTCTCCCCCTCCACATGTTGTTTGTGTGAATGAACAGTGGGCAGGACTAAGCAGCTGGGGCAGAGGTGAAGTTTAAGGTGAAGCTTACACTACTGAACTTCAGATATTTATTTTGGTGGTACAGGATTGTGTACAGCCTTGAGAGACTGTATTTTTCTTTTGCAATGGAGTTCCAGGGAAACTGGTATTTAAATGTTGATCCATGATAAACCAATGTGATGCTTTTCACTGGGAGAAGCTGATCATCTTCTGTCATAGACTTTCATTCTGATTACAGAGTTGGCTTTTAAAAGTATGTTGGCTTTTATCTAGTAGGTTTTATATTTTTTGGTATTGAGTTCTTGATTCTTAGTAATTAATGGTAGGAGCATACATACTAAATTAATTCATTTTGTAGCAGTTTGCCCAATGTTATGCTTATTAGATAGTGAAGAAAGCATGTTAAAAATTATGCACTAGGTCATCAAAAAACTATTTCCCAGCAGAATTATGTCTGTTTTAAAAGAATTTCTCATTTACAAAGTTAGCTCATGTTGGGATCTTAAAGGCAGTTAGAGGAGCTGAGGCACTCAGGTTTGTGGTGTCAGGACTACAAAATCAAATACTGACATTTTAATCAAGGGACAAACTACAGTAATATTATTAAACTTATAAATTTAGATATGTCTGAGGTATCATTTAATGCAGTGGGAACTTAATGCACTGAAAATTCCAGGCAGACTTTTTAGGCTTGCTAAGGGCAGTGGGGATGATGAGAACAAATCACTGGCATTTTTTTTTCTATTTCAAGGCACGTGCTTTCTCTCTGCATGTATGGAAGAGTTTGTGCTCTACATGTACTTAAGGAAAATTGCATTTCAGGAAGAATAGAAAAGGCATGTTTTAGGATTTGTCCTTTTTAAACTTTTCAGTGTTCTGGAAAGTTTGAGTGGTTTAAAATACTCCCACGTTTTAAAAAAATTAAAGTAATAAGCGTTTTTCAGAAGGAAAATATTTATTATGTCATTTTCTGTGAGACAGTCAATGAGCTGGTGTCAAGTCAGGGAGTGGAAGTCACGTACCTTTTACATGTATTTGTAAGGAAGATATAAAAGGTAGAAATTTTCTGCAATTAGAATAATGATGAAACAGATAATGGTGATTTCAGCTTTCTTTCTCAGCTTGTGCACCTGCTACAGAATTTAAAGTGTTTGTGCCTCCTCAGATTGATGTTTCTCAAATTAATAGCAATCTCTTCAATTCCCTCATAACTTGGAACCTGTTTTGTGAGTTTACATAAAATCCTCTTATGGCAGTTTGGAATTTGGAGAGCCTGGCTATCTGTGATGACAGCCTTCTCTTATCATGACAACCTGAGAATTCACTACCTGTGTTTTTCTCTCCAAGCAATAACAGAATGAACATTTTGCATATTTGATTCTGTTTAAAAAAAAGCTGTTACATTTACCCTCATGACATTAGATGTGTGACTTAAACTTTTAGGTAACAATTTGTTACAGAGAAGGAAAGCTTGAACTTGTCAAGAAGTTTTAATGAAAAATGATTTTTCCCCAGGACATTTTAAATATAAATATGATATGGTAAACAGATAATGATGTGTCATATTCTTTATCAAAAGCAAAACAGACAAAATGTGAGAAGAGTCAACAGTTGCTAGATTCAATTTCACTATTCTTAACTGTTCATCAATGTGTTTGCATTAGTTCTGTCGTGGGAGTGATAGGTAGACTTAAATTATATCAAAAAATCTGGAACACAAATTTCCCCGGCTTTGCTCTGCATCAAACAAGGAGGATGGTGAAGGAAAGTTATTTTGTTGGGAGAAACTAGAGATATTTCACAGTCTGACAATTTTTGCTCTAAGGTTGCCTACTGCAAAGTAGACTCTCAGTAGTTTTGTGAATTAAGACAGAGAAGTATCTGATGATGTTGACATTTTTAATTAGCAGCAGTGAGGACAATCACTCCGGCTGGAAGCTGCAGTTGAAGATACCTGATTTAATAATGTTAGTTCCACCTGCTGTGCCTGCAAATGTATCCCTCAAAACTTGTTGAGTGTATTCCCATTCTAAGTCTGGCCCTGACCCTGAGCTCTGTGGAAGCTGTGTGAACAGCTCTGACAAGATCCAGTAGGACCAGTTGGTTTTATCTGACTTATGTCTAAAGCAGCTGACTCACATTTTTCAGATACACTGATGCAGGATATGTAAGAAGGTGAAAACATGGATGCAGGTAAAAATAGTAGCAAATCAAGGATGCTTTCCCTACCCTTGCTTGTTAATTTGACAAATCTTGGCAGGTAGCTGAGCCATGTTTCTGAAGTTGTCTTTTAGCATCCCTCTGTAGTAGACTAAAATAGGCAGATGCTTTTAAGTAGTACAGTATTTTTCTGCATTCTTGGTTCTCCCCTTCACCCTGGCTTTCTTTACTTTCCTTTTGAACAGTCACTTATTTGAACTATTCCTTTACATCCCCCTATGCTGTGTGAATAAAGTGAGGTAAAAGTAGAAGGAAAGAAAATTACTATAAAGCGAATTTCTTCCAAGTCAAAAAGACCATAAAGAAATTTCATCTTTCCTTCAATTCTGAGCACTGATGGCTTTATTTGATTCCTTGTTTCTTACATTTTTTCCCCCCCTCTTCTTTAATACTTACTGCCTGGCAGAAAGTCCCTACATTCTTTCTTATGTACTCTGGAATAGACTGTCAAAAATGTGACTTGGGTGAAAGTATAGTGCATCTTTCTTGTTTATAGTCCTTGAACTATGAAAACCCCAGGAATACTCATTTGATGGAGCACCTTGTGCCAGGTAGGCAGAGTTTTAAGGCTGCAGTTGTAAAAATGCCTCTTGGATCTGCTGACTGAGAGAATGAATTTCTTCTTGTGGTCCATTCAGTGATGATCATTGTCTGCAGTCATTGTTCAAAACTGTCACATCATAAACAGACCGTGTTAGAAAGATGTTGCCACTTAATCCTTCTTAATTATATTAATATTTGGGAAGTGATTTTCCTGATTTCTACCACTTCCATTGAAAGATGGGCAATAGTAGCTCTCTTAAGGAAGAATGTAATGCTAATTAAATTGCAGGGGTGGCTACTTTAAGATTGAAAAGCAAGACTGTAGTGCAGAGCAGAGCTGCAGTCTTTGCAACTTTGATTATGGCATCTGTTATGATCACAGGCAACAATTATTAATGATCATATGCAGATTTTTTCCTAAAATTAAGAATATTATGGGAAATTCAGTATTCTTATAGTGAAACAGTTTTGTAAGTCCTTTGCAAGTGTAAAACTACTCAGTCTCTGAGACTGCTTCAATAGCTATTATTAAACTATTGCAGAAACAGACAGATCAGGTGAGGAGGAAGGTGCAGTTATTGTAATACTAAAATGGAAAGGACCTTGTCTTGTTTTTGGGGAGGAAGGAAAAAATTGTAGCAAAGACTTTATATGGGCCAATTTCTGACACTTTTAATGTGGTGCTTGTAGATTCCAAACGTGGGATTTGATTCATCTTTCTGTTTTGTGCTGTGGTGTCTGTCAGATACTGGTACAAAATGGCTCTGTAGCTTGTAGTAATAAATAGAAAGTAGCAGCTCTTTGGAAAAACAAATATCTGTGTTTCTAGATTGTGCCAGTATCTGAAGGACACACACTTGCTCAACTCTCTAAACTGAGAGTAAAAAGCTGGATGGCAGAATTCCCTGTAAATCCATTTTCTTAGGAATACTTGGGCAGGGCAGGAATTCAGTGCAGAGATTACAAAGGTTGGGTGGCCTTCAGTCAGAATAAGGGAGAGAACTCAAGCCTGAGGATTTGCTGGTGAGGAACAGCACTGCTGGTGAGATGCATCCAAAAGCCAAAGTGCCAGTCCTTTATCTGTGTGATCTGCACACTGAGCCCTTTGTGACTCAGGTCTTTCTGGGGACAAGAATTACTGTCTTGATAATCAAGAATTATCCCGAGTTATTGGGATGCAAAGGTAATACAGAGGTCTGCAGTATGGACACAGCAGCAGCTCTTGGAGAAATCCCACCACTGAGGTGTTCCTGGTTTACTTTTCCCACTGTGTGCCCCAGTGAGAAGATCAGCATCAGAGGAGTCTCTTGCTTAAGGAGAGAGAATTTCTTGGGAAAAAGATCACAGGGTTGTAGTACTGCAGTAAAAGCAGTGAAACCAATGTTTCTTTTCAGGATAGCAAGTATCAGAACCAGTGATGTTTTCTTCCCTCTCTCCATTTTTAGGTGATGGTTGCAGAAGCTCTGGATATTTCCAGGGAAACATACTTTGCAATTCTGATGGACAGAGCCTGCAATGGACCTGTCATGGTTGGCAGTCCACAGGGTGGTGTGGACATAGAAGAAGTTGCAGTAACTAGCCCAGAACTTATCTTTAAGGTATTGAAATAATGTTTTACAATAACAGTTTTCCTTGTCAGTTATCCAAAAGAATATTTTTACCCCTTTCTCCTCCCGTTTTTCCTTCTTCCATGTAAAAAGGAGACAGGATGAACCATAAAAATAGTGTTTCATCAAATACAGGATCATACCTGTCATCTAGTAAATGAAGCATATTTAACATCTGATTTTACTAGAATTTTTCAATTAGAAAAAGATCTTAAATCTGTCTGTTATATGATATGTTAAACTTCTCATCTGAAATGTTTTATGAGTGAGTTTCACTTTCAGGAAGGTACACTGTTTTTTCACCTGTGGGTTGGTGCCAATACACTTATTGTTTCTATGGCTGTTTTTCTCTAATTGACAGAGTTGTTAATTATTTTTTTGTACCTGCAAGACTTTTGCATCTGAAATACAACTGTTGTAATTACTTTCTTAATGATGACTACACTGAAGTATTTTTTAAGTTACTGTGGCAAGATAATGAGTAGACAAGCTATTTAGCTGAGAAAATAATTGATACAATCAAGTATAATTATTCAAAAAATTGTAAAAATATTTAATGTGCACTTAAAAATTATATAAACTTCGCAGTGTTACTGGGCAGTGACACTCATTGCCTTGAAAATATTCCAGAATATGTCATAAAAATTAACAGACTAAATATTCGTCAATGCCATCTGTACAGTAATTAAAAGTGAAAACTGGTGTCACATTGTCTTGTCAGTGTGCCGCCCTGAAGAATTATATATTTTTTGGAAGGACTGTTTCATAGTCAGTGTGGTAATTATAACATCCCCTATAGGCAGCTGCTATAGCCTCAGTCTCAGGGAGCCTTGGCAAACAGCCAGGCTTTAATTACTAATTTGCACATGTATACTAAGTGTTTTCCTTTTGAAGTTATAAACCTCCATTATGATTGAATATTTAGTTATCTTTACACGTGTTACTGTTGCAGGAGGAAATAGATATTTTTGAAGGCGTAAAGGATCGTCAGGCGTTGCAGATGGCAAAAAATTTGGGATTCCAAGGACCTTTGCAGCAGCAGGTAACTTGACTCCACTCCTTGGGTTTAGGCTGAAGACTTTTTAGCCCAGCTCTGTGTTAAATGTTTTCCAAAAGGCAGGAAAGGCCAAGTGTCCATTAAATCAGGATCGTTTTGACATTCTAAATACTAAATTGCACCTATGTAATTGTCATTAGGCTTTAGCATTTTGAATAAGTTCCTTCTGGTTTTAAAGGGAGAGTCCCCTGTCTTTGAAGCAGTTGATGGCAACATGCTGCTCCACCATGTGGGATTCCTTTGCTTCCATTGGAATTCCACTGGAGCTCCATGAATGGCATGGGTAGAGCTGGTTTTGAAAATTGGCTCTTAATATAAGGAGAAATCAAAGTGTATCTGGCTTTGTGATTGAAACCTTTTAAAATTCTTTTATTCTTCAGCTCAAAACCAAAAGGCTGCCAGCATGTTGTATTTTCAGTATCTCTTTTCTATACGTATATATATTTTGAATTTATATATTTGCCTTTATGCATCTTTTTGGAGAGAGGAGAATTCATTTAAGCTGGCCTGTTTTTTTTCTGTAGTATCAAATGATCATTTTTGTGGAACTCCTTTATTTTTAATTCAGCAGTTTTAATTCTTTTCTATCCTAACATGCAATTAACAAATGCATAATGATTAAGTTGATTAATACACATTTGAAGATTTAGCTGTATATATAATGAAGAGGAATGATTATGTAGAACCTTTCAACCCTTGAAGAGTTCTGGTACTTAATAATTAACAGCAAATATGTATGGACTTCTAAACAACACATTTAAATAATGCTGCAGGAATGCATTTCTTTCCTCATGCTGTCAACTAAAAGGAATTTACTGAAGCATAGGGACATAGTTTTTATCCAGACAAATCCTGGTATTTACTTATACATTCTCTAGTTCTAGGCTGGGATTTTCTGCTTGAAGAGGCTCAGTTCTTAGAGACCCTGAGAAAGAGAAGCGTTGACATTAAGCTGCCTGATTCAGAGAGCTGCTGAAAGATGGAGCAGCCCTTAACAGAAGTGAAGTGATTCTGGTGTTCTGGTGCAATTGCAGCAGAGCACTGTGGCAGCAGCAGCTTTTCAGGTGGCCCAGAGTCAATGTGGGCTTCGTGGTGGGGCTGCCTCCCCAGCAGCACTGCTGAGCCTCACCCTGTGCTCTCGGCGTGGTTTGTCAACCTGAGGGCTTGTGCCAAGGAAGCTGCTGCACATCTACAACTGATTTTCTTTTAACTCAAACCCACTGAGAATGCTTCAACTGATAACTCTTGAGCAGGGAAGGCTTCCTAGGCAATTTGTGCTGCTTCCCAACTGTGATTCTTTAAAGAATTTTATCACAGAATCACAGCGTGGTTTAGGTCGGAGGAGACCTTAAAGAGCATCCAGTTTCAACCACCCTGCCCTGGGCAGGGCCACCTTCTGTTAACATGGGGTTAAAATGTTCCTAAAGTCATGGGAAGGTGGGAAAGGAACATTGAGCCTGGTAGGCCATGGGAAAGGAATGTTGTGCTTCATTCTGAATAGATCATGCAAAACTGCACCTGCATATTGATAAATGATGTAATTGTTAAGCATATTGATAAAAGATATGATTCTTGTTAAATATGATTATTGTTTAGTAGTAACAGTGATTGTTGTTTAACAGCGACAGAATCATGATGTTTAGAGTACCTGATAAAGATCATGGGAATGATATTTAAGATGAAATTATGCTTATACACTAGAACAATAAGTAGTTATATAATATTATAGTATAAATATGTATGCATCTCGAATCAATGTCAAAGTCAGATTTGGGTTTGTACCCCTGGCTTCCAGAGCTCTTCAATAAAAGCACCTGCATATAATCCCTCTGTGATTATGTGCTCCTGAACACTAACACTTCGACTAGACCAGGTCACTCAAAGCCCCATCCAGCCTAGCCTTGAACACTTCAGGAATGGGGACTCCACAACCTGTCTGGGCAGAACTGGGACTGGGGTTGAGTCTTTCCAGTTGTAATATTTTCTTTTGCATGACTGACCTCGTAGGGCAAAGCTGACTTATGCTTTCTTTATTCTATTTCATTTTACTTATCAGAAGAGTTCCCAAGTATTTTTGGATTGTGCACTTCAGTTAGCTGATCAGTAATGAGAGGAAAAAAATTGAGTGTTCTTTACTAGTGCTCTTCATCTGCAAACTTATTTCAGCTAATAGGTTCACAGTGTGTAATGAACCGAAGGGATTTTTTAATACACGTTCATGTTGCTGTTTTTAAGTAGTTCTATTAGTGGAAAAATGTTATAAGAACAAAAGACTTGGAAATTAGTTGTCAGTGGTGATACTTTCAGCCACAGAATCAGGCGTGGGGATAGATGGTGAGGAGTAAGAGGGAACGAGAAGAGTGTCTTGTAATGAGGAAACAAGCATGCTTCAGATCTAAGTTCTTCAAGAAAATTATTCAGACTGATGTAGGAATGAGAAATAGGTATTTTTTCTGAAGTCACCAGAGTGCACAAACTACTTTGTGGTTTCTGACTTTAGACTGATGAACATGAGTGCAACTCAGATCTCTGCAACTCAGAGAATACTTCATTATGCTGGTGCCTAAGAGTCACTTCCCAAATTAAACTTGTCATAGTAATTGCACTGTCTGTTTTGTAGAAAATCACCAGTTCATGTAGTCTTTAAATGCATATTTACTAAATGTTACATGGTATCATAATGCTACATTATAACAATGTAGGAGACTATATGAATATGGTTAAGAAAACAGAAATAAAAGCAGTAATTATCTAGAATTACTGTGCAATGCAATAGATTAAAAATAATCTAAAATGGTTTACCTTTGCCTTGAAAATGTGAACTTTTATTTTTCTATGTGGTAATTGTAAATAATTTGATCACATTTAGGCAGCAGATCAAATTAAGAAGCTGTATAATCTTTTCTTGAAAATTGATGCCACTCAGGTTGAAGTCAATCCCTTTGGTGAAACTCCAGAAGGGCAAGGTAAGAAACTGAAGGAAAAAAATGAATGCATTATAATTCTTTATTTATGCAAACTATAAATTAAATTGCATAGAAGGATGTGGCAGCAGCTTTGCATTAATTTCATTTTGTAATGTAATTTAAACAACATTCATAAATATTCCCTTGGCAGATTTTATATTTCAATACCTTTTGTTGTTTCATTCAAATACTGGAAGTATTGGCTTCTACATGTTCTGCTTGGTGAGAGACAGCAACATTTTCTACTCTTCTGCTCTTGAACAAAGTTGGGGTTTACTTGATTTTGTTTTGTGGGGCTTTTTTTTGTTTTTTTAAATGTGTGTGTTAATGCTGCTAGAATTACTGAGATTGTGTGGAAAGAATCTTGTTGTTTTATGTTTGCATTCATATGGGTAATTTAAATTTTAAAGTGCATGACTCTGCAGTCTACTAGGGCACAGGACAAATTTCAGCTGAAACAGACACTTGGCTGCATCCTTTGGGAAGAAAAGGGGTCATTGATCTTCCTGCACCATGACTGCAGGGCTGAGGAGGTGCAGGGAGGACCTGAATTAGGTTTCACCTCATTATAATAGTTGGTATTCCAGCTGAAACCTTTCCTTCCCTTTGTCATTTTTGTCCAAGTAATTTGGACAAAAGGGAAGAGGGGAGGAACTAAAGGTGCCCATGGGATATTGAAATATGGTAGGGCTGATCCAGGGGGATCACAGTTACCTGCTCATTGTTCCATCTCACTGAGGTGCTGAAGGCTTATTTGGTGGGCACCAGGAGGAGAAATTGGTGTGCAAGTAGAGGCAAGTGAGGGAGAGGACAGTAAATAATGATTGGAAATACAATGTGGTCCTTAAAGATTGGAAAGAGCCGTGGTGGTACTCGCTTTGCATCCTTGCTGGAGTTCTGCGAGGTGGCACTGTGGAAATAAAGGTTTGGATAAGTTACCAGGTTAGCTCTTGTGGAATGGCTGTGCATATTTAGTGAGAAGGGCTTAATCTGAGGGATGTTAGGAGTTTTTGTGCTGTTTTCTCTGAGGTTTTTCCCCATGTGTTTTGCATACAGGCAGCTGAGGAGCAGAAACAGAGGGGGTTTCAAGCTGTGAAAGCCATCTTGCTTGCAGAAATGCACAGGAGTCTTCCTGTGCTTATTCCTTTTTTGCTAGCAGCTTCTCCATCTGAAATGTCTTAAAAAAGAATAAAGATAAAACAAATGGAAGAACATTTGAGTAACTTAATGCAGCTCTTCCTAATGATAAAATATAAGTCTCTGTATGAAGCCCATTATTCTTGTCAAAGTAATGGATAAGATGGATTTATTTCTTGCTGTGTTTTGTGTTTATCACTTCTGTGAATTTCCATCAGGTTGTATGTATTTCTTGTTTAATATCCTAGCAAATTCTTTATTAACACTAGTGGGTCAGAAGCCTGAAACTTCCCTTTTTTTGTTGTTTGTTTTTGTTTTGTTTGCTCTCAGTGTAAACTGTTGAATTGGCAGATGACAAAAATCCTACACTGCTAACAAAAACAACAGAAGCACTTCATGAATATAAGTGTTGGAGCATTCTTTGATATTTGTTGGGAAAAAAAATCTATTAGTATAATCTATCATGCATGTAACAATGTGCTTTTGATAGTGAAAATGGTTTGATAAATATTAATGCATGTTCTTGCTGCTACTTTGTACAGCATGGCCTTTGTTAAAGATGAATGTTCTGTAGAAATGAGTTTCTATTAATGTGACATGGAGGATGTTTGTGTGTAAGGTAAACAGAGCTCTGAAACTGCAGTTGTACTCTAGCTTTGAGTGGGTTTAGCAATTTAAGCACCTGAAAGCTTGAAGAAGAAAAATTGTCTTATTTCATTGCTAAAAATATAATTAAAGCAGTTTAAGTGCATTAGAAGCATGTTGGGAACTGCAGGTATTTCTGCTTTTGGCACATTCCCCCATGATGATTGACCAGGTAAGATCTGGATTCTTCCAAGAGATTTATTGTACACACTCATGAACAGTTTTCTGAAACTGCAGTCACTGAAGTGAAATTTGATAGTTTTAATTTAATCTGTTATCAGTTACAAGTCAAATATTAAAAAAAAAAAAAAATCAACATCAAAAAACCAAGACAAGAAAACCCAATGCAAGTCAAGATATACAGCTGAGACTCTCCTACTTGCATAAATGTTTTGTTTGCTGTTTCCTTAGCTATTTTTTCTAAGTTAAGAAACTGTACATTAAACAGTTACATTTCCACAAAACAAGATTGTGTGTTTTGTTATTTTAATTGATGTGTATCTACAGCAAGGACTAAAATTGTCCTCTTAATTGTCATTGACCTCCAGATGTGTGCAATGCTCATGAACACGTGCACACGAACCATGGACATATCCCAATGGCAATGTGAATAAAAAACACCAGCAGATAGAAAAACTATTAGATTTTTATGGACACAGCATTTAAAAGCACTTAAATTTGATTGGTTTGCCTTGAGAAATCAATTATGCTTAAGTCAGTAATTATAATCTGAACACAGTACAAGGGAAATTACTTGCATAGTAATATGATAAGTATATAGTCTTACATTTACTTAGAACATTTTAATCTAATGAGGCATTTGCCTATGCAAACCCATAGAAATAATGAGTCAGAAAATAGGCAAATAACACTCTACAGGCATTTCTGTTACTGGTGTGTTTATGTGAATATTGTGGCTGCTAGCCAGTCCTTTGTATCTTTTATTTAATGTAGTCAGATTTAGCGACTTCTTAATTTGTTTTTACAACCATGGTGGATGTTGATATTGATGAGAAGGTTTGTATTTACTTTCCTAATTTTCTTTATTTAAAAGTAATCTTCTGGTGATTTTTAACATACTTGGCTTCAGGTTTTTTGAACTCTTTAATGAAATAATGCATGTATAGCTCATAACATCAGAAATTCAAAATATGACTGAGGAAAGCATTTTGTGTTGCTCAACTCTGAATGACTGCATGTTCCCACACATGGCTTTGGGTTGGTGTTACCTGTTATACTATTATTTTTTCAAAATATGGAAGGCAAACTCTCCTGTGTCACTGCTGCAGCCCACCTGTCCAAATCACAAAAACTGCCCTTGTAACATGCAGGAACTTTGTTTGTGGCAAACACAGAAGATCTTCCTGTGTGGTGTGGAGACCTTGCAGAGCCTTTTCTCAGTAGAGGATTTATGGCAAACCTGCCCTTTCCTGCTGGACTCAGTGCTAGAACTTCAGCTGCTGCTGTGTTGGAGGCAGCATCATTCCCAAAGCAGCCTCCCCCTCGCTGCTGTAATATTTCAGAAGCTCTGGCTGACTGCAAACTCTAAATGCCTGGGTGTTGTTTTATTTTCTCCTCCAGTTGTTTGCTTCGATGCCAAGATAAACTTTGATGACAACGCAGAATTTAGGCAAAAAGAAATATTTGCCATGGATGACAAGTCTGAAAACGAGCCCATAGAGAATGAAGCTGCCAAATATGACTTAAAATATATAGGACTGGATGGAAACATTGCTTGCTTTGGTAAGAACAAATACATCCAAAAGATATTTGAAAACAAATTTACACTTGCTCAGTGTGTAGACTTTGTTTACATCTGACATTCAGGCCACCCTTGACAGAATTTCAGTCTGTTTTACTGAGTATTTCTGCAGTTTTGTCTGTCCTTCCACAAGTTCTTGCACAACTAAAATTGTGTGGAGACTGTGCTGATGGCCAGAGCACACAAGCAGGGCAGGAGTGGTGTCAGAGAGAAGGCAGGCAAAGCAGTTTCAATTTCTGAGTTTTTAACCTGATGTACTTGGTCTTTCTAGTAATTAAAACAGAACAAGAAAAGTCATCAAAACCTAATCATTAATTTTAAAAAATAAGAGTGTGTTACTTAAAAGACACTTGAAAAGTATGCTTGTATAAATGTGACATTGCTAGTTACAATTGAATAATAAATGCCATTTCCCTTTAAGGAAAGCTGCTAAAGAATCTGCTTGGAAATGGCAGGTTTTTTATTTTCCTGAAGTTTCTGTAGAACAGAAATTACTCTGCTGTTTAGAAGAGATAAGTAGAAAAGTCAGCTGTGCTCTAAATAATTTTCATTTAGTACAAATTCTTTTAGCCAATGCAACATTTTATTATTAATCTAATTGAATTAGATTTTTCTTTTGACTTGTTGAGAAAATGCCCAACATTTATATTGGCTCAGATGTGTATTCCAAACACAAATCTCAAAGATTCTGATAATGTGTTGCAGTTGATTCAGTAAGTGACAGTGAGACTTCAATCTCAATTTAAAAAAACAACCAGAAGATCCTCAAACCCAAATAGTTATATAATACATATAATATATATAATTTCCAACATTATACTATACTTTTAGTGGTCTGTATTCTGGGTGACACAGGAGCCTTTGTCCAACAGGAGCAACATAAAGGGGACACATAATTCTCATCACTTTTCCCAGTTCAGTTCTTCCTACCTATGGAAATGCTTCTAGACTAGTGCAAATCTAAAATAAAAGGCAGTTGCAGGAACACCTGAGGTCTTTCCCCAAAACTGAGTTATCTGTGATGCAGTAATACAAAGCATCCACTGCTATCAGAGTGATGGGAGAGGAGCTTAAAGAGTCAATTTGTCCTTCACATCACTATTCCTAGATGTTTTTGTCTCTTTATTTTTAATAAAATCAGAAGGTTCTGCATTGCTACAATTACTATTCCAGTGCTCATACATGCTTAAAGGAAGGTGCACATCTAAGCCCTAAAAAAACCTAAATGTTGGTGTGTTTGCACCAGATTTTGAATTATTTGTTGCACTGGATATCCTTGAATAGCTACTAGTATTTAGAAATAGCTGTGTAACATTTTGAGCCATGTTCTGGGGTTGTGCTGATACATTTGAAGCCTTTTCACAAATCTTATCTGTGTGAATTATGAGCACTTGATGTTTGCAATTGCAGTCAATGGAGCTGGACTTGCAATGGCAACGTGTGATATAATATCCCTGAATGGTGGAAAGCCAGCCAACTTCTTGGACCTGGGTGGAGGGGTGAAAGAAGCACAAGTCTATCAAGCATTCAAGCTGCTGACTGCTGATCCAAAGGTAAAAATGTTGGGTTTGGACTGGGAGCTTCCCTGTGCAGCAATAGGGCTGAGTAGGACCATGAATAGTGCACAGAAAAACCCAGATCATGGTGAGAACACTGAGGGTGAGGTCCTAAAAGGCTGATCTGGGAGGAAAATTAATTCAATATGAACCACTGGACAGACTTTTCAGCTCCTGATCCATACTCAGGTTTGATGGTGAGTTGTGAGTGGGAACTTTCTCAAGGCAGTTCAACACAGAAGTGCAGGTGTGCTAATGCTGGGCACTGCAGTGCTGAACTCAGGGCATCTCACTCCTAAAATGGAATTTGTGAGACTTAGATGCTTAAAATATCATTCCTAATAGTGTAGTGCCACATTAGACTGAGGAGAAAAATGGGAAAATTAAGCAAATAGCTAATTTTAAGGGCTGATTTGTACTCTTTTAAACTCAAGGTTTCTAAAATATCTGACTCTGCACTGCAGGATAATCTGTATTTAATTAACATTCCCAGGCTGGAATCATAGCCTGGAACATTCTGACACTTCCTTTTGCAGATGGAGCTGCAGTTGCTCTTTTCTTTTTTGAACAAGAGGAGAAGACGTTAGTCTGTGTGTACTGAGTAGAAGTTATTTCTAGAGATGTGTTGAGGTCACTGGTCCCCTCTGCAGACAGAACTGGAGTATCTGCTGGGAGAATATTGATCAGGCGTGGGCTTTGGAGCAATGCCAGCTGCCCATCCTGCCAGCATGGAGTTCTGCTTTTGTGTGTAGCCAGAGCTTCCTTGCTGTTGATATTTTTACTAATGGAAATCTGTCGGAGGGCTTTGATCATCTTTCCCATCTCCTGCACCTAAGCATCACAGCTGAATCCCTATTTCAACATATTGCTTCTTTTTGTGGATCTGGCTTCATCTCCTTTATCTTACATTTGCTGTGATTCCAGTCATTTTCCTCATGTTCATTGTGATGTGATGCTAGCCTCTAAATGCCACCTTCCTGTGACAATTACACTGCTGTAATTGTATGCTCTGTGCAGCAGTAAGTGACAAAATGCTGTGGCTTTTCAAATAGAGGTGGATATTGTTTGCACAAAATTTTAAGCCAAATTACGAAGAAAATGTACAGTACAAAATAAGGACAGGTCAGCTTCATACTGTAAGCTCTTTGCAGTTGTAACTCTCCCTGCATGTTTTTTAAGTAGCTGGTACCCTGATGTCTCCAGTGTTTGTTGTTTGAGTTGCTCTGCAGTGCGTGCTTCGTGTGATGATCTGGGTTTGCCTGAGATGTAATTTAGTCCTGAAACTTGTGTTAGTGGTAGAGAAGCAGGTGCAGTAAAGTCTCAGATACACAACTTAGCTGGTGATTATCTCTGTGCTAAGTAGTTTCTACTGTCTGCTGCAGCACAAACAGCAGGTATTAATTTTGGTGATGAAGCTTACTGAGTTTAAACAATTTTAAAACAAAAAGGCATTCTAGTAGCTCTCAGCTATAGAACATCTGCGTGCCCGACATTTGACTTGTAGTTACATCCTTCTATTTTACATTCTGCTTATATGTTACTGCTTAACTGTTCCTAACTGCACACACCAAGGGCTAGGGAAGCTCTGCTACTGAGAGAAAGCAAAAGGGGAGCATGGAAAGGACCTGGATTAGGCATTTGTGCTGGGGCTGTGCCAGTCCTGGCATTGACTGGCTGAAGATGCAGAAAGCAAAACATCTCATGTTTTATTTCATTCTGTTCAGAAAATACTGCAAACATCTATTATTTCCTCTCCTGACACACCGTGTCCATTAGCTCACTAATATATAATGAGAAAATTGAATGAATCCTCTCTTTTTTTAACTATTGCTAGGGTTTCAGTCCCAAGAGTTTCTGTGGCTAATGCAGCATTCACAGGTTGTATCTGGTCAGTCATTTCCCTGTGGCCTCTAACTTGATTCCCACCTGGTTTGATAAGATAAAAATTTGTTCTTGGGAACTTGAGATTCAGTTAATTTTTTTAAATATCCGAATGTCTGGAGACTAAAGAAATAAACAAAAAAAAAAGTTTTCAGGGCTGTAATATGGAGAATTGCTGTTTTTTAGTTGTGCTGGCAGAGTTAAGGACATTGCAGGAGATGAAATCTTCCAGAAGGAAAGGTTCAACTGCAATTTGAAAAAGATCTCTTTCTCTCTCTTCAGTTGTCTTTAAAATGTCTATTTGTTAAAAAGGAGAAAAAAAAAAAAACCAAAACCCAAAAAAACTACTCCAAATAAACCAAAACACCACACAATTCCTCCTCCCCACCAGACAAAGAAAGTAAACAAATCAAGGTGTGCCATGATTTGATTTAGTGAAGCTGAGGATATTGTTTTTGGGAAAAGTGAAGATCTGGGCTGATTTGCTGCTGGTTTAATCTGTCAGCTGCCAGTGTCTATAATTCTTGGGGGAAAAAAAAGTGTGAGGGTTTTTGTTGCAAAAGGTGATCCACTGGCTTTTGGATGGAAATGCTGTCCCTGGAGCCAGTGACCCTTTTTACACTCTGCTGGTCTTGTTTGCTGTCTGCCATATCCAATACTTCCTAGGTTAGACAGGTCATTGCAATGGTTCTGAATCCCTTTCTATTCACTGTCTAAATTCCAATTGCTTTTTTTTCTTTCTTTCTTTCTTCTTTTCTTTTCCTTCTTCCTGCCTGTCTTGTTTCTATAAGTTTGTGCTATGCATCTGCTCTGGCAGGAAATGTACAGTCTTCCCTGTTTTTAGATACTAGCAGGAGAGGGAAAGATGGCTCAATTCTGGCAGTTCGAGCTGCTGGGAGACACTGCAGGAGCTTCATTTATCCCCCTTTGTGAAGCAGAAGTGCTTGTTTCCTTTGGTATTTCTGAGGTTCTGGGTGGTGCCTGGCTCTCCCCTGCCCGGTGAACTCCTGCTTCAGGCATCCCCACAAAGTCCTCATCCATGAGTGCTCTCACATCCTTGCCAAGCTCCACAGGTGCTTGTTTTTGTTCATGCTGAAGACCTGGTTACCATATGATGACTGTTTGTAGGATTCAACAAGGTTTTTTGGGAAGGCTAAAGCTGAAAAAATATCTGCTCCCTCATGGATCTCCATGGGCTGCAGGGGGATCTTGGCCCTGGCACCTGGGGCAGTTCCTGCCCCTCCTCCTTCACTGACCCTGGTGTCTGCAGGGCTTTTCCTCTTCTATTCTCACTCCTCTCTCCAGCTGCTGTTTGCAGTTTTCTGTGCCCTTCTTAACTCTGTTACCCCAGAGGTGATGCCACTGTCCCTGATGGGCTCAGGCTCCATTTCAGAGCTGATGGCATTGGCTCCATCAGACATGGGGGAAGCTCCTGGCAGCTCCCCATGGAAGCCACCTCCTATCCCCTGCCACCAGAACCTGGCCTCACAAACTCATACAAAAGCCAACTAAGCTGTAAGCTGATGTTTTACCATCAGCACACTCTAGCCCTGATCTTAGCAGTGGACTCCTATTAGAAAGTGTCACTGAAACATAGGCCAACATGGTTGGTTGTTCTTTTTCTCCTTTCCCCACTAAAGTTCCTTTGAAAACCTTTTTTGAAGCCTGCCATTGATGATATGACTAAAGACTCACCAAATTCATTGATGTTAACAGCTGTTGGCTTGTTATTTGGGTAAAATACTATTGACAGAAAGACAAATGTTTCTTGGGAAAAAAATATTCCATATTGACATCTGTTAGCTCATATCCCGGGAATAATTAATACCAAACATGCACAAGACTATTTTTTTTTTCTTAAGCAATTATCTGGTCCAAATTCAGATTACTGTCTTAATTATATGGAATAGACAATCATTCCTGTCACCTTGCTGTGCCTGTTCATGTTCAGATGTATCTCTGTGCCCACCACGTAATTGGCACTGATGTGTCTCACTGTTGTGTGCCAAGCAGAGGTTTTGGGGCTTTTGTTCTCCAGGCATCTGAGAGAGTGACCAGAATTCTGAAAGAGGATATCATTAAACCATAACTTTGCAATTCACTTCTTTTCCAGCTGTGTTTGGTGTGAAAGTAATACAGTTTATACATCCTTATTATATGAGACATTTTTATCGCCAGTTTATCCTTTTGGCCTCAGGGATTTTTAGTATTAGCTTTCTTAACATTTGCAGTCTGTAACGTGGCAACAGAAGGGATAACATTACACTAAGAGGAAAAATTTGGGATATTCTTTTCTTAGATTTCAGAAATAAAAATAAAGTTGCCATGTATAATGTATTTGGTCTTTATTTTGGGTAATTAATTTAAAATTGAGTGAGCTAGTTCAGTTCAGACCATTCAAAACATCTCAAATCATTCAGGCAGATTGGGGTACAGTAACTATATTTGTGTGCTTCTGGACTGTTTGCTCTCACTCTGCAACTTTGAACAATGACCTGCTCAGGGGGGAAAGTTTTAAAAATACAACAATTCCAAATGCCACATTTCTGTGATTGGGAACCTCCTCATGTTTAGAGCATAGGCTGGCTGTGGACAGTTCACTGCATTTAACTGATTGTCAGCAGTGGATTTCTCAGTGTCACAATGATGCAAACCCATAAATCAGTAGGAACAGATAACCTTCCCTATCACACATGCAGCCTATGTCAGTGTTCATATAATTTTGGAGAAAAAAGGGAAATGTAAATAAGATTCAGTTGCGGACGTAAAATAGAGTGTTAGCACTGAATTTGTTTAAATTGTCAGATTTCGTGTCATTTCAGATAATGCAGAGGAACCCTGTTCTTACAGACTCATCAGGAATCTTTTTGCTTTCCCATTCACATATCATGCACCCTTCACACACTTCATTAGCCAGCTCTCCTTTACACAGCAAGAAAATTCTTTACACCTTGTGTGTTTCTCTGATTCACACAAGAGGGTGAAGCATCATGTGCTGGTTTGAGTACTCTCAAACTCAGTAGCTGAAGAGCTGCTCTGGTGCACAACATCTGTGCTGCACTGCCCTGTTGCACAGGTGTGAACTGCTGCTGCAGTGTTTTCACTCTGCATGGCCCTCAAAGCTCAGCTGGGTGCCTCAAAAGGGGGACACCTGAATTTAGTGAACACTTCTGGAAGTCGAGGCTCTGACTGCTGTTTTTAGCCCTCTGTGTGAGCTGTGGGTTATAATACTCTTCTACCATCTACAAACATTGATCAAAAATTAAACAGTTTGTGAAAAAAGCAAAGTGCTATGAAAATTATAAAAGTTATCACTGTTCCTTCGCTGCTTATTACAAAGCCCTCTCCTCCTGGCAGTTTAGTGCTCAGCGCTGGTTTTGTAGAAGTGCAATATTAAATTTTTAAAAAGAAAAACCACAATCAATAAACCTGTTGTATTTTTTGCTAGAAATTTTGACATTTCTGTAGGATGTTGTCTGTTCAATCACTGAAAAATTCCACATAGTTTTTGGAAGCTGGATCTTGCTACATCATCTTAGTATCATCTCCTATTAGCACAACAGAGGGGCCTTTTAGTCTGGAGGGGGAGTGAACAGGTAGATAGAGATCAGCCTTTTCTGTGATTTCAAATCTGCAGGTGATTCAAGGGTTGAAGGAGGAATCAGACACAGAAAGGTGAAGGAGCCTTCAGTTAACCTGAGCAATCTGCCTCTGCTGCAGGTCAGTGCCTGCCTCAGGCAGGAAGGGTTAAGAGCAGCAAAAGAACGTGGCTGTATAGGGGGCTGTTCTGAAAATACTGCAGCCAGAAGAGGTAGTTGGGTCCTACAGCAGTTTATTTTAGGAATTTCTACACTATCCAGCACCACAAGTTTTTAAGGACTAGCTAAACAAGCAATTAATCCAAGAAGTTTCAGGGAGAGTTGATCCTGCCTTGGAGCCAGTGAATGGTTTGGAGCTTCCTTTCTGTGTTTCAGAGAGGAAACATAAACATAAAGCTGTGATTGGTAATTTTGTAAGAGCAATAGTGTCTTGACTCTGGAAGTTTAAGATTATTCTCATAAAATGTCAGTATGTGGAGGTAGAAAATACCTATTAGGGCACAGAAATATCTTGAAAAGCTGGGTAAAGTTCACAAAGGCATATTGTGTTTTTTGTCTCAGAAATTTGTACAAGGATTTTGCCTTTAGACAATGGAGCAGCTCATGGTTCTTTTAAAGATAATGTAGGTTTTGAGTTTATAGGAGTAATCTAGGAATTTCCCCACTTTTTTAATTAGCTCTGCATTGGTGAGAGAATACAGACTAACGGAACTATAGCAAGGATTCTTTTCTAATGTGCCTTTGCAGTTTTGCAGAATTAATATGAAATGACTATTCATCTTTTAAAACACTTAAAATATTGAAAAGTCATTCTTTCATTTCACTGAGGCACTTTTACAGGCTGATAGCATATTGACAATATTTATGGAAATGGGAGGACAATTATGCATTTAAAATGCATAATTTTATTGTCTTGATTTATAACCAAAAGTAAAATATTTTTCAAGAGCATGTGTAGTATTGAGTCCTAAGTAATTGATATGTAAATATACTTTAACATGAATCTGCCATTATTTATGGGCACTGACAAGTTGAATGCCTTTTGGCATTTTATAGTAGGCTATAATGAATCCTAAAAACTGAATATGAAAATAACATTCCTAAGCAAGAGGAAGACTTGCAGTGATTTTGTAATTGCTTCCATTGTGGCAGAATAGACCTGGTGTCATGTCCAGAGTGTGCAAGAGAATGTGCAGGTATATCTGCATGTCTTGAGATTGCCCAGGAAAAGGAAATGCCATGTAAAATACATCAGAAAAGTGTTTAATCCTTCACTGGGATTTCCAAATTGATTAAATTTTGAAAATTTATATGACTCATTTTACAATTAGCAAGGATAAAAAGGGAAGGTATTTTGGGAAAGTCAATTTGGTAATTCATCTTGGTGAGATGAGTAATTTATTATGAATCTACTTTTAGATCATCCATCTAGCACACATACAGGAGAATGAAAGACAAATAATCTGGTAATACAGGTAGGAAATAGTATATTAAAAGAAAAGTTGTAGGTGTCCTTACTTAAACTCTTCTGTAGAGAAAATCGCATTTTAATTCTCATTATTTTTAAGTGGGTGTTATGGCAGTCTAGGAGCGTGTTTGTTCTTTCAATCAAAATGAAGAAATTTAATCACCTTGCCTCCATCTGTTCCTGATAAACTGGCCCAGATGATGAAATGTGCATCTCAGGTAGGTGCTTTCAGCCATTTGTGCTGGGTTAGGCACACTCTTGCGACAGTGAAATAAATAACAACTGGTTTTACTTTATCATTCCAGAAGCACCCTGGATGGATGGAGCACAGGTAGATAGGACTTCATATTTTTCTTATCAATAAGACTCAATTTGGGGAAAAAATGGTAAACCATGACAAAGTTAACAAGCATTTCCCCATCATAAAATTATCTTTTAATGACAGGAGAGACTGATATTGCTAAGATTTTTAGAGTAAAGATACTTTTTTTTTTAAGGGTATCATAGGGTGATGAAAAAGTTTTGGAAAAGACAAAAATTGTGTGAAATACAGCTTAATGAAAGAGGACTAAAATGATTTCTCTGGAATGTCTGTTTTGCTTCAGGTAGGATTGAATTATTTCACAGCTTTATACTCATGCTCAAATTCAACAAGAATTCAAACCTGTTTCAAGTTTTAATATTTTATTATCTATTATTCTGAGTGGATTGGTAAAACTGAAATAAATGAGTCTATTCACTTTTAAAGCTTAACATGTGCTTGAGCAGTTGGCAAATCAAGTCCACATCTACCACAAATGAGTAGCTCTTAGTCTTTTTGCTCCAGGTTTAGTTTCATCTTCTAATAAAAAACTACCCTCTCTTAGGAAGATAAACTTAGTCCTGTTTCTCAAAAGCTGTTGCATTTTTTGTACCTGTCACACTCAGCAGTCTCTGAAGTCAGGTGTTTTCTTTAGAGTGGTGTGAAAAGTGAACAGTTTATTATTTTAGTGCTCCTACTTCTGATGGCAATCTGCAGGAAACAGAAGTTGTTCCACTTCCATCTGCCAGTGGCCAGTTCGTTCATGTTCCATAGTCTGGGGCGTGTGTAGGAATATTCCCAACAGACTCTGTGGGCATCTTCCCACAGTCCCTTCAGTTTCTCAGGGGTTCAGCTGGTTGGGTGCTCCAACAGTTGTGTAAACTTTGAGTAAGGAGCAGTGGAGTGTAGAGTCTGTGTAAAGCAGTGCGAGGGTGTAAAGGATGAGATCTGCAGAAGGAACCACTCCAGTGGGAGCTGGGCAGGGCCCGGGGACTGTCTCTGTGAATCTGTTGGATTTTGTGGTGTCACACAGTTATCATCATACACCAAACCTGAACTGTCCTGGAGAAAAAGCACATTCTGTGCTGTTTGTGTCAGTACAGTGAGCACGTGCCAGCCACTTGACCTTTCAGTGAAACCTTTGGCTTGAAATGTATATGTAATGTATATGTATTTATAGCCCTGAGCTTAATCAGCTTCTTGAATTTTCTTCACGGTTCTACCTAATACCTTTGGGGAGGGAAATGCTCTTCCTGTGGGTGTTTTTCTCATTTGTTTTGTAAGCTTTTCTCTCTATATTAAACATCCTTACATATTTGTTTTTCTGTCCCAAACACCATAGCAGATTCTGGCTTAACTCTGGTGAGCAGAAAGGACATTTTTGCTGCCCTACTTTTCCACTCCTTTTGTGACAACTCAAAAGGGTGTTTCCTCTCTGTCCCCTTTGTTCAACAGAATTGAACTCTTGCTTGCCATGTGGGTGCCTTTAAAAGCACTGGAGGGGAAAGCAGTCTTAAATACCTGTATTTAAGGAATGCATTCCCTCTCCATTATTAAGATGACAATATGGATTCCTTTCTAAAATGTGGACAGAAAAGCCATTGAATTGCAGGGGAGTTACCTGTGGATGCCCTAGGAAGGGGTTGCATCTGGGAGAAGGCAGCAGGGGGCCGTGGGGGCTTGAAGGTCCAAACTGGGCTCCTGCTGCCTTTTGGCAAAGGTTACATGGCTGGGATCCTACACAGGCTCTGCTTGTCAAGGAAAACAGGGTCCCAATTCCCAAGCATTTTTCAATGGGTCTGTTGTAAAGCAGAATAGAAGTGCAAAGCTGCCTTTTTTTTTTCTTTTTNCATCTTTCTTTTCTTTTCTTTTTTTTTTTTTTTCTTTTTTTTTTTTTTGCAAGGTAGTACCTGAATTTTAACAGAAACTGTCACTTTAACTGGGGGGTTTTGTTTGGAAATCTGAGATCCTTTTAATGGAAACTGTAGGTTTTCCTTGGGGTTGGTAGATAACTGCACATTTCAGGGGAAGGGAAGTGTCTCAAGGAAAAGAGCTAAAAGCTTGGTTTTTCATAATATTTTTTATGGAAAAAGATTAAACCATTTTGAGCCAAATTACTTGGAAAATTACAACTAAAAGACAATTAGTACCTGTATGTGGAAAGACAGGTTGGTAATGTCTGGCCAAATAGATTTTGCTGAAATTTCCAAAATTATTCAGATGTTTTCAGCAGAAAAATACCAAACATTTTGAAGTTTTTTTTTCAAGCAATTAGAGGAGTTGATTAGGAATAAGGTAGCCTTACTTGTTGCAAATAGTAATATAATTTCTTCTTTTTGGCCAGGATGGAGCAGGTATTGTACTATTGCTGCTATTCCAAATGAATTTAAAAGACATTTGACTGCTTTTACAAAACCATTTTCACCTTGAATCTTCTGCTATGGCTGTCGTATTCTTTTTCATTTGCATACATATTTTACTCATCAAATAAGTAGAGGGAAAAGAGAACTTTCTTTTTAACTTTTCCATGCAGCTTGCTATGGTGAAGGTGAGTAAATCTGCAGATCTGTACCCGACTGCTGCTCTGACACAACTTGTGTGCAATTTTCCACAGCCTGTTTTGTATGCAGTGCTGGCTGTTGCTGTACTTTAGAAACCATTTCTAATTATTTAAGGGTAAGCCTGAGTAACCAAAGAGCTGCAGAGCACCAGATGTTCATTCCCTGGGAACGTGGGGGAGAAGGAGCCTCCCTTGCTGCAAAAATCTGCTCAGGGCAGAGGAGTTGGAGCTGTTGTGACTCCCACTGTCCTCTGCCATCCTCCCCCAAATAACTCTGCAGTGCCTCAGTGCAGGAAACACAGCAATCCTACTATCAGTGCCAGAAAATTGGATTTCTGGGTGGCTGACAGGTGAGCTGACCATGGAAGTCAGTATTCACTTTACCAGAAGAGGGAATGAAATCTGCACCTTCTGACAGGGCCCTGCTGAGAAGGCTGTTCAGCAGAAGTGTGCATAAAACTCTGTCCTGTGGCAGAGGGATGCCAGCCCTGTGATTGAAGCAGGAACCTTTGTGTAAACTGTGGATGGCACTCGTGAATGGTAGATTTGGAATTAATAGTGATAACACGGGGAAAGAGTAAAAACATCTCATTAAGAAAATAGATTGTATACTTGCTTGTGTGGTGCAAGTTTTAATCTAGACAAGATTAAAACTTGAAAACGCTGAGGATTTCTTTTTTCTTAACTAAATCTTGATTAAGTCAAGCCCCCAGAATACTGTTATGGGCCTGTAACAGGCAAAAAAAGAAGAATCAGTTATTGGCTAGAAATGAATGAATGTGCAGAGTCAATATTTTATAGTAGGTGTTGAAAGTTGAATGCCTGATGCCCAGCAAATCATTTGATTTAAAGGTTTGGGACTGCAGTGCTCCACTTCTCATTGAAGAAATATAAAGGAGCAAATTACTATTTGCTGAAAAGTCACAGAAACCTTATCAGAATTGTTTAGTTCCTGCTGCTCCCTGGAGTTTTCCTCTTCAACCATTGATTGAGTATGTGCTCTCTGAATTGTGAAGGATTTGCCTTTAATCAAAACTTCCATGGGGCTCTGCACAGTTGTTCTGGGATTTTTGTGCGTATTACTTTAAAGAAATCTCAAATACATTTTTGTTTTCACTTAGTCATACAAACTGTGGAAGTAATTGAACTGAAAAGATAAAAACAATTAGAGTAAGGATGGTGTCTGCATATCAGCAACATTCCTTTAACTCTCTTAAAAGTGCTGAACATCTGCTGAACTTCCATAAGAGAAGCAGATGGGCTCAGCCTTGCCCCTGACCGGTGGAAAAGCTTCCACCTTGCTGACCACTGCAGTGTGAGGCTTTTCATCAAAGAACTTCCTTCTGCCACTTGGTCAGCTCTGTCATCCCCTTCTGTCAAGAACTATTGGGAGTTTGGTTTTTCTCAAATCCAAGGAAATAAAAAAAGATTTTTTGTGTGAACATGTTTTCATATTTAATGTCCTCAAAAAAAAAAAAAATTAAATCTAGAGAGAGATTTTCTGCAGCTCACTCTTATTAGGGATAAAATGTGCTGCCCTCTTCCCCCCTTTGTTTGACACCTGATTTGGTATTTCATTTATTTTTCTGTCTTGCTGAATTCAGAGTGTTCTACCACACAGCACACCAGAGCACTCACCATAAAAAGCTGGCCACCAAACTTCCATTATTCATAATTTACCATTTCAAACCAAGGGGGAAAATCTGGCAAAAGTTTGACTTCAGTAGAAACTATTATTAGTATTTTGCTGGTATTGATGCTGCAGTTCTGCACGGTGAGAGAGCTTCCCTTTGTGTGAAGTTGAGCAATACCAATACAGGATTGTCCCAGCAAGCCATGGGCAACTCCACTGTTGAATTCTCAGGTGCAGCATCCTGGCATATAAATCAAACCCTGTGTAATTCTAGTGCCAACTTCTTGGCCAAAATCTCAGCCCTGGTGTTGAATTTAATTACATGGTGGATAAAGAGCATGAAGTACTTTCATGTTATTTAGGAAAATGTGGTCGTGACTACTAAATAGCTTTTACTGTTCCCTGAACTTGGTACAGGGATAATTGTTTATCACTCACCAAGTCCCTCATTTTCTCACTTCTTATAGTCAGAAGTGCTGTAAAGCCCCAGAGTCACAATACCACCCTCAGGAGAGGAAGATTATGTTTATCAGAAATCAGGGGAACTTGGAATCAAGCTAAAAATGCTTCAAAGGTGGGGCTCTTTTCCCCCTCTTAAGAGAAGAGAAGGAAAACTTCAGTGAAAATGATTGTGCTGTCTCAGTTCCTTCTCTGTTTTTGATGTACTTTCATCAGCTGATCTGTTCCACAATAAAATGCCACAAATGAATTATTGTAATATAAAAGAAAATACTGTTTTGGTCAGCTCTTCCTTCTCTAGAGGTGCATTTTATATGCTAATGCAATTTTTTGGTTACTTTGGGGAATTGTATTTGCAGAAAGTGGGGATTTGTTTCGGAAGTCAAATATTCCACTCCATTTTTACACTGGGGAGGAGGGGTTGGTTGGATTGGTTTCTGGTTTTTTTTAAGCATTTGTCAGGCCAGAACAGCTCTAGAGGCTTTAAGTAAAGTGCTGATTGCCCTGTCAATCAGGGTGCTGAGGAACTGGGAACTTCACAGATTGATGCTTGACAGAATAATTAGAAAACTGTCACTTGAAGTAACCACTCTGGTGTTCCCTAAAGAAATGTGCTGGTGCCAAATGTGTGCTGTCCAGATCTAGAGGTTAAATGTTCAGTAAGACAAAACATAGCATGTCACCAGAGAAAATTACTTCCAGCATGCTGGGGAAGTGATGCTCCTCAGGTCCCTAAACAGGGACTACACAGTTTATTGAGCTTACCTGCTTTGATCTTGCTCATGTATTCAAGAGCTTTTCAGCCCTGAACGAGGGGGTTTAACTTGGTAACCCACTGAGGCATTATCTAACATTTTAGATAGCAGAGGGTCTGGAAGGGTTGGAGGCAAAAGCACTTAAAGCTGTAACAATATTTTCCAGTTCTGGAAAGGTTTTAAGGCAGTTCACTAAATATTTCTGGGTGCTTTTCACTTGAAATAAATTGAGGCAGGTAATATCAAGTTTCTTTCTCAATCCCTAGCTCTTAAGGAAACTTGGATTTTTTTCTGATTTGGGTTAGTTTGGAGACTGCTCTGAGGAGCACAGGATGGGGCTGTGACATTTGTGTGCTTTGGTTTTCACTTGTGTTAGTTCTGCATGGTCTGTGTGGGGGCTGGGATGTCAAGGATTCCAGGAACCAGTTGTGGAATCTCAGGCTGGAAAGGTCCAAAGAAGGTCTCTCCCAGGAAGTGTTTCTGTGGTAGAAAGCTGTTCTCCAGAATGAACAAAGTAAATTTATCTTTTGCAACCACACTTGCATAGCCATTGAGTTGAGGTTTGCCCAATTTGCAGCTTAAAGTTTATTTCAAAGTGCAAGGGGCTTTTTTGGTATAAGTATTTTACCTATATTGCTTATGGATTCTCCAAGTAGTAAATACAAAGGATAATTCAAGATTTTAATTGAAAGCTGGCACTTTCCTATTGATATGGAATTTTATAGGAAGATCTGCTTTATTTTGTCACTCCAATGCTTAAGATCACTTCATTTGTGAGTGGTTTCCTGATTGCTGCTATCTGTAGGGCTGAATCTTGAATTGTGCAATTCCCCTGACAAGGAAAAACTGCTTCAATAAGTTAGAATGAGCGAGCTGTAGATGCTCAGGTTGCATTTCTCAACACTCACACTGGAGCTGCTGAGACTGTGTTTGCAGTGGATCTGTCAATCAGAAGTGCAAGTGTCTTTTTCTTTGAACATTACAGATACTGAAGGTCAGTGCTTCTAGGATTTAACTGAGAATAATTTTGAAATTTCTATTTTCAGAGTTGGACATGAAATTTCAAAACAGCCATAGGGAGAGAAAAAGTTTTATTTCCACAGCAAGTCAAGGTCTGATTCTCTCCTCAGCGAAATATTTCTATTATTTATAAATCTCTTGGTACTGGAGTGTTAGTGCTGGTTTGCATTAATCTACTAAAACCATATTGGATCCTTAATACCTGTGTAATTCTTTTCTGTGCAGTGTGAATTGAACTGATTTTTGTCCCCTAGGTACTGCACCTGTGCAGGTGTGCTCATGCACAGAGCCTGAGGCAGGGTTCAGTGTGTGCACACTGAAGCCAAGTGTCCAGGGCCAGGTTGGATGGGTCTTGGAGCGACCTGGGACAGTGGAAGGTGCCTCTGCCCATGGCAGGGGGTGGAATGAGATGAGTTTTAAGGTTCCTTCCAGCCCATTCTGTGATTCGTTCTGACACAACACAGTTCCTATGGCCACAACAGGTCTGTAGCAACACTTAGAAAATCATTCTAGGAAAACAGGAGGAGCTATCTCAGCTTTCAAGAAAAAGTGGAGTAATTTCATTCAACTTAGAAAAAACATCAGGAATAGGTGAGATGGGGACAATCTGGTTTTTGAGACTTAGGATCAAGGCAAAGAAGTTGTTGAAGGCAGGATAAGGTGGGATGCTGAGACAGAATCCTTCCCTTGGGGCTGTGTCCGAAAGGTCCAAATTCTGCTGGAGTTGGAAATTTCTGAGTTCCTTTTCTTCCTCAGCTGCTGGCTGCCTGCAGAGTGAAGGAGCAGGTTTCTCCACGTGTTGGATGCAATGCAGTGGAGCCCTGATTGTCCACTGGGTCAGGGCAGCTGGTGCAGGCACAGATGGAGCACACATTTCAGTACAGTTTATGTTGGTTTTTTACCCAACCGCCCTTCAGATTTCCAAACGGTGCACGCACTAACTTTTCACTGACACAACTTTTCACCTCTGCATCAGTGACAAAATCGTTTCCACAGAAACTGATTTCCTCCAAAGACCAACATCAAAAAGCAAAATCAAATAAATGGCACGAAATAGAATGTGATGGTGCAGATGCTCTATCTTTATGATTATTGTCACTCATGGGGGCAAAATCCATGTAGGACATTCCTATCTCTGGCACCCATTAGAGATGTTGTCACTTCAAGCTCACAGCAGTGAAACCTTTAGAGGCTCCCACACCATCTATTAATTTTTATTCCCTTTTTTTTCCCTATCACACATACCAGTTTTCCATGCATGCTTCATACACATTTTTATCATAACAGTTTCAAGCAAACTTCCCTTATCTTGCTTCTGTTCTCCAGTCCAGAGTTTTTAAAGCTCTAGTGTACCTTTCCTATCCTGAGCTACAATAAAAGTGTTCTCTCTTTTTTTCCTTTTTAATATTTTTAAAGGATTTCGTAAATTTTGATTGCATTTTGTAAATATGTGAAAAGGGAAAATTTTTATTTCCTGTCTTTTGAAATCATTCTTGTGTAGATTTTGATAAATTGGGCCTGGCATAAATGCCTTCATTTTGTTCCTCTGTCAAACTTCTGTGTCTGAATAACTCAAAGAAAACATCAAAAATAATGGAGGCAGGGGGTGAAAGGGTTATAGGGAAGTGGTAAAAAATTATACTCCCTGGGAGGAGGGACATGCTGAGCATTTTGAAGTGTATAAAAGGTGCAAACATGAAGGAGGGACTCTAATTATTTAATCTTAGTAAAACTGGAACTAATCATTTTTAAAAACAAAGAGAAGTGAAGACCATCCAAAAAAACCCCCAAACCTATCAGCAGGAGCTATAGTGTGAGACTTTGATCCTGAAATTAGCTCTGTGTGTGCCCTTCCTGATGAGGCAAGGAGTCTGCTGAGTAGGTTCTTACCTTACTCAGCCTGCATTTCTGTTTGCAGAGTCCTGCCAAAAATCACTTCATATTTGAAATAAAGTACAAGCCATCTATCTGAAAAACTCTAAAAGTAAGTAGGCTGAAAAGGGAACCATTTCATGGTCTGTCAAGTGAGTAACTGGAACTCCTTGCAGGTATTTTTTGGGGTTGAATTAGTGATCTGCTTGCATGCACAGGAGATGGCAGGTGGTAAATGCTGTTTCCATAGGCTGTGGTATAATTCCAGATGTGCATCTGGAAACGGGATCTGGCCTCAAATATGTTCTCTCAGTTTGCCCAAACTTTTGCAGAAGTTACTTGTATGATTCCTCCCTCTTCTTCCGAGTCTTTGTCCTTTCCCACGTGGGAATTTGTATTCCCAGCATCTTTCCATTCCTCATTTATGGATTGTCCTTTCAGCCCCTGTGCCCTGGTTTGCAGTGGCCCTTCTGAACACAGAGCCAAATCCACCTCCCTGGTAGGAAGTGGCAGCCAAGTACATCTCTGTTCAGCCCCTTGCTGGTGGAGGAAGCAGAGACTCTGAAAAGTTTAGTAAGGACATGGGAATGGTGTCATTTAGTGCCAATATCGAGGTTCAGTCCATTCACCTGAGTTGGACTCCATGGTCCATGTGGGTCCCTTCCAACTCGGAATACTCTGGGAAGATGTCTGGGTGAGGTTTTGTCAGGTTTGGGTTGTGGTTTTTATGTTGTTTTGTCTTAAAAGATTGTTAAAACGCAGCTCTTTTTGAAATTTATTCAGTGCTTGAGGAAATAGTCATGTCAAAGCATCAGTGTCCAAGGCTGAAGGGTCCCAAGACTGGGATCCCCAAGTGGCTTTGAGGAGATCAGAGCTTGTCAGTCTGTGGGACAGAACCATGACACAGACTTGCCCACGCTGTTTTCCTTTGATCTGCGTTGGGTATTACCTTTTCTAGAGTTAATATTTTCAAGTTAATATCTTTGTTTGTAGCTTTTATAGCAGAAAGCAAGTGATACATTTCTGTCTATGCCTATTAATTTTCTGTCTTTATTTCCCGGTCAACACACACCACATTTCTGCCTTATCTTAAAAGCAAGGCTTTGCTGGTGCTGGAGTAAATATTCTAATTGAATCCCTCCAGTTGGCACTCTAATAGTTTGTCAATTTGCTCACATTTGACAGCCAGCCCTGCTGCCTTCACAACTAATGCTCGTTGAGTGCCAATATAAATGAGCATGATAATAGTCTGATATTATGTCTAGTCTTTTTCTAAATTCAATGTCAACATTTTTCTGACTCTGTTGTGGTGTGGTGTTTTCCTCAAAGAAAATTATTGAGGAATAATGAAATCTTGCTGTGTTTGTCATGTGGCACTGAACCCTACAAAGAATTTTTCACTTTCTTGTGAACATCAGAGTTGTGAACACTTTGTAAAACACATCTTATTAGCTAGAGCATTACAATAAGGAGAGAATGTAAAACTTGATGTCCGTTTAAAATAATAAGAGAAAGGGAAAGAAAAGGGTGAAGAAAGGCTACCCTTTAGATGATTGATGGGCTGCATAGATCAAATGTATAATTGATTCTGAATGGATATAGATTGTGTGATTGATTTATGTCACTATTTAAAGAAAGACTTGATTTTTTTTTTGCCATTTTTGATGGCTTATTCTGTTGGCATCCAGGAACAATAAAGCAAATCATTTGTCATGACATTTTAAAGGACTAAGAAATGGTGTGGAGGAAAGGAGATGAGCTGTGATGGTTGTGAGGGTGGTGAGGCCCTGGCACAGGGTGCCTGGAGAAGCTGTGGCTGCCCCTGGATCCCTGGAAGTGTCCAAGGCCAGGTTTGATGGGGTTTGGAGCAACCTGGGGCAGTGGAAGGTGTCCCTGCCTATGGCAGGGGGTGGCACTTTCAAGTCCCTCCGACCCAAAGCATTCTGTGATTTGATGATTTTTACATGCTGTACCACTTCAGGGTACAAAATGATGTACAGAGGAATGCTGAGTTTAACAGGTTCGTGGGAGAGTTTTGTTGTAATTGTTTGTGTTGAAGTGTAGAATAGAAACCTGGGCTGAAATCGAGGTCTCTCCATCCTCATCCTACAGTAGACCTCTTCCTTTCCTTAAGCAGTTTAACCTAAACAGGTAAAGAATGAAAGGGGAAAGTTCCCTGGAGGTGGCAATACTCTCCCAAGTTACCCAGCAGCCAGAGGCTGTGGTAGAAGCCAGGCTGTGTGACCTGAGTTGGGCAATGCCACATCCTCCACTGTGGTCTCCTGCTGGGCTGAGCTGAGGGAGAACATGTATTTATAGAGGTGTCAAAGACATACTGGCTGAAGAAGGTTTGGTATCCATATTTTGATAGGAAAGGAGATGTTATTTATTAGTGCCCAAAACAAGTAGATGCAAATAAACTCAAATAAATGCTATTCCTTGGTAAAGTTGAGGAGAATCCCTGTAAAACGAAGTCACTCATCTCATCTGTCTGCTCTGTTGAAATAGAGGTCTGTGAAGAGAAAAAGGTTACTTTTTGAGATTTAATGCCCTGAAAATTTACAGGCTTGATGCTTAAGCAGTAATAAGTGAAGCATTAAGGCATTTCTTGTGGATTAATGACTGGCTGGGAGGAGTTGATGGTTTGAAGAATAGCTGAGGACCATTAACCTCTACTGGTCATTAATCTGCAAAGGCTGCCTTGAATACTGAGGTCATTATTGCTATGGAAAATAAATATTTGAGGAGGGGGAGAGAGGAAGGATTATACAGACTTCTGAAATATATGGTTTGAATGGTTTAGTAGCTCTCCTTCTATCATATGTCATTGTAGGTGGACAGTCACTAATATTATTAGTCTACAGGATTGATAATAGTTTTGAATTTTCACTGCTGAGGTTGCTTTTATTTTATTCACTAATTCAACTGTAAAATTCAGAACATCAGGATAAATACAGTTGTAGAAATGTGACTGTAGGGTGTGTACAGCTGCGTGGTCAGAGAACTGGCCATGTAATGGAGCTTCTAACATTGTTTTCACGTTTAAAGGAGATGTCGTGGCTTCCATTAAAACCCTTTGTTCTGCAGCCCCTTCCCCTGTTCAGGCACATGGCAGGTACATGCCTGTGTCTTATTTCCCTGCCAGAGGACACACCTTTCCCTGATTTAAGTGCTCAGCAGTGTTATTCTCAGCAGTTCTTCACAGAATAACGTGATGTGGCATTTCATTTGCTGCAAGTCAGCTTTGCTGTGTGGATGAAAAGGGCTCAGAGTGGCCTGTATGCCTCAAATACAAGTGAAAATCAAGCTGGCAGTCCTGCTGCTGTTCACAATTCCTTGCCTTCAGCTGCAGGACAGAGAACAGTGACACCTGGAAGAGGGGATGCACATTTGCAGTCTAACCTGGAAATGGTTCTTCCCTGCAAACTCTCAAAGGCCTTGCTTTTATGTGCTCTTTGTCCCAAATTCAGCACATGAGGAGTGTTTGTGCTATTAAAGAGGAAATGTCTGATGAAAATCAGCTCATCTTTATCTTTGTTAGGGTTACAAAACTGAGCAAATTCATGAGCAAAACATTTGGGGCGGGGGGTTCTTCCTCTCTGTGCTCCATTCAGCACAGCTTTCCATATATCCTCAATTTCTTTGAAGGTTGAACTGCCCTGCTCTTATCTTGTATCATGCCATCAAAATGAGCTGTCAAGGGAGCAGCTGATGGATACTCTGATGATCAGCTACCCTGTTACTCTAGAGTTTAAACAAGTTCATGTCAGTGATATGCCAAAAATGTTGAGGTACATGGAGGTTATACCATCCCAAGTCTGTATGTGCTCCTTGAGACAGACTGGAAGATTAGGAAAGACCTTTAAGATCATCTAGTCTGACTTCCCACAAACATTTGACCAAAAATCCCTGACTTGAGGTCAGAGTTCTGAGATTGAATTAGCATATGTCTTTTTTAGAAGAAATTCTCAATCTTCATCCTCAGTTTAGGCAGATATCACATATATTCATGGAAGCTTTTCCACAGCTAACCTACTGTAGATGTTGTTACCTTCTGGAGTATTAGCTGTCTCCTGCCAAAAGTTACTCTGTGCTGTTCCACTCAGTGGTGTAATAGAATGAGTTTCTTAAGTGAGTTTTTGATATTCTGAGTAACTCCTCTGACTCCATTTTCTTGCCAAAAATCTGAGAATGTGAGACTCAAATTGAATTGTAAGAGGAGGAAAGACTGAGACAACCATTGCTTTGTAGTCCTCATATTTTGCACAGGAAGAAGTATCCGGAAAGCAGAAACTTCATGTAGATAGCAACAGCAAAATTAAGGTAAAAACTTCCTTAACAGCTGTGCATAATACCAAATTTGAAAGTGTGACAAAGATGCTGAAAGTCCTTTTTCTGGTTCAGTTTGTAAAATCTGCCTTTTCCTACTAAAACATTTTAAATGGGAGACTTTACCTCAAGTGAAAGATGAATTAATCAATTTAAGCCTAAGGCAAGACAAGGTATATGTCAAGTTACAAGTTTTTGGTGAAAAGCTGTCTGCTGCTGGGGTTGATGTGTGCAAGTTGCATAGCAAGCTATGCAATGGAATTGAAAACTTAGGAATAAATACGTGTCTGGTGTTGAAAAGTGAATGAAACAGACTTGCACTGACACTTAGTGCTCCCAGGAAAGACTTTTTCTTGTAGGAATGAAAAATTAATGAGAAACAGGCGACAACTGCAGCATCACATTATACTGAAAACTGCTACCTGTAGCTTTTTCATAATTGGGAAACCAAAATAGCTATCCAGAAATCAATACAATGGGTTTTGTTTCTTTGAGGTTTTGTACACATTTGAGTCTTTATCATTTGCAGCTGTGTGCAGTGTTGAACAGTGTCCATGCATTTTTTTTTTTTACTTTTTTTTTTTAATGGAGCAACATGCTTTTATAAGAATGCTTACAAATGCTTGCCATATATGGGAAGGCCTGAAAATAACCAGTGAGTGAAGGAAAAACCCAAACATCCTGGTGACATCCACATTCAGCAATATACAGGCTGGACTGTTGCATTATTCTGTGCTTTAGAACAGTTTGTCCTGCCTACACTGCAACCAATGGCCGTAGCTAAATGTAGATCCTGACCAAGGAGTTGTATGGTTTGTGGTTTAACAATAAGTAAATCTTGTTTGTTTGGCTGTAAAGTGTTTGAAAGAATTCCAGTTTGTTCCTCACATGAAGC
This sequence comes from Promerops cafer, assembly GCA_013398275.1. Classification (NCBI taxonomy): domain Eukaryota; kingdom Metazoa; phylum Chordata; class Aves; order Passeriformes; family Nectariniidae; genus Promerops; species Promerops cafer. The sequence continues at coordinate 2,233,425 of VZSE01011740.1, read as the reverse complement.
ATCATTAACTGTGAGCACTCACAGCTCTGCCATTACATGGGTTTGTGGAGCTCATTTGTCACATCAAAAACGTGGGGCATAAAGCAGGCTTGTAATTCCTCAGTGTTGGGTGGGGTGGAAGCCTTTGGGCAGACACAAGAAGGACTTGCTGGCTTTTGATTTCAAAGCCTGAAGAGTGGACAATTATTTCAGAAGTAGCTTCCTAACTTGTGTGTGAATTTTATACCAGAGGGAGGGCAGCAAGCTCTCAGTGTAGAACCGCTTTGGCATTTTCTGCCAGTGCCAGTGTTCTCCAGAAGTCATTTTCACAGCTGCAGCCATAAGTGAAAATCAGGGATATTGGATTTGCTGAAGTCCTGGTAATCAAAGCCTAGCAGGTAATAATAGAGGCTGGCCACGATGGTGATTAACTGAACCATAGTTGTTTTGCAGGAAGGGAGATTTTAGGGAAACTTGAAGTCCAGGCCAGAAAATAACTGAGGTCATGACATTGATGAGGGCTTTTTGCTCTAAGTTGGTGCAAAAAACAGTGGCCAGTTTGAGGTGTAGGTATTTAGACCAAGAATCAAACATCCTGGTGGCAGTCAACTGTCCTGTCCTTGGGCCTGCCTGGGCACTTTGCATTAAAGGGTGATGTTGGCTAAGCCTCCTTTGAAACACCAATACCGAGAGTTTGCTGTGCTCCAAGTGCCTGTCCTTGAAGGAAAAGAATACAGAATCAATAAACACAGGACATGAGCAAAAATATTGCCAATTTGGATCAGAATTGTCATCTCTACTAGTTATTGTATCTCTGATGATAACCTTTAACAGATGGCTAATTAAGAGAGAAGGGTTAAAGAAACCCCTTAAGAGGCAATTATGAACCAAAAATAAAACAACTTATTCAGATTTCCTGAAATATTTTTCTTTAAATTTACCAAAATGTTGTGTTGACTTTTCAATTATAAAATCCATATGCTTGGAGTGGTTAAATATATTTGTAAAGATGGATGTAAGATTATAATTTAATAGCAATGGCTTATTTTTAATTGTTTCATATATCTCTGTACTTTTGATACTGGTGACTATAAAAGAATGTTCTCTTTATGTGAATGAGTGAATATATTCATTGGATAAGGTTAAATTAAATACAAAAATACTTATGTTGTTGTTTCTGTCAAGTACCACACCTGTTTACATTTGAATCCATTGCAATGAAGCTCTGCATGAGATTTTTTCTTATCTCTGCTGAATATTTGTAAACCTATAGAAAAATTAATAATTTTGCATGTGTATTTTGATGTTTTGTTATCCAAACTTGATTATCTGAGCTTTGAGCAGGTTTGGTTTTTTGACAGGATGAGTAAACCACTCCCATGTACATTAATCTCACTGCTCTGCTTGAGCAGAGGAATTAATTCACAGGTGAGAGAGTGCAAGAGCTGGTAAATCAGATCATTTCAATATCGCTGTATTGTTGTTCCTTCTGTTTTCCATCAACTATAATCAGTTAATTTGCTTTCTTCAGACCACTGGTTGTATCACCCCTCACATTTCTAGAGAATTTTTACATATTTTAAATTAAACTTTGAGACATGCATTGGTAGATATCTGCCAAAGTGAAAACTGAAGCTTTTCATTTTGCACCTTGCTTTCCAAATCCAGCCTGTTTTATTCTTAATCTCTGGCAAAGCTATTTCTTCCACATTGAGTTACTCCTTTGGCAACCTCTTGCTGAGAGACCTTTACAAATGCTTTTGCATTTCAGTCATAATGCATAAGTGGCCATAATTTGCTGACACTGTTCATTCTTTAATTCTGAATTCCAAGGCCTCTCAATATATTCTTAATCAAATATTTGGAGTTTGTAATCTGGTTGAAAAATCACAAAATAATGACTGTAAAGTATGTGAGTATTTATGAGAGATGTACCGTCTCTTTCAACAAGGACCTATCACATTTTTCCAGTGCTTCTCATTTCTGATTTACATCAATTTTGTCTGCAGCAATGTGTTGCCTGGAGTTGTGACTGGTAATCATCGTGTTTCTGAGATAGCTTTGATCGTGTGCTCATAGAGGATTTTGTGAGCAATCTATTTAATTCCATATGATCAGAATAGTCCCAAATGAAAGGGGCAATGCAGTAATCACTGTACCATTTACCTTGGCTTTAATTTGTTGATTTTTTTTTTTTTTTCTGTTTAAGTATAATTTTTTCTTTATGCAGTTTAAGTAGTTTTTCACTCTTAGTTTCATAACAAAACTGAGGAGAGCATTTTTCTTCATTGATATGAACAGCAGCTTTCACTCTGTTTAAAGTGTTTCTGGTGAATTACAGACAGTAGAGCAGATTTAAACACACACAAATTCTTTTTTGGGCCACTTAATGAAAGTCCTTGGAGGTTTAGATATGCTTCTAATTTGGATCAAAATTGGAACTAGTCAGAAGTTTTTCAGGCAAAGAGGTTTTCTTGATACATTACTTTTGATACTTCTTAAATTTTTCATCCAGGTTGTGTTTAATTCTGAACAGAACCAGCATTCCAGGAAATGCCAAGGAACAGCCCGTTGGATTTTCTGTTAGGTACGATATAGGACTTTTTGGGTGTCTTGCAGCAAAGTCTTGAAACATTGCCCAGTTGTCTGTGGAAACAATTAAATTTGTAGGCTCAAGTCGATGGACTAATTCAAAAGCATTTGCCAGTTTGCAACTGGCAGAGGATTATAAATGAGTGTATCTGTCAGCTGCAGACACTGAAGACAAACGACAAAGTGAAACTTTGATAATGAATGTTTTATTATCTATTGTTATTCAAGAATCATTCTTGTTGACTTCATGGATTATAAAGTTAAATTGTTTCTCCGCCTTTCCCACTTCTCTTCCCATAACACCAAGGCAATACTGTACATGAGTTACAAGTACCTAAATAAAATCATTGATTCTTAAGTTACTGTACTAAATTTCTGGAGCAATCTCACATTAGGTCTGTAAGAAATTTGGTGTTTTGTTAGTTCAAGGTTCACTATAATGAAAAAGATTTTTTAGAAGTAGGTGGCATCATGCTGTTCTAGTCTAGGTCTTGGCACATGCCCTGCATTCTCTGTTGTAGCTTTTTGTTTGTTTATTCTACCAGCAGTTTTTTGTCTGTCAAAGGTGTCACTTGGTCACTATGACTGCATATTGCTTTTATTCTATTTGAATGTGCTGAGCTTGTAAAGATCTTGTACATTTATTTTTCCTATTGAAGTGGAGAAAAAAGCATACAAGTGCTGCCATTACATTCAGAACCGTATTCAAGCAGCAGATTACACTTCTGATCTATTTTGGATTAATATAATATTCCCACAAAGAATTTAGTCCTTTCCCATGAGCAATGTGGTTTCCTCTGTCTTCATATTGACTGCTAGTTGTTGGCATTTCAGGAGATTAAAGTAAGGTCTTGCAGGGAGTGCAATCATACAGCCTTTCAAATCTAAACATCTTGTTGGTATAGAAAATAAAATATTCTTGCAAATTATTTAAGCCTGAAATTTAATAAGTTCTACTGAGTATTTTTTTATGTCTGAAACTCAGCCTTTCAAAATAAGACAGGATTTACAGCAGTTAATTCCAGTGACAACTTTTCACAGCTTAAGAGTTACCTTATTTTTCAGAATTAGTCTTAACCCATGGCCTTTAACATTTTACCCACTCAAAAAGACATTTTTCAATTTATAAGAGGGGTGGCATCTTAGCAGTGAATGTAGACAGGGAAGCCTGCAATTAATAGATAACCTGAAACAATAGTTTTAATAGCCCATGATTGAGTGTATTTAATAAGTAAGGAGATTTTCTCACTTCAAACAAAGAATAAGAGAATGTGTGTGGGATTAGCAGTTTGCATCAGGGGAATGCCATTGTCTGGGCTGAAAAGAGCTGCACATCTGTAGATAGTTGATAATTCAGATAATTATTCATTTATGTGTAGCTGACTCTTTCATAATAAGAGGGGGTACAAGTTTGGAGGTTTATTTTTTCTGACTTAGATAGAGAAATGATTAATTACAGAGCTGTATTTCGTGTCAAGTTGTCAATAAATATGTTTAGCATTCATATGGTTGTTTACAAACAGGAAACCCACACCGCTTGCCAACAGTTTGATTAAAAAAATTCATTCAATTCATGACTAATTCTCTGTAGGAAAGATCTTTGCATTTGTGTGGTTTGGCATTTTATAATTAAATTCTTTTAAAACATTTTAATTAGGCAGAAGTAAACCAGAGCCCTTTTGTTTGCTCTTTGTAAACACTCGAAGGTGTCACTGAGGTGAGAGCTGTCGAGAGTGCTGCAGGGTATCTTGGCTTTGAAGAGTCCTCAGCTTGAAGTTTGTAGCATGTCCACACTTCAATGGGAGATGGCTTTATCAAATCAAATAACAAATTCAGGAAACTCTTTTTCAGTTCAAGTTCCTTGACTATATGTTGGTTCCTCAAAGTGTGGTAGAACTCTTTGGGCTGATGTTTCACACAAAGGCATTTGTGATGTGTTCCATGCAAAAATGAGGGACATCTGGAATGGGGACTTGTAGCAAAGCAGTTCAGTCATCACCTGGCCAGACAGAATGTAGGCAGGTGTTGATGCTTGAAAAAAGAAAGGGTGGTGCAAGTCCAGAGGAGGGCCACAAAGAGGATCTGAGTGCTGGAGCATCCCTGCTATGAAGACAGACTGAGAGAGCTGGGGTTGTTCAACCTGGAGAGGAGGAGGCTCCAGGGAGATCTTAGAGCAGCTTCCAGTGCCTAAAGGGGCTCCAAGAGAGCTGGAGAGGGACTTGGGATAAGGGCCTGGAGTGACAGGACAAAGGCTTTAAACTGAGAGATGGCACTTTCAGATCAGATATAAGAAATAACTCGTTCCCAGTGAGGGTGGCAAGACCCAGGCAGCTGTGGCTGCCCCATCCCTGAAAGTGTCCAAGGCCAGGTTGGATGGGGCTTGGAGCACCCTGGGCTAGTAGAAGGTGTCCCTGCCATGGCAGAGGGGTTGGAATGAGATGCCCTTTAAGTTCCCTTCCAACCCAAGCCATTCTATGAAGGGGATTATGGTGAGCCATTAAAGGCCTTGGAAGTGAAGCCAAGGCTGTCCTGGTTAATCAGCACTGCTATTACAGACTGTGGCTCAGCTTGAAACACCCACTTGGAAATGTTTTTATGTAATCTCCCTTTTATGTAATTCCTCTTTAGCCACTACTGTGCGTAAGTACTTAAAAAGTAATTAACAAAAACTCCATGCAATGCATGCATTAAACTGTTTCTGCCTGCAATAATTTCCTTGGTTATAACTATTTGCATTGTTTTCTTTTGAAATATAGACTTTCAATTCACTTCTACAGTTTAGCCCAGATGATAAGTTTGTCTTGATACTGTGTGTATTGGAAAACAAAGTGTGTTTCTCAGGTGAGGAAATAGATTCTAACAATGGGAATTTTTCCTTTTCGTGGATCATCCAGCAGGAAATTAAAAAAAAAGTCACCATGTGAAGATATAAATGTGCAACTTTACTTTTATGCTCTCAAATTGTTGAATATGTAATCTGCTTTGGATGTACTTGCTTATCTGATTTTAGATTAAAAGGTATGAGGCACTGCTGGACTTGTGTGCTTAGCATTAAATATTGCCATTGAATTTTGCACTGTATCAAGGTTCTGAATTAATTTTTATTTGGGAGTTGCCTCTTTGTATCTTTGGAATCCTGCACGAAGGAACTAGGTTTAAGTTGCCGATACCCAGCAGAAAATCTGAATTTGGAAGAAGTACTAATGAAAGCCAAGTGACAGCTTTTGGCTGTGTGAAATGTGGTTGGTTGTATAACTGAGTTGTTTGCTGGCTATTTGTTTGTTTTCATCATGCTTAGTTTCAAGTGTTATGAGAGCGTACATTTGAGGCTTGTTCTGACATTTTTTTGCAATTTAACGTGGGAGTTTTAAATTCTCATAAGCTTTTTCCCATTCTCATTGAAGTTAACAAGTCTAGGAGGGCCATTTTTTGAGATAGATATTTTCCTTGACCATACTGCAAAATCAAGGGAATATGGTTAACAGGGAACCTACAATTCCATGTGTTGTCCTGTACAGAACTGGAGCGAGATATAAGAAGCAGCCTGTGATTTACATGGATCTCCTGTTAATTTTAATGTGCTTGACTCCCCATGGTTGCCTTGAGCATCTCAACCTTGATTAATCTAAAGTTAAGTTCCTTTATGCTGGCTTATCTGTGATTGTTTTAGGCTCACTCCATCTGTTTCTTAATGTAGCTCTATAACTTCTTTCACAGTTCAGATCTGCTGATTATATCACTTTGGGTTTGTGGCTAAAACATTCAGTTCTGGTTTTAGTACAAGATACTTTGATAAACTTGTGAAAAGTGGATGGGAGATTATTATCGAATAATTATTTCTCTGAAGGTGATTCCCTTCTTAATAGGTGAAAAAAGTTGAGTGAAGATGAAGATGATAGGTTAAATTATTAGGAAGACTGAAGTGACATCACCGATTTTTACTTGTCAAAGATTCAGGCCAATCTTTCCCCCCTTGCTATAAGGAAAAAATGTTAAGTTGCATTTTATGATTTTGCAAGTAACAAGACAGTCGAAAAAATTGTGTAGAACCACTTTGTCAACTCCTGAGTCATCCCATTTTGCAATAACCCAGTTCTTTGCTTAGCATCCTGTTTGTGGGGATGTTATTACTGGTCATTAATTTTTAAACTGGCCCTTTTTTTAGGTTAAATTCCTTTATAAAAACCTTGCAGAAGATAAAGATCATTATTTGTTTTTCAGCAGTCCTGTCCAGAGCTGAATGTCTTTAATATATAATGCCAGAGTGCACAGCCTTTGGAAGAGGCAGTTCTGGAACAAAAATTCTCACTGATGTTGAGGTGGCAGCAAGTCCTGCTGGTCACCAACTGCTGGTGACCACTGGGAAAAGCGTGAGCTGCTGGCTGGTCAGGGCATGTTGCAGGCTGAGTTTAGCAAGGTGGGAGGAGAATTTCCTAATTCTCCTCAGGCTGTGTTCCATCTGGAGCTTGGTGTCAGGAACAAGCTCTGCCCCCTCTGGCTGAGCACCAGAGGCTGGATGAAGCAACGGGAAGAGGACACATAAGCTCTCCTTAAGCTTGGTCCACATGTGGACAAGATCATAGGCATTAATTTCTGTTCCCAGCTTCTGACTGGGATCCAATCCTCAAAAGGATAGGAAAGAGCAAGGAATTAATTGCACTAAAATGAAAGGAGAAATAACCAAAATCACAAATCACTTGTCTGGTGCCACGTTCCTGATTGATGCCACGTGGTAACTGCTGAGATTAGACAGTTTTGTATCAGTGGAACTGATAAAGGAACATATGACTCAGACACCAACTCTTTTGTGATTTAATTTGGAAAAGGGTTGCATAGATATATTGAAGACATGTCAGCAGTGCTTTACTGGAAGAATGTAACTGCAGTGAGTAAGGTCTGGACCTGTCTTGATCTGATCTGTTTCCTCCAGCAGCAGCCAGAGGCAGGCAAAGAGGAGCACCAGAAGAGGACAAGTGTCTGAGGATGCTTCCTAGTGATCTCTGATACTCTTGCATCTTGTACTCTTAAAAGTCTTTGCTTGTTTCTTTCCAGGAATTTGTTGCTGTATATCCTCAGCTCATATAAGCTTTTGACATAACCAATATCCTGTGGCAGCATTTCTAGCTATAGCTGTATGCTGGACTTGAAAATAACAGTAAAAGGAGCCCTTCTGTGTTTTCACCGTCTCATTACAAGAATTAAGGACTAAGAAGTAAAACTACCTGGAGGCAGGTACAAAATGGTTGCACCTGGTTCCCTTTTTCCCTTGCTAGTTGCAGGCTTGGCTCTGAATCCTCCTTCTGTTTCCTTTGCTAAGATGGAAAATGGTTTATTTAGAATATTCTGTATACAAAGCTTGTCCAGTGTCTTTATCACTCTTCTAAGTACCCTTCTGAGTTTTACTAGTTCTGCTTTGGTTTACTACATGTTAAAAGTGAGCTGATTTTTATGTGGTAGTAATTTGGAACCTAATGAGGGCAGCAATTCACGTTTTTGATGACTACAATGTTACTGTAAAAGAACGTGTTTTAATTATTTGGAGCTTTCAGATGCGTATGTGCAGTTCAGTACCCATGACAATGCATTTTTATACTTTAATTAAGCTTCTTGAGGTACAGAATTCCTTTTAAAAGTTTCCATTGTCTCAGTAAGAAATGCAGCCTGACCTAGTTAGTAGCTTCTATAGCATTTCATTCTCTTCTGCATGGGGAGCAGAAGTCAGGGATGTTTCTCGGATGACAAAAAGGAAGATCCCAAGTCTCTCTAGAGCTCAAAGATAACTGTTCTTCATGTCTCTTCTCCCATGTGATGGGCACTTTTACTTAGTACTTTGATACTCCAAATAAACACAGTATTTGTATTTCTAAGGCTATTTCTAAAGAGGAAATGAAGATAGGTTCTGGTGACTTTCCGTTTCGGGAAATAAATTTGGGTAGTGGACCTCAAATACTATTCACATCAAGATTTCAGATCTTAGTGGGGCTTTGGTTCTTGGTGGTTTGGTTTTGGTTTTTTCCTTGCCTGAATTATGAAGTAACTCTCTGTTTGGAGCAAGGCACATTCTTGCTGGACTTAGGAGAAAGTCAAGCCAGAAGGAAGAGGGAAGGCACACCTTGAGATGTCTCCAAACTGATAATACATACATTTTTGTGGCTGTTGAATTAAACAGAAAGTCAGCAAATCAGCAGTTCTGTTCAGTCAAGCCTTGTGGTGGATATTTGTGATTGTTCCATTTAACAGCATTGGCTTTGGTAATTTGCCAGGTGTCTGCCACACAGCACAACACACCACCCAGTGTAACTTACTCTTTGAACAGCTCCTCTGGCAGCAGCCCACACTGTGGATTGTGTCCTGCACCAGCTCCATTTCATCATATATCCATGCTCTCCAGCTGCTCCCTCTTTTGAGGAATATTGCATGTTTTTAGTTCAAACAAATTAAACTTATCTGACCTTTTTGCCTTTTATCACACCATAAAGGATGATGAAACTGTTCACAGAGGCACCCCAGGGCAGAGCATGTTGTTGAAATAACAGGGACACGTTGCTACCTACTGTGTCACATGCTTCAATAATGATGACACTGCTGCATTATTTCTCAGAAAGCTGATTATTGCTTAGCAAAAATCTAATTGAAACTTCAGACAGTAAAAACATTAGAGAAAGTGTATGGTGTGCCTCTGAGAAATTAATCTGAAGTGCAGAGGCAAAATTCAGCAAATATTGGATCAATTTTTATAGACTTTGCTGTTGTGGAAGAACGACTTGCAGTCATGCTGCTGTATAAACTGTCTTGGATGAGTGGGTTTGGAGGGTGTCTATAACTTACCATGCTAATATGGAACAGTCAATAGGAGTTCCCTGCCTATTTAATGACCAGTGTGCACTGCTTGTGCCTAAAGAGGGCTGGCGTGGGTGCATCCTGCTTGTGCTGGATTAATATCCCCCAAATCAGGCCCAAACGTGCAACTGCCCTTAGTTCTGGGTGCACAAAGAGGAATTTGAAGGCAACCTGAAATACTGTGCTCTCATCTGACACACAAGAACTGATGATGTGTGTTTCTTTGTCTTGCAATATGTGGTTCTGTAGGTAGTTGTCTTCCCTAGATTGTTCTGAAGTCTGCTCTGCTCATCCAGGGGTTCATCACATTGAAGCTTAGGTATTTAAATGGGAGTCAGAACAAATTTATTCGAAATACCCATGACCTGGTAGAAAAGTTATCCTGCCATATTTGCACCAAAAATACAATTTTTCTATCAGCTACCTGCTGCATTATGTCCCCAAAACAGTACTAAAGGTTATTGTCCTTATTTTCAAGTGTATTTCAGAATGGTACTTTGTGGTCTCAACATTTTATTTTCCCTCTCTTTATTCTTTTCCCTTATAAATAAGGATTATATTAGGAGCTGGTTGTGCTTCCTTTCAGTGAAAGAACATGCCTGTGTGGTTGCAGGCACTCTCCTGCTCTGCCTGGAGTGGGATTAATTAATTAATCCCATGAAGTGGGATTAATTAACTCTGCTCTGCGTTAACGGGGGGGATGTGGATTCTGGACAGGACCTGACAGAGGCCTGGCCAGGTGGGAGCACAGGCACAGGAAGCAGGGGATGGTTTGCAGCTTCCCAAATACATCTCAAGTTGATCCCAGACCAAGGGATGCACAGGAATGATGGATTTTTGTGATGGATGTGTTTGTGCCAGGGCTCAGGGTGGGCAGAGTGTGTGCCCTGCAGATGAGGAAATGTTCCCAAAACAGGCTTGGCGTGAGACTTCTCACTGAAATTCATTGACATGGAGGTTCCTGAGATCACATTGCTGCCGGCCACGATATTTTGGAATTTGAAGGAGGCTGTGTGTATGGAATTGGAATATTTCTGTTCCCAAAACATGCACTGCTTGGAGCTGGGCAGAGGAGTGAAGGAATGTCTCTGGGGACTGTTTCCACTGTGGTACTCTGATATGTAATTTGCCAGTCATCCTTTCATCTCATTCCATTACTGAGCTCTGATCCCTTAATTTTTATTTTTGTGTCAGTGCTACAGAGAATTAAGACAAAATCCCACAGCAGGGATGTTTGTGGTGGTCCTTTCTGGGGGGTATCTTTGGTATTGGAGAGTACCAGAGCTCTCCCTGCTCCAGACCCCTCCTGGCCTGCCTGTTTCTCATACCCCAAGGAAGGGCCACAACCTGGAATCTGGTCAGTTAGCAGAGGATTGTCACTGAATTGTTTTCAAACCAGGAAAAGCCAAGAAATTCCTGTCCTGTTCTAGATCCTGAATTTGCTGTGAGCAGGAAGGACTGAAAACTGTAGGTGGCTGTTTCAGCACACCAGAAACTGGACCTACAAAGCTTTGGCTTTGCAAAGATGTGGTATTTGGGACCCCTAGCATGGCACTAAAGGAGCTGCATTTCAAGCAGGCCTCCCTCCAGTGCCAGCCTGGTACTGCCCTCTCAGCTGCCATCCACGAATGGGGCTCCACTTACAGCAGTGGCATGTGGCAGAACCAGGTATTTGCTCTCAGTGAAATTTGCATTGCTCAGGAACCTCTCAAATACAGACCAAAAATTAGCTTTGGACAAAATCCTTAATCTGCTTTTCCTACCTAGCAGTTGGGGTGCCCCAGAGAGAAAAATCTGAATTGTGTTTTGGAGGTTCATCAGAGTTTCTTCCCTGCCAACAGGGTGCATTGCCAGTGAATTTTAAACCTTGACCTGTTTTAGTATAGTGCAAAACATTCAAAATTGCATTATATCAGTATTTCTTCACCTGACTGCAAGCTTTCCTACTTTGCTGTTTGTTGATTCAACCTCTTTAAATTTATCACTTTCAGAATTTCAAAGTTCCATCCCAAAGAGGCAGAATGATATTTTGCATAATTTTTATAAAGTTAAATCATATAGTTCGGCTTTAAGTAGAAAAAATAACCCTGCTCTCCTCTCCAAAGAGATTTTTATATCCCTTTTCCACATTGAATTGCACTGTCCTCTAGTGGGTGTTTTAAGCAAATGTTTTTGTGTTTGTGAATCTTTCATACTGCTCAGATACAAAAAGCTTAATCTTTGTTTTCAAATGAACTGCAAATGTTCTCTGATATAAAAAGATAGAGGATTAGAATAATATTTCAAAACCGAATAAGAAAAAGTTACATTTGACCTGTGGTCCAGGCTGTAATAATACAGAGATATAAAAAAATGTTTGCATCTGTCTTATCTGTTGGAGCAGAAGGATAAAGAGTGAAGACGCAAGTGTGGGCATTTTATTACTTTGTACTAAGAATTGGATATAATCTGCTTCTTTCACTTTGAAACAAATTTGGTAAACTATGAATGAATGAATATTAAACACCAGTGGACTAGTAGGAAGGATTAAGTGCACTACATGAGACTCAAAGTGAAGAACTATGTATCCCATTTTACCCAGTGGTTTGTTTTTCTCTTCATATTGCTATCTATCTTTTAAAAGGCAATGCCCTTCTTTTAACTGGGATTCCCTGGGATTTGAGGTGTAAAACATCTCTGAAAATCAGAATGGGAATATAAAATGATGTGACAGTGATTGTCAGGCTTCTGGATGTTTGCAGTACTGGATGTCTGGCCCCAGCTGTAGGTGACAGCACCTCTACTTTCCCTCCCTGGGCGGGGAATGATTCTGGATCTTCATTGCTCGTGTCCCAGCATCCAGCAACGTGAGCATCCCCCAGTCTGTGACGTGTTTGAGTGATCTATCTTCCTTCCACTGCTGTTTATTCTCTTGAAGGGAGGAGGGAAGAAACAAGTGCCTGGCAGTGGGCTGCCAGCTTGCTTTTCTTACTTATTTCCTGGCAATTTAATGACTTCATTTGGTAAAAGAATGTGCTTTTGTAGACACAAAATACGACTCTGCTGACCAGAAAGACTGGGAGACACGATGCATGTTTTAACCTCAAAAAATGCGAGGAGCCTGCAGGCAGGAACATGTTTGCCAGCTGTGCCATGCAAACCCACTGTCTTCCACATAGACATGCCCTGTGGCACCCTGGGGAAGGAAACTTGACTAATGTAATCTGTAAAACTGTGATCTATAAATATATCTACTTTCAAATATAGAGAAAATACTCTCTGTGTCTGCATAACTTCATACAGCATTTGTGGGCTGTGGGATCAATGGCTATTCCAGTATTTGCAGAGATTCAAAGCCATATCTAACACGAAGACAGTGATGGTGCAGCACTCAGTTTCTATTCCTTTGGCTTTCCAGCATTGGTGCTGAGGCCTGGGAGACTCTGGGGTTTTACCAACACTGGTGGTGATGTTTCCATGCCATTGTGGGTTCCCTTATTTCTCCAGAGGAATCCATAATCAGCTGCAAGTATATTTTGTGGGGATTTCACACCTCTCAGTTGTTTTGCTGCATTAAAAACGCTTGACCCATGGATGTGCTACTACGTTTTGTTTCCTTAGTAATGTTACTGAAATACAAAACACATTTATAAGGCATTCTGGTAGGTAAAAATGGTTATTAGAATAATGATGCTGTTTAGTGACCTGCCTTGCATGCAGGCAGTTTGCCCTCTCCTTGATGTGTCTAATAGTCCATAGGCATTAGATGCTGAGCGTGTGGATGTATAATGGTTCTGATATGCTACAGGAGGTTTATTTTTCTCACAGATTTAAGTAACACAGAGATAGTGCATTCTCTGTGCACATGAAACACTGAAAACCTCTTCATCCATCCACTGTGTCTGAATGCTGAAGTTCTTTCAGCTGGAAATGCAGGATCTAGTCAGGCTACAGAACCATATATAAACAATGTTCACAGATTTCAGCAGAGTTAAAGTGAATCTCAGCATCATTTGAGCTGATCTTCTGGCTTATTTGGAAGATTACGATAAAACCCAAGATCGAATTCCCTACCTGATTCAGTTTCTTATTGATTGAATCCTTTTAGACTCCTCTCTAATTTAACAGTGTATTTTTATTAAAGCCAAGCACACAAACATCAATTATCCAAGCTGCATCTAATTTCCTTCATTTTTTTTTTTTCGTTTTGCTGCCAATGGATTAGAAGACATGATTAGAATTCAGCTTGAAAGCTGAAAAGCAGATCCCTAAATGAAAAAGTCTGCGCTAGGAATTAAAATATCTGTAGTGGGCATAAAATCCTCCTCCTTATCTCTAACAGTGTAAACACCCTTGGTTAAGCTGATCTGTCATGTCTGGTGCAATGTCCCTGAATTAGGAGGATGTATTGGAAAGGGTGGAGCGCTGTCCGTGGCGTGTCCCGCTGTTAGAACCCATCAGCAGGATCTTTTAACACCAAAGTGTTGTGCACAGAGAGATCTCTGCCATAAGGGTTAATGGGATAAGAGTTGGAAGGGCTCTGTTTTTCCTCTTAGGTTTTACTTGCTGACACCAGGAATCTTTGTGTGTGCACAAGCAATGGGAACAAGGCAGAGAAGGGGCCTTCTACAGTTTTACTCTTGGTAGCTTCTGCAGAGTAACACAAAGGTGAAATAAATAACTGCAGTGGCATCACCAACTGAAAATCCAGAAAACTCTTAACTGGTTAATGCATGCATTTAGCATGACTGTAAGGAAGAGTTATAAAATCAATTAAATTGTATGTTCTTGTTTGACTGGGTTATAAATTTCCTTCTGGTGCCTGTGCTCTGCCTGGGATGGGGAAGCCATACCATGAGCCATACACAGGCTCCATGAACTGAAAATGCACTGGATCATCTTTCGAGCAACCTGGTCTAGTGAAAGGTGTCCCTGTCCTATGGGAAGTAAGGCATTTGTTGAGATGTTTTGTTTTCCTTTTGTACTGTGGATGGCAGTATTACCACCAGTGCTGAACTCCGTGTGTGTGAGTGCACATCACAGGAGTTAATTGTCACATTTTGTCTGTGGAGAGATATAAAACCTGATTGTGCAGAGCTATAAGCGTGCATGGCCACAGGGAATTTTCCTGGTGCTGGTATGAGCCTGGCTAGCTGGAGCTGGGCACAGTGAGTCCCTTCCTGTGGTGCAGTGAGTTAAGCATAATTGCAGCTGACATCATGCACCAGTGCAGTGCAGTGATATTTTATCCCTTCACACCTAATCCCTTCTTCGTCCTGTCGGGTTTTGAGTCAACACAATTCTGGCAAAGCTTCTCAGGGAAGCTTCTCGTGGAGCACCCCAAATGTTGTGGATTAGCCCCAGTGTGGAATGAGGAGCAGCATCCCTGTGGTGTGCTTCTCAACGTGATAAGGCATGGTTGGGAGCCTGGATTATGGGCTTGGGTTAATATTATGCCACCTTACCAAGTGGAAATAAATAATATTAATATCTTTTATGTATTAATGTCTTGTATGTTGTGAAGGGCAATTTAATTGTGAGTTGGGTGGAGAAATTGCAGTTTCCAGAAACTGATGAATAGCAGTTTTTTGAGGTTATCAGTTAACCTGTTGTAATGAATGCTCTTCATTACATGCTTCTCCTTGTTAATTAGAAGGGATTTTTACTCCTCTTTATCAAGTCAGGGCAAGTATATTACCTTTTCCTCTGTCATGCTTGTGATAAAGTGAAGATCCAGATTGTTTTGTGAAGTGTCCACATGAATATTTCATTGCATGTGCATCACACATTCATATCCTGTATTTTCTGAGCTCCAACCTCTGATGATTATTCAATACATTTTAAAAATAATCAAACTATAGATTATTTAAGGTCTTTTTATTTATATTTATAGATAGAAATTCCCCCTTTTTTGTAAATACTTTAATTATGACATTAATTACCATGCCAGTTTAGACCAAGACAATTAATCACTGCTGTACACTGGAGCAACAATAGACTCAGACTCAAGTTCTCTGAGTACAGAGGTGAAGCTTGTACTTTCCATAAATGAGAATCTGCCTGGCAGAGGGGAATTGGTATCCTGGTTTGGATCTTTTACCTGTGTTTATTTAAAAAACAAAGCCCCCACTCAACTCCTCCTTGGTTTCTTTCCTGCAGGTTGAAGCAATCCTTGTGAACATATTTGGTGGGATTGTGAACTGTGCCATCATAGCCAATGGTATCACCAAAGCCTGCCAAGAGCTTGAGCTGAAAGTGCCTCTGGTGGTCAGACTGGAAGGTGAGTGCTGCTGGATTCAGGCCAAAATCATCCCTCAGGTTCTCAGTAATTCACTCTGAATTTCTTCTCCTAAACAGATTGGTCCCGCACAATAAGAATATGTCCAATTCTTTAGCCATAGCATAACCTGAAGTCAATAAACTCATATTTCTGCATTTATGCTCCCTGATGGTACTGGAAGCAATGACATTTTGCAATGGAAGCGTTATGAGTTTGCCTGTAAGATTTGCAATGCAAATAGGAATTATTTTGATGCAAGTTTATGTTTACTGGAAGGTATTTCTTTTTAAATTTTTTTTTACTTAATGCAGTTCCATTATTGCTAAACCTGCAGCAAAATACAGTTTTCTTAAATTTACACCAGTGTCAATTAAAAGAAAGATGTTAGAAACAGTATTTTTGAGAGAGAAATTATTGTAACGTGTTCTTCTGCCCAAATCCCCAATCCAGCTAAAATCCAATAAAAACCAGAAGATTTGGTAATGGTAAGGAATATTTTTTCTTCAGTGCATCCAGCATTGTTTCACAAGAAACAAAAAAGCCATAGAGAGGGGAGGACAAGCACTCTTTGGCAGTTACAGACTTTAATGGCAGTGGGTGTGGAGTTCTGCCTCTAATTTCTGAGAAGTGCCCTGAAGGAGGGAGAGTCTTCTGCCACTGGGTGAAAAGTGCCTTGATTGCAAGCACACAACCCTGGTAAGCTGAAAATATTTCTTTTTGGCCAAGTAGGTTTGGAAAACAGAGATTTCTGGGAGGGTTTTAAGGCCTCTTACTCAAAACCATCCATATTCATGTTTGCATGTGTGTAAAGAGCATAAAATGTCCTGTCACTGCCTTGGTGATGAAAGGAGGAAATGCATCCCTTTATGGACCTGAGATGCAATACTGAGGTGGTTTTTCACACTGTGATAGAAAGGGGAGGAAAATATGTTCTGGACACATCAGGTTTTTTACTTTTCAAAAATTACCCTCACCAGGATTCCTGAGTGTTCAGACTGCCCTTGGAGCCCTTTGGTTAGGGGGATGCTCTTTGTGTTTCAGGAGAAAGCAGAGCTTTACCCTCCCTCATTCTCATGCTACACTGCACGTGCTGGCATAACTTCTGCTGTGGTGAGTGCAGGGAAGTTTAAATACCCTAAAATGGGTTTTAGAAATAAATTGTGAAAATTTTCTTTGGATGGCGCAGCACCAGTCAGCACCTTAAGAGACTGAATAAAAAGTTTAATATGGATGAAGGAGAGACTGATGGATGTTGCTTAGAAGCAGAAAAGTTTCATTATATAAAATCTCATTGTTTATCAGCTCTAGGCAATGTCTTTTCACGTTTTGTCATAGCAAAAAAACTTTTCCTGTCTTTCACAGCTGGGAAAAAGTTTATCTGTCAGATCTGTGAGACCTCTCAACTGTTGTTACTGCTGCTTTTTAAGTGAAGATATTGCAGAAGCCATTAGTTTTTCCTATGAACAAGATGTTTCTGTTGTGATATTTGAAACTGTTCTAAAAGAAACAAGAAAAGCAATCTGGTCGTTTTAAACTGCAGTCTGCTGGCTCTGCCACTGTGTTTGCTTGGCCTTTCTCCTGTAATTTTGATAATTTCGTAATTGTACAGAAGTAAGAGTGAAAGCCCTGCAGAGGTGCCTGTTCCTCTTGTGCCTGTGACCTTTGAGTCATTTGCTGCTCCATCCTCAGAGACTGAAGCTGAATCTTCAGTGTCAAATACAGACTTAAATGCAAACATCTTTGGGTTACCATCTTCCCAGGATTGCTCACTCTTTACTAGAGCTGTGGTTATGCTTCTCCTAGACTGGTTGCTGACTCTGGAAATGGCAGTACCACATTTTCTTTCAGAAGCTCTCTCCCAGAATAATACAGCAAACTCCCACTTTTGCATAATCTTTATTTCAAAAGTTTTTTTTAATTCCTCCTCTTATTCCTCATGTTCATCCTAAACAAAAAGCTGTGATGTTTACAACCTTCAGATGTTGCACTTTGGAACTGTTAACAAGTCACTGCTGTTTTCTCTGCCTCCTTAATCACCTAACCAAGAAGTACATGTATGTTTGGTCCTTTTAATCTTTCCTCAGAAATCAATCCCTCTGGATCCTTAATCATCTTCATTGTTCTTTGAACTCACACCAGGTTATTTAAACTTATAAGCATTTTGAATTAATAATGACTACTGTGGAAGTAGTAAGACTACCCAAGACTTTTTAAAACATCACTGATAACATTTTACAGTTCAAAAGGAGAAAAAGGAACAAGCACTCTTTTGGGTTTCCATTTTGAACATTTTCCCAGCAGAAGGTTTGTGATTATGCCCATAAATCTAACAGATTTGTGAGCTGCACTTTAAAGACTCATTGCCCACGTGCACTGTACTACAAGTGTCTTGACAACTGGAGTTTTAATCAGTCAAATCTGTCTTGATTTAGTAGGATTCTGTGGACAAATCTTTGTTCTCAGTTGTATAATAATTACAAGCCGTTTTACCAGTGGATAAAGAAAGGATTACTCTCCTCTTTGAAAATGGTAACTTTATAATTACATATGTTTGCTTGCCTTATCAGTAAAGAACTCACCAGCTGAGACACAGGATTATTGTTTAAAAAGCTCATGGACAAATGGAGAAACCACATATTCCAGATTTCATCTTCTACAGATAGAAAAGTAACTGCTGCTGGGTTTATGCAGGATTTTTTTCCCTTTAAAATGTAATACACTTCAGTTAGGTTTTGTGAAAACTGACTAGGAGTGCTGAAGGGAAGCCAAGCCTTGCTTCTCATTTATGTAGCTCAGAGTTAGATGAAAAGAAGGAAGAGTAAAAAAGAATTGTGAATTAGATATCTACTCCTATGCTGGAAATTTTACATCCTCTTTCTTTCAAAAAATGAATTCTCTCCTTCTCTGGTCATAGGGCAAGAAGGACTGGAAGGAATCATAACTATTTAATATGTTGAAATTCAGATAGAAACAAGTTGGTTTTTATTCACATGTCTGAATGCAAAATTTTTTATATTTTTCATTCATGTGATTCGTGACCTTGTGTGTTCTTCAGAGTCTAAAATATTCTAGTATCTTCAGAAATCTTTTACACACAAGTGAAATTTTTCTCCAGCTTGTGTATCTTGTTTGCAGGTATAGCTTAGTATGTGTGCCTGATTTTTTGATTTTTAGTATCCCAAATTGCCTGTCAAGAGTGGGAATGGGATATTGCAATGTCACACTTAAAACTTCAGTCAGATCAGCCTATTCAGGCATCTTGGGTTTAAACATTCAGCACAAATTTAAATGTGCCCTTCACTGTTAGGATGTGAACATGAGGCAGAGGGAGAGATTAAAGTATTCTTTGGGGAAAGTTTAAGGTAGGAAAGGGCAAATGGAGTGGACAGAGTAGAGTTTAATTTACAGGCAGGCAGTGGAAGTTGGTTTATTCTTGGCTGCAGAGCCAACAGGTGTGAGATGTGTAAACCACCAAAACTTTGTATGTTCCCTACCTAAAGGTCACTAATTAAAGCTTGGCACCAGCCAAACCTGAAATCAGCTGTTGTTGAAGAAGGTTAACTTGTGATGAACTTCCAGCCTGATTCTCCAATACCTGTCTGTGGGACCTGAGAGGCCACGAGTTTCCAGACTGTGGGAAGACAGGAGAGCATTGCCTGGGTCCATGCCAGGGGAGATTTGGCTCGGTGCACTCAGCAGTGCAGCCTGTCAAAGCTGGACCCTTGCTAGGGATTCTGTAGCATGGGCACAACCTGCTCATGTCACTAATAATGGTTGACATTCTGCATATTGTGTCTTTTTTTTGTCATAGCAGAATGTTTTGGGTCGATCAGAGTATTTTTTACATTATTCATCTATTTGTTAGCACATAGCAAATGTATATAACTGTGTCTTATCCCCTTATAGCTTATTTACCTGAAAAGCCAGAAATGCCATTGCAGAATCCTGCATCCTCTCTAACCATCAGCATCAACCAGTGACATTTAGCCTGCTCCTGATGGGTTTATGGCAGTCCAGGTGAACAAGGGAACATTATCCAAATCCTGCATGTGGAGTATGACTGGGCGTGTTTTATTTGTTTCATTTTCATTCAGCCTCTCACAGTGTGTGCTGGTGTAATCTTACCACTGGTAGAGACATGCTTAGACAGAATATTTATTATTAGGATTTTTTTTTGGTAATGAGTTGAATACATTTGCTTTGCTACTGGTAGCAGAGATTTCAGGTCCACAGAAGTGTAAATGTGAGATTGCATTTACACAGACTGAGAGGTTGCTCCAGAACCCAGGTTTTCAGCAGGAGGATGTTTAGATTACAAAGCCTGAAGGTACATGTCGATAAAATTACATCTTTCCAGGTTTTCTGTGGAGTGTTGGTGACAGTAATATATGTCAGAAGACACAAACTTCTAATTAGAAAGCCATTCTCTTCATAGAATCCAGTTAAAAAAAAAAACAAAACAAACACACACACACACACACACACACACACAAAACCCCCAAACAATAAAACCCAGCACCAATGAAAGCCCCAGAGCCTCCAGCCCTGTGATTTTCACCTTTTCTCAGTGGGCTGCAGGGAAGTTGAAGGGCAGATTATCCTGATAGCCTGGAGATGGGATTCTGTTTACAGTTCTCTGACACCATCCAGTGGCAGGAGGTTAATGCTGGAATAGTGGGATTCTTTATTTGTTTATTTTAACATCTGTTGCAGCAAGATGGTATTCTCTGTAGATTCCTAAATGTTTCCAGTGATTTCGGAATGTTTAGTTTTAAATCTTTTACCTCTGCTTTTAGCAGGCTCATTATAATTTCCATATTCTCCACATAACTAAAATACTTAATCACAATGAGATAAAAGGCTATCACTAAAAAAAAGAGAATTATAGCAAAAGAAATGCTTGCTGAAAAGTGTGTTTGGTTGTACGGCCTGCCTATAAAAGTGTTTTATTTAAGAAATACGAAATGTACTCATACACTTTTGACTGCAGTGAGATTGTTTTTTTCAGCTTTCATCATTTAATTTCCCTGCATAAACTCCCCCTCCCTTCTCAGGGGCCTGTGTTTTGTATTGATTTTGTAATGCATGTTAGACAAGTGGTGTGGAGAGCAATCAATGCAGTGCAGAACAGATCCAATGTATTGTTCCCTCTCTGACCCGTTAGTAAATTAATATTGGCCACTTAGTGAGGAGCAAAAGTTAGTTTTTATTACATGGCTATCACAAAAAGCAGAATATGTTTTTCTGTGTGGGAAAACTTCCAGGAAAATTTCCATCTTTCCATTTTTTTCTCCTCATAACACTTTGTCTTGTAGAATCCTATTTGAGAGATCAGTCCATTCTTGACTGTTTTAAATGCTTATCACACTTGTATCTAAATAAAAGACAAAACCTTTAAGGCATGTTGGGAATCACTGTACAAATGTGAGGGACTCCAAAGAGAAGAGAACCTTGGGAATGGCTCCTGATTCCCCTGTGCAGTGCTGAGCTGACAAGCAGCAGCCTCCACATTATGTTACACAGGATACTTGAACAAAAATCAAATATTATGCTCTTTTTTTTGCCCATAATATTATTTTTTATTCTGCAGAAAAAGTTCTGTACAGTTCTGGGTGTTACTAAGCAACCAAATCCCCCTTCTGTCAAAGATTTCAGATGCCTTTGACCTTCCTACACAAACCCTACAGCGTGTCCTCTGCACAAGGGAAGCATGACCTGTTCTGCCAGTGCCTTTGCAGAGGGAGCAGATGGGGTCCCACACTCCTCCTCCTGACCCTGCCTCTCCCATCACAAAGTGCTGGGACAGGGATGCCTTTGGTCCCTTTCAGTGCCAGGAGTGGGAATCCTGACTTGAGCATGCTGATGAAACAGGCTTTTGAAATGCTCTGCTCCTGTGGTACCATTTCAGATGCTTGATGAAGTCTGGAAAAAAAAAAAAAAAAGTTTAAAAATCATCCTTTAAAATGAGCATTCTGGAAGTTGCACAGTAAAGAGTATGCTTCTTGCTTGGTTAATAATTAAGGGTATAATTAGTGTATAGCTTCAAATATAATTAAAATTCATTTTGCTGGGTCTAGGAATTACAAAGTAATTAAGCATTCTGGCATGGCAAATGAACAAGGAACATGACATGGAGGAGGAGGAGGATAGAAATGATTCTGAAGAGGATCAGCTCAGGGTGCTTGTGCTTGTGACTAGTGTGTGATCCCAGAGTGTGGATTGTGCTTCCTCAGTAGGATGCCTGACTCCAGGTTCTTCTGTGGATGATTTGCAGTGATCAAAAGTGTCACTTGGCTTTGCTGGAGAAAGCTCTGGAGAATTCAGATTTTTCTGTTAGTCTTAGTTTTCCAGAAAGAATGAGACAGAGTAAATGGGAAGGTGATGCTCTTGTCTTTTAGACAAAGAAAGTGGGGAAAATGTATTTTCCTGAAATATCTTTTTCAGCTTTGGGCTTTTTTCCTTTCCTGTGCTTCAGTCTATTGACTGAAGTTGAGCTTTTTCCATTCAAACTGGAGCCCTTGTGCTGTGTAATCATGAATTCTCCTTGAGGTGGGGTGGACATGGCACTCAGGGACATGGTTTATTGGTGGACTTGGCAGTGGTGGATTTCCAGTCATACTCGAAGATCTTAAGGGTCTTTTCCAACCTAAATTTTTCTGTGATTATAATAATTTTGTGCAGCAGCAGAGGAGGGGTTGGTGTCATGCTGAGTACTTGAGGAATACCTTTGTATTCCCTGCTTTTAGTAAAAATGCAAAAGCATATTCAGGAGCAGCTTAAACCTGGTTAAATTTTCAGGATTACCCAAATCTTTGCCTTTCAACAGCCCTTTTTGCAGCTTTCATTTATCACAGGTGAATTTTAGTTATTGTTGACTCACTGATTAGCTGTAGCTGATTGTGGCTAATAAATGCCTTTAAAAGAGCCTGGTACGTGGTCCATTATGCAGTGCTCTTGCTGGATGTCCCTGCTGACTCTGGGGATGCTGCATTGACCCTCTAATCTTCACAAAGCCCCTGTTGTGCACACGAGTGCCATTATCAGACTGCACTGTCTGTCACAGCTGTCACTGGAATTAAGGGCTCCTTCTCAGCTCAGTCTCAGGCACTCGTCTAACCTGTTGCTAAACTGAAATGCTGTGTAGTTTGAGGCATTGCCTGACTTTTCAGAGACATGCTAGATGTTCATTTATCCGTTAACATTAATTACTGATTATAGTCAGTGTTCCTTTTCAGGAACGAACGTCCACGAAGCCCAGCGTATTCTGAGTGAAAGTGGGCTCCCCATCACACCTGCCAACGACCTCGAGGATGCAGCAAAGAAGGCAGTGGCAAGTGTGGCCAAAAAATAACCCCATGAAGGTTATTCCCATGGGAAGTACTCGTGTTTCACAAGGCATCATTCCTGCTGTTGTTCCAGAGGATTCATGGAGTTCTGAGCGGTCACCAGGCTTGGTGGACTGGACTGGAGATACGTGGCCAGCCCAGGCCATAGGCCTGCAAGCTGGGCTTCAGAAATTCTGCAGCTACAATCTTCAAAAGTTTGTATGTCTTTATCCAATTTTGGTAATTTTGTTAGCCACAACTGTAATAAGTAATTCTTCACTCCCTAAAGCTCTTTTTTGTCTCTCCTTCCAAAATTATCACTGATAAACTCATGATAAGACAAAATAAGTAATAATTGACTTCTGTCAACAGAATTGTTCTTTAATCAAACACTTTTAGCTCACCTATTTCACAATATTTTCATTCATGTTTTTATATGGTAAAGAGTCAGCGAACTAACAGTAGGTTTATATTTTTTATGGACTTTTCAAATAATGTAAAAAGCTGTGCTTACAATCCTATTTTTATTCAAATGAATTATGTTTATTTTCTTTTTTTGGAAATCACTGTTTTTTTAAGGTTTTGCCTTAAGATGATTCTCTTTTGTTGATGCCAATGGATACCTCACAATAGGAAAAGGGACTGAGTAGCTGGTAGTGAAAGGAACTCCCACTCTCACCGTGCCTATAAACCACTGAAATGTGATTCATTCCTTTTTCTAGTTTGTGGAAATGCCCTGCTGTATTTCCAGAAATGTAGAAATGCCATACAGGGCGCTCCAGGAGGATGTTTCTGCCACTAAGGAAATGGCTGCTAACTTTTTAAAATATCCTCTTTTGTGAGAATGTCCCTGCTGTGAGGTTTTAAATAAGATGAGAAACTGAAGCAGTTTTCACTCAGGAGCATAGAGAATTCTTCAGCTGATATAACTTCCAACAACCATTTCTAATTTATTGGGCATAAAACACAAATGAAATTTTCAATTTTTAAAGTATTTGACTTCTCAGGCATCAGTAAAAGTATCTCTAAGAAAAAAAAAACCCTAAGTTTCAGTACTCAGATATTGACCAAGATTCATTTTGATTATATACTCTTTTGTAGCAGTCAAAATTCAAGGTGTTAGTTACACAAATCATTCATTCAGGGAACAGAAGGCAATACTAAAGATCTTGTGTAACTAAAGAACTTTGTACAAATCTCCCTCTGCCCAGGAATTATATGCTGAAAATCGTCAATAAATTTGAACAGTGAACAAATGAGGGGATATTAT
The DNA here is from genome assembly GCA_013398275.1 of Promerops cafer. Lineage (NCBI taxonomy): Eukaryota > Metazoa > Chordata > Aves > Passeriformes > Nectariniidae > Promerops > Promerops cafer. Next base: position 2,209,160 of record VZSE01011740.1, on the reverse strand, counting down.
GATCTGATCTTGTAAATGGGCAGAGATATAAAAATTTGTGAAATAAATTCCTAATTGCAATTTTTTGAACAGCTCTAATCAATACTGTGTTCTTTTTAGAAAAATGTAAATAAATTTTTCTTGACATTTCCATTAAAACTGTTACATTCAAAATAAATTATCTGCACTAATCTTTGGCTCCTGACACAAATAGTGCAGATAAGGTTGCTATCATCAATTCCTGCAGGTTTTTCCTTCTCCATTCCTTTCTCTACATATTGCTCAAGGTAAAAATGTGTGACTATTAGAACAGCAATAAATATGCCTCTGGGTCTGTAGTTATTGGCAGAATGAAGGAGAAGGGCATCGTTAGCAGCTTTCTTGAAGGTGCATAAAAGCCACACTGCTCTGAAGGAAGAAACGTTTACCTCACCACAATAAATAAAAGCCTCTGTTTTATATATTTTAATACTGGAAAGTTAAGATTCTGTGGAAGAACTGTTTGTGCAATGTTGTCACACACTGTGTCCCTAACTCTGGTCTCAAAACCATCCACTGTGCATACACAATTATTATTTTGCAAAGATTAATACTGTGTACACCGTTTTGTCAAATAAATGTAAAAATGAACATGCTTATTGACTTTGTCCTTTCTATAAAATAGAAAAATATTTCATTTGCCTGTGCTCTTCCATTCAGCGTTTTGTGACAGGTGGGTGAAATCAAATGCATTGGAATTTACTTTCGATTGGGTAATACTGCTATACTCCAACATATTTGCCTTTTATCTAAAAATGTAGATCATTTTATCTCTATATATCTTTTCTTATATGTAGGCCGATGACAGCACATACAAGTTTTATTCCTCTTAAGCCATATACAGGATGGAACAGTTTAATTTGAATTTTTCAGTTGTAAAATGGAAAATTCCCTGAGCTCTGGTTTGGTATCTTTGAAGGTTTGGTATTTCACAGGCACTGTGCACTGGCTGTAACCAGAGGCTCGCTGTGGTGGTGTGGACTGGTTTGTTTTGTTTGGATGGATCATTTCTCTCCGTGTGCAAATGTGCAAAGTTGGGTTTGGTCTCCCTGGGAAAGGCCTTTTTAATTGCATTTTCCCCACACAAACCCAACAGCAGCATAAGCAGCGGGTAAGTTCCAGCTAATCCGCTCTGTGAAAGCTTTAAGTGGGATTTAATTAGCCTTTAAATCTGGAGATTTCAACCTGTATTAATAAAACTCTGTAGGACGGGACACTTTGGAAGGCAAAACAGGAGGAAACTGTTAATGCTGACATTGTGTTACATCTTTAACAAGATACCTTTGAATTCTCACAGCGAAGGCATAACAGCTGGGAGTTCTGGAGTAATGTCCTTAACGAGCACTTACTCTCCTGTTTGCAGGGCTGAGCCTGCCTCCATGGGGCAGAGCAGCTGGCATCGTGCAGAACTGCTGTGATTGGAGCAGCATGGCACTGCAAATCAGCCACCAGAGGAGAGGCAAGCAGGGCTGCCTGCCCTGCCCTGCCCTGCCCTGCCCTGCCCTGCCCTCCCAGCTGAGCCCTGCCTGGTGGGTTTCAGGCACCTGCAACAACATCCTCTGGTTCCTGTGGGTCAGGCTGGCCTGGAGGCTTCCCTCGGGCTGGGAGCTGAGCCCAGGGCTGGCTGAGTGTACCAAGGGTGGCCCAAAACACAGGGCTGAGCAGCCTTGCTGGGCTAGAAGAGCCAGGAAATCATGCACAGAGCCAGGCAGTGGCCAAACTGTGTCCTAGAGCAAAACCTGTCAACTTAACAGAAATCCCCAAGCCTCCAAGGCTTAGGGCTTTATTACATGACATGTAGGGTGCCAGTGCTCAGTGCTGCTGTAAGCCTCAGCTGATTGTGAGATTTCATTCCTTGTTTTTCTTCTTGCTGCCTTTCAGGAAATTGGAGTGTCTTTTGCAGTCAAGGTCAGCTCTCACACGGCCAAAGTGGGACAAAGAAGGTCGTTGCACATTTCAATTTATCACCCAGCTTCTTTCCCCTTCCTCTTCCAAACTTCCTGGGCTTTCTCCCCCTTCTCCCCACACACAGCTCATTTCCTGTGTTTCCTCACTGCTGTGGTGCTGTCCTCAGCACTGGCTGAGCCCCCAGCACTGGGGTTTGCTGGTTTGTGTGGCTGGGCTGGCTGGCCTGGGGCTCCAGGAGCTGTGTGAGCATCCAGCTGGGAGCTGGGTGTGCTCTGCCCAGCCTGTCTGGCACCAGTGGCAGGGTGCAGGTGCTGCACACCAGCCTGAAAGCCATTCTGGAATCCTCTCAGATTCTGCCTGTCCACTGCTGTCCCAGGAGGGAAAGACCTCGAGCTCCAGTGTTCTCCACTCACTTCCATGGGACAGGAATTAAAGCAGGAGCAGGAACAGGCTGAGAGTTTGACTTGCCTGTTCTGGAGTGCTGGGCTCTGAAACAGGGCTGAGCTTTCGAGGCTGTAGACAGACATATCTGGAATAAATGAGAGGAGTGAAAGGCCTGGGAAAGCTTGGCACGCATGTTAAGGTCTGTTTCAAAGTGAGAAGTACTCTTCTGCAAGGAGAAATAGTCTCCCCAAGCTCAGTGGGGACAGGACAAGCAGTGAGGAGCTTTGGCTGTGGTAAGGGACATTGAGGTCAGACTTGTAGGCATGAGGTAAGCCAAGGGATGGGCTGTGAAATCATCAATGGATGTTTTTTAGAGTTAGGTGAGCATCTGTCAGGGATGGCTTAAGGAGGGTTGATTTTTGCCTCAGGGCAGAGGGATGGATGAGGTGACCTTCCAGCCTGATTTGATAGGATTTAATGCTTGTTGGGAAGGTTTTGTTTTCTTTTTTTCTCCCTAACTTGTAGGTACATGGAGGAAAAAAGGAGGACAGATCTGGTGGATTCTTGAAAGAAAGTGTTTTTAATTTAGTCACCAAGAATGATCTGCAGCTGCCAGGGAAATGAAAAGCAGATTATGCAAACTGAAGACTTTCCCTAACAATGGGAGCAGTGTTATTGCCACACATAAAAGGCTGAGCAGAGAATTAGGGGTATCTATCAACTTTAATATGTTTAATTTAAAAAGGAACAGGTTGCACCAACAATTTTTTTTCCTACTTAATGAGGCCCATTCATAAGTAGAAAAACAGGATTTGCCTGTCACCCAGAGGAGATCATGGCATGTGTATTTGTACTTTGGTGCAAAACTTGTGTTGATCGCAGTGATTTAAAACTTTTCCCAGCCCAGCTGCAGTCAGTTTGATGTCAGGATCCTTTCATCTGGAGACAGATGCACCCTTGGTAGAATCCTCAACACGTCTGTGTCTTTGTTCAGTCTCACAAAGTACCAGCTAAAGATTAAAAATAAAAGTATACATGGATTATTGCATATTACTCCTCAGAGATAACTGCTGTGAGGTAAGATTTGACTTATGAAAGACCTGGGAGCAGATTGCAGAAGAATCTCCAGTGCATATGTGAATTTGGCCTTTTGCATTTCTGTTCTGCCCGTGTTGGTGGGTAGGGTAGGGACAGTGACCATGGCACAGCATGTGGTGCTCCCCAAGTCCTGAGGCCATTCCTCTGCTATAGGACTGAGAGCACTGGAGAGGGAAAAGGGTTTCTGTGTATCTTGGGTGAGTGTCAGGCTGGAGACAGGACCTACGTCCATTCTGGTGTGTGGATAGGCACAGGCTGCTTCCACTGAGTTCCCCCTGCCACATTCTCTTTCACAAGCACAGTGTGGCCTTGATGGGCAGGCAGAGGGCAGAAAGCCAGGGAGCTCCCAGGGCTGGGTGGGGATGGCAGGAGGATCCTCACTGGGCCTTGGGAAAGGCTCTGCTTCTCATGCCTGCTGTACCTCACTCTGAGGAAAATCCTCCACACTGGAATTGGGATGGTTTCCCACATCTGCCCTCCTTGTGTCCTTGGAGTCCTCACACATCATCAAGAAGGAGAAAGTAAGAGCAATGCCATGAGGATAATATTCCCTGGTACAGAAGATGCCTCATTCTGGACCTCCTTGTGTTTTCAAAGATGGGGGAATATCCTGGCCCTCAATTCCTAATTAAATCCATGCTAATTTTTAATGAAATCTAACAGGGATAGCCAAGCCTGGACAGAAGGAAGCAACTGACAGAAATGGGTTGCTCCCTGAATTAAGTGCTGTTGGGATGTTCAGCATGATGGGATTTGAAACCTGGGACCTTTGTATTTACCAGAGCACCTCTTCTGAATGCATGGATGAATACAAGCAGGTCATCATCAAGGAGGTGACAGTGACAAAGTATTGGTAAGCAAATCTGGGAAAGGAGGGCTCAGAGAGATCAAGTGTAAGAAATTTTGCATTTCTCTAGATACAGAGGTGAGAAAATGAGAAATTTGATCTTTCTATTATAATCGACATAAAGAATTACAGGGCAGCCAAAGGCCACACAGCTAAACAAAGCTGTTCCCTGTAAGTTTATTTCAAATGTCTCTGTGCTTCAGCACTGTGTCCTTCAAGACCTTCCCTCTGTAATTGCATGTGGCAGCCTCTTTAGAGCTAGGTGCCGACTGCTGCTCCAAACCAGAAACAAAAAATAACAGGCGAGAAAGGGCATGGCAGCAAGTCCTTAGGAGGGATGTTGCTCCTTTGTTTCACAGAAGGGTCAGTAAAGGGGGTTAGGAAATGCCATTTGGTTCAGGGGCACTGCCCTGTTTGGCTCCCTACGGCCAACACTCAGCAGCTCAATCCCGGTAACCACTCTCCTTCCTTGAGCTTCCACTAAAAGACCTGTCCCTGGAGGGCAGCACAGGTCAGGAAGCAAATGGCACTTGCTGCCCTGCCCCACCTCTGCTTGGCAAAACCGACCTTGTGGCCGGGCAGAGTGGGGCCAGGGGCCTCATTCAAAGGGGACTGGCAGCAGCGTGGAGCTGATCCCCCACTGCTGTAATATCCTGGGCTGGCAGGGAGCCAGTCCTGAGCAGAGAACCCCCTGCAGCTGTGGAGGGACTGCTGCCCTTCAGTGGGAGCCCAGCAGTGCTGCCACTGAACATCAAAGGGCTCATCCTCCCTGTGCCACCAGCACTGGGCGAGAGGGGCTTTGCATGCCCTGTCCTGCCCTTGTGGCCTCTGTGCCGTGCACAGACAAGCTCAGACTTTACTAGGAAGGTGTGAATCTTCTCTTTGCCATCAACAGATGTCAGGCCTAAAATCCTCTGACCCTGCACAGGTCGTTAGGATGTCCTGACTTGCCCCTGAACCGGTGCCAGGGAAGTGGCTTGGTGTTGGCAGCTCCTGTGCAAGGAGCTCCTGGAGCTCCTAATTTTCCTGGAGATGTTTGGGCAAGAGGAGCTGTGGACTTGTCCCTCCCTTTTTTCTCACAGTGAAACACTGGTGGAGTCATTTTCTCTCTGCCCCTTTTGTTTTCTTCCATTTTGGAGGCAGACATGGGGAAAAGGGCATTTTAGGAATTCTGGCTGCAGCATTCCTTTCTAATGTCAACAGAAATTATTAGGGCTTGCCCAAAGAATCCAGTATTGATACAAAGTCAGACAAACTCTCAATATTTCTCTTGGACTTTCTTAATCCTGTCCATTCACTGAAGTTCAGCTTCATTGATTAGCACTGCTCAGCCTAAATCTTGTATTCCTGAAGTGCTGGAAAGCCCTCAGTGCCAGAGGCTTTTTCTTCTGTTTTCCCAAGTGGTTTTCCCATATTGTACATCAGGAGGAATGTCATACAAAGATGTTAATCCCTTTTAGCTGTGCTCTAAACAAGTATGTGCAAAACACAGGGAAAATGAAGCAATACATAATTTTGCATTTAATTTTCCATAACTATTGTCTTGTAGGCCGGGTGGAATGCTTGACATAACACACAGCTTGTCCACTGAACATCTGTCAGTCAGTCCTTACATTCGCTTCAGAGAATACTCAGAGCAGAAAGTAAATTTCCTCAGACGTGCAGAATGTCACTTGCAAAAGAATGAATCCTTTTTCTGTGTTCACCACGGTGGGAGCAGGACACTGCTGTTCTCATTCCAGTGTTCAGAATGCCAAGTGCTTCCTCATCAAGACACAACTGTTGAGGGCAACCAGCAGAGCAGTGTCAGTGTCAGCTCTCCATGTGCCCAGCTCAGACCTGGAGCTTCAATCCTATTGATTTCCCTAACAGAAGCCATCTTGATTTTGTCCCCACTATCATCTGGATTCTATTCATTGCAGAAATTTCTGCTCTCAAACCTGAAGGATTCTCACTGTCATGCTCCATCTGCTGAACCTGGCTTGCTCTGCACGACAGCTGCATTGGATTTTCATGTGGGGAAATTCCCCTCTCCATGTCATGAGGCTGCCCTTTGAAAAGGGCTCCCTTTGAAAGGACACAGAGGGGTCTGCCAGAGCAGTGCCTCCTTCTAATAATTGATTTCCAGGTTTCATGATTGAGCTTGAGCTTCTACACATCACAGCTTAAGTTCTTCTCCAGTTGTTTCCAGATCTTTCAAAGATCTGAAAATGCAGCAACAGCAGGAAAGCCCACGTTTGCAGGACTTGTATGTAGGGTTCCTTTTGTTCTGCTGTCTGTTACTGGTGTAACAGAACCACACACGGTCTCTCCTAAGATGGGTATTAAAAGCAGGTGGCTCAGAAAGTGCCTGTATCACTGCCAGCCATCAGGACAGAGCTGTGCAGTGTCTCTGTGATGTCCCAGGATCCCCATCCCTAGCTCAGGATATGTGAATCACAATGAAACATTCATCTGGCAATTCAAGAGCAGGTGCTGCTTTACTGGTTTGCAATAATTCCCATTCACAGAATCACAAAATTATTTGGCTTGGAAAGGACCTTCAGAGATCATCCAGTCAAACCTCCCCTGCCAACCACCTTCCACTGTCCCAGGTTGCTCAAAGCATCATCCAGCCTGGCCTTGGACACTTCCAGGGATCCAGGAGCAGCCACAGCTTCTCTGGGCAACCTGTGCCAGGGCCTCACCACCCTCACAGGGAAGAATTTCTTCCCAATATCTAATCTAAATTTGCCATCTTTCTGTTTAAAATCTACACTTCCTGACCAATGGTCCCATTGATCTTTCCCATAGCCTCCTTTAGGCACTGGAAGGGGCTTTTTCATGTATACAAAAATGCCATAGCATGATGAAAACTTCAGTGGGTAGGATTTTTCCACAGACTTCACCCCTTCAATCTTCATTCAATTCTGTCTTTACCCAGAAGGAGTAAAAAAAAAAAACAGACTGGTAAAAACAAAATTGTGAATACGTCCATAATACTGTAATGTTTAATTTCTCAGGCCTAACCTAAAGCACAAGTAGGAGCACATGGTGAAGGCTGTCCTTGCAGCCCTGGTGGTTCTGATCTCTGGCACTGGGGGAACTCTGGGCTGGGAGCAGCTGCTGTGGCCCCTTGGTTCCCCTCCCCTCCCTGCATCTCCAGACTGGCTGGATGCCAGCAATTAGAAACTAATTGAGAAGCTTTAAAAAGGCATCTCTTCCCCATTCCTTCTGCTCTGTTTAATCCTCTCAGAATCCCAGCAGAATTCTTCACAAGGGATTTTGCACCGTGTTCGTGTTTCAGTGTCTGCAGTTAAAGCAGGTGTCTCAGCAGAGTGGGGCTCTTTGGGGACCTGGGAGGGACTCACTTCTCTTGCTGTTTTCTCTGCTGCTCTGTCCTCCTGGGCACTCTGTTTTGGCACAAACTGGGATGGCACCTGCCTGCACAAGCGTGTCCAGGTCCAGAACCTGCACTGATCTTGGTGCTGTGGAGATCAGGACATGGATCTGTAGCACTGGCAGGTGTTTTTGTGCTTTCCCTTCCCTCAGTTTAATATTGAAATCTGTTGCTATTGACAGCCTGGGAATTTCCCAGAAGCAGGGAGAAGGTGGCTCCATCTCCTCCCTGTCTTCTGGCCATTTCTGGATGCACAATACCTGGATTGTTGCATCCCTTGCCTGGCAGCAAGGAGCCCTGATCAGTGACCACCACTGCACCCAGCAGTAGCCAAACATGCAACACGAGAGCCAGGCAGTGCCTTGGGGAGCCAGAGATCCCCTTCTGCTTTATGAGTCTTCCCCCTCACCTGTAAACCATTCCTTCCTAATAGGATTCTCCCTTAGTTACAGATGTTTATTCCCTGCATCCAGCAGGGAGTGCAGTCATCCACCTCCTCCCTGCAACTTCTCCCCTGGCTCTGCATCTCCTTCCTGCTCACCCCCTCTCCTGGCACCCTCCTGCTGCTTTTGTCTAGGCATTCCAGATTGCCAAGGGAGAGGCAGGAGTGTGTTGAGCCATCGTTTTCACCCTCAGCCTCTGCCAATTCCATGGAGTGTGGGTCAGACCCACGTTACTGCTGTCCCAACTCTTGTGGGTTTTGGGAGATTTAGCCCAAGGAAGAACTTCTTGAGCACAAGCACTTAAATGCCTGGTAAGTAGAAAACAAGAAACTGCTTTGCCATTTAGACCAAGATGCTCCCTAGCAAGGGGGAAGGTGTCTGGAACAGGTTTTGAAAGCACAGAACAGGCATGGCCACCCTCATCCTTCCTCCACCTGCAGGGTGTCTGCTCAGCAGTGCCTGGGATTGTGAGGAGGCAGCTTTGGGTCACTTTGCTTTTCCCCCTGTTTGTTCCAGTTCCCCAGCCCATTTACCAGTGGAGAACCTGTTTGCACGGGTTTAGTGCTCACCTCTGATAAAGCTCATCAAGAGATTTATGAAAGTAATGTACTAACATCATGGTCTGTCAAGTGTCAATAAGCAGAATAAAGCGCTCAGACACTGCAGTTATAGACATCCAGCAATTAAAGCATTTGATGAAAGTATTTTATGGGGGTATATATTACCATTTGGTTCAATTATTCTGCCATTAAACATTAAGAATAATTGAACCAAATGGTGCCTGATAGAAGGAATACATCTGCTCTGATGAATTCCTGCCAAAAGGCACTTGGAATCTTAGTACAAGCATTTTGTCAACCAAGATAACAGTATTTTTCTCTCCAGCTGATAAAGCAGGGCTTTTGAATCTTATTTATGACGTATAAATTGGCTAATTTGTTACTAATATCAAACAGCCCATAAGAATCAGGCAGTGTAATAGCTAACAAAATACTGACAGCTTCATCACTTGCTGACTGCATGGAGTACAATATATGCTCAATTAATAGAGAGTGCAATTATCACAGAAACTGTGAGCAAGAGCTAATTATACAGAAGCCAATCAAAACCAGCCCAAAGCAGGGCAGAATCTATTTCAAGAAACCTGAGATTTTTTTTTTCTCTTTTTACCTTTTTTGGCTTTTTTTTCTGATCTTCATATTTGCCCCACCTCCACATGAGAAAAGGGGAGGTGGCACCAACAGGAAGAAGAGGTCAGCCAAGTTCCTGTCCATAATGCTGTGGTTCCAACTTCCAGTAGCACAGCTTCCAATTTCCATGTGAAACAGAAAATAACTGTGTTTGCTGTTTAAATACATTGCAATTTTGGTGTAACAAGGGATAACCAAAACATCCTTTCTCTAGGGTGTGAGAGATTTGCACCCAGTGACAGATGGGGACAGCTTAAAGGAGATTTAAGAGAAAATAACATCTTGATATGTATTTTGAAAAAAATTATGTGTTCAAGGGAGTGGGAAGGGAGTGCCCTCTAGGAAGGGCAGCTTTTAATTATGGGATAAATACAGCACTTGGCTTGTTAAATTCCTGATGGTCTCTTAAATACTCAGTGGTTGCTAAAGTGAGAGGTCAATCTGCTGCTTTCACTGAGGCTGAAGGAAAAAAAAAATCTATATGAAAACATGGATTTAATAGATTTCCCTTGGCCTTGATTTCCTGTAGCTCTCATACTCTGGGTAATGTTGATCAGTCTTGGAAATAACCAAAAATGTTAAAATCTGGAAAAATTTTTAAAAAAAAGAAAAATCCCACTAGAGGCAAATCATATGAAGGACCAAGAATTATCCACTGTTTCAGAAACTGAGAATATTTTGAACGATCCTGGTTATATTCAGCAAATCAGTAGTCATTCCTAGTAGTCATTCCTGGAACCCTGGAACTATTTAGTTTTCCATTAATGAGGGTTTTAATTAGAAATGTTGATCTTTTACATACCACCACATTTAGAGACCACAAAATTAAATGTAGCACCAAAAAACAAAACAAAAAACCAAACAAACAAACAAAAAAACCAACCAAAACCAAAAAAGCCCAACCTTAAACCACCTGAAATCCATGATCTGGTAGCTTTCTGCTCAGTAGAGTCCTTTCTCTACTAGAATTAGGAAGCAAATTGTTTTACTCACAGGTGACTGGAAAAGGAACTTGTTTTTTTCCCCTCTGAGGGCAATAATCTGCACTTGAAGTCCTGTGGTTGAAGATTTATTTTTGCTCTTGAAGATAAATGACCATTTGGAATGGATGTTACTCACTGAAAGTTAGGAAATAACAGTTTATACTGAAACCAAAGGAATATTGTCCTGGTTTTGATTGATTCATATGACAAACCTGAGTTTTCCTGTGGTAGAGCCAATGCCTGTTTTTTCCCCTGGAATTTTTTGCTGTTGTTGTTGATTTGTTTCGACAAAAAGACTTTGGATGCATGAATTGTACTCAACATGTGCTGTTACATTTTGGAAGCTGCTCTGTGTCCTTTATTGGAAAAGAAGCTGTTGGGTTCCAAGGGATTTCAGAGAGAGGTGGAGTCGGCATTTTTCTTTCCTTATTTTTTTTTTTTCTCTTTTTAATTTTATACCGAAGTTATTCCCTGAATTTGCTGGCTGCAAAACCCTCTAGCTCTCAGCCTGCATCTTTGCATCCATGCATTCTGTGCTTGGTGAAAAACAAGGTTGTTTACCCGTGGAAATGATCAATGGCTCCTGCGGGCCCGGCTCAGCAAAGACGTCCCACAGCAGGAAACCTCCTCAGCAAGTGCTCTGCTGTAAGCAAAGATGGAAGGGAGGAGTTGTGTTCCCTGAACAGCGATGGGCAGGTGCTGATGGGGTTTTTTTGGTTCATTTTTATCTCGGAGGGGTTTATTAGAGTTTCACCTACTTCCAGCTGTGTCGTAACCGGGCCCTGCAGAGGAGTTTATTGCTCACACCAGCCTGGAAGAGCACCTTGTCCCCCTGGGCCTGGTTCTCAGAGCTGTCATCCAGCACTGCTGCTTTCACCCTGGTGCTGTTTTTGCTGGAGAGCTGATTCTGGTGAGCTGCACCCCTGGCTTAGTGCTGGGTGATCTGACCTTGTGGGAGTCCCCTTCAAAGTTTAAGCTGTGCACACTCCATGTGCTCTGGCATCCCCCAAAGCACATCCACAGGGCTCAGGGGCTCTCCCAGTGAGCTGAAGTCTGCTCCAGGTCCTGAGATGACTGGGATTTGGAAGATAAAATTAGTGCTGCCCTGTGGCTGAGTTGGCCACTGTCAGCCCTTGATCCTGCACGAGGCTCTGACCAGGGAGGGTTGCCCCTGCAGTGGGACCAGAGCTCCTGGGCTCGCCCCGCTGCCATGGCAGGGGAGGAGCTCACCCCTTCACACCTGGGCATCATCAGCAGATACAAAGCTGTGTGGATGGGCAGTGTGCTGCTCATAAGAAAGGCACTGGGGTGCTGTGCTCTCCTGGCTTTTGTTCCTGGCTGCCAGCTGGTCTCCTGGGGTACCAGGACAAAACCCTTCTATTTCTTTGTACCTCAGTTTGCTATCTGCCAAATGACATTGGTTTCTTTTGTAAAACCCAAGCCTGAAGAGTGATATTCCTATTTACTGTTGTATGAAATTCACCATTGTTAGCTTATTCAATGTCATTTTTCCATGATTTAAAAAATACCCTTAGTGGTTGCATTTATTTTCTTCAAACCTTTAGAGCTGTGAAGCCTTTTCATTTTCTCTGACAGCTATTTAAATCCAGCTTTTTTCAGTTGCTGGTATAAACTTCCAAAGCAGAATAATGTTGGCACACTAGGTTAAATAGTTACTGGATGCTCAATATCTTTGCACTTGCAAGTTCTCCAGGAGAACTCCTCTAAACTCTGAAATGAGTTTTTCTCGGTCCATTTATGACTAATCACATTAATCCTCTTCTCTGGGTCTGATGCTGATAATGCAGCATTTCTGTGCTCTTCGTGAGACACAGATTGTCAGAGCAGCAGAGAATGAATGGATAATAATGCTCCCAAGCATTCACCCCCTGTTGAACCTCTGCCAGCAGAAGTTCCAGGGTTGTTACAATTTGCATGGACTGTGAGGTTGGCGCTGTTGAAAGGATTGGGAAATCCTTTGGCAAAAGCAAAACCAGCTTTTCCCAAACATTTCTTGCCTTGCCTGGTGCGTGGGCACAGCTGCCCAGCAGCCTTCAGCAGACAGGAGTGGCCAGGGCTGGCTCCAAGCTCCTCTGCAGGCAAAAGCAAAGGAGAAGTGAGACCATGGCTGGGTTTCCTGGGCACAGAAAGGGAAGAGGTGCTGTGAGCAGGGAGGAGAAGACTCTAAGTGTTGTGGGGAGCTGCTGTGACCGTTCTTTTATTCCTGGTACAGCTCAGAGCTGGTCTCTGCAGTGTTTCATAGCTGAGAATTTGCAAAGCAGGGACTGAATTTCATTTCCTGATTGAAAATAATATTCCACTGGCACTGGGTGCTTCCCCAGATGGGAAGAACCAGACAGGGCATTTTCCTGCCCAAACCCCAGCTCATTTATCTACCTGCACGTGAGTCAGTCACTCTAAGCAGGTGTTAAAGCCTTGCTGGGTCAGAGCTAATGTAAAGCTCTAAGTGCTTTCTAACAAAAAGGGAACAGAATCGTTTAGTCCAGACACTCATTAGCACTGCCACGGTTTGTCAAGAGCATCTTGCAGCTCCCTCTGCTCCATGGTTTGCTCCGTGCGTGTTTGATATTCACGTTTCCACTAAGGTCCTTTGTCCTGTGGTCAAACCTCTCCCAGGGTTCAGGGCCTTGGCTGTGGGCAGCTGATTCTTTGGGTTGTCTTCTCCCCTCGGGACACGAAGATGTATGTGTGATCCAGCCAAGTACTAATCAAGGCTTGAATGACTCCCAGTATCCCTCCTGTTCATTTTGAGTTGGGAATATATCAACCACAGAGCAAAACAGTGTTCCTCAGCAGTGTGTCACAATGATTGGTTGTATGGGTGTCACAATTCTGCAAGAAATACAGTAAGTTCCATTCCATTGTCAGCAGTGCTGCCTCATGGGGAGGCATTTGTAACTAAAACTGTTGCTCATTTGCAGAATCTGTAAGAAGAATGAAACCTTGACTGGAAATACACTGGAAAGCTGTCGTAATAAATTTGACATAATATGCATGACATGGATGGATAGATCATTGTTTGCCAGGCCTGGCAAATAAAACTGGTGTTGTGGAGTCAGAATTACAGGGGGAAAGAAACCTTGTTCTACAAGGCGTTTTTTCAGAGAGGAACCAGATCTGAAACAGCTATATATTTTACTTGTGCTTAAATTGAATAATAAAAAAGGCTTGCTCAGAAATCTTACTATGCCTGGGAACACACATTGCTTTTTTTTTTTTTTCTTGTGAACTTCTAAGAAAGTTTCCTACTCATAAATAGAAGCACCTTCATATCTGTTATTTCTTTTGAATGTTATTAAAAGATATTTAAGAAGCTGGAGTTAGATACCTAAGAAAAAAAGCAGAGAATCAGCAGTGCAGTGTCTTACCAGGGAGAGTGTTAAGACAAGCATTTTGAATTTCACTTCAGATATCTTGCTCCCATTATTGGTGCACTTGCAAATTCCCCGTGTGTCCTTGGCAAATTGCTCATTGTCTTTGGCCTGTGTTTTCAAAAGTCATCTCAAGGTTTGATGTTTGCATCTCCAGCTGGGTAGCTCCTCGTGGACCTGTGTGAAATATATAAACTGGATGCAGCCATTCCACTTTGGAGTTTTGTACCCTAGCATTTATCTGTCTGCATCTTTCAAAGCAGGATAATGTCTTATTATGTGCACATGTAATTTCTAGCCCAAACCAAATCTGAACAGTTGGATAATATATAGCATTTACAAGTATACACTCTCTCAGTAAAATACTGCAATGATGGGTAAAAGGCATGAATTGGAATAGATGGGAATTGCAGCTCGCAAAAACAGGCTAGAATTTTGAATTTTATAGTGGAAAATAGCGATTTCCTGCTCTGGAGATTTTAGCAAAATATCCCTGGAATGCAGTACCACTTCTGGCATGTACAGGGCTTGGTTCTGAAGTGTGCTGTGGTATTTACACTTTGCTTTAAAAAGCAGCTGTGGGTCCATCCCAGCCACATCCAGACTCCATCCATGACTTCTAGCTGTGAGATTTAGGGCAGGAGTTTTCCAAAGTTCTTAAGTGAGCTGGGCTTCAAAGACATCTTTAAACTGTGTTTTTTCTGGGAACAATTGCATCTCACAAGGGTAAGATGGGCTTTCAGCAGGCAGCTCTGTGTGAGCAGGGACAGCTGGAGGACAGAAAGTGTTCTTCCCTGAGGAAGTACAGGAGGTATTCTTCCCAAAGGAAGGGCAGATTAATTTTGGCCCCAACAGTAAGAGATGCAAAATCTAAGCAAGCATGGAAATTGCCCTCATTAAACAGCAAAGCAATTTGCTGAGAGCAAGCTGCAGCTGATGACATTTGGGGAGAGGTGAGGTCAGTCTTGGAGTGTGGAAAGAAGGAAAACACCTATGGAAATGCTCAGTGAGCAGAGGCAAGCACAGACTCACTCTCTCTTCCCTCCTGGTGCTGATAAGGGGCTCTGGGGCTGTTGGTGCTGCCCAGCCCAGACAGGACATCATTAATATTCCTGACTTGTGGCTCTGTGCTGCTTTGACAGCAAGGAATATGAATCAGTAAAACAGAATCTTGTTTTTCCTGTTGATTCCTCTGTTAGGGAGCATGGTGTGAAAAGCTCTTTTTTACCGTGGAGTGAAATTCTGTGGAAATGTCCAAATGTTCAGACAGGGAGACTCTGTGTGCTCCCCCAGGCTGTGACAGTGTCCACTCAGCTGGGTCAGGGCGAACTCGGAGCTCTTGGCCTTCCTCAGCCTCATCCTAGGGGATGAGATCACTTTTCCTGCCACAGAAGAAGGGTCTAGGGGCAATTGCTGGGCACTGTCCTCTCCTGCCAGCATGGGAGTGAGCCTGGCCTGGGCACAGGTACACCAGGAGGCCACTGAGGACCCAGCAGGGCAAATTCAGCATGTGTGACTGGGAGGTTGGAAGAGCCAGTGCCACGTTCCTCAGGACATTCCCAAGGCTGCTTCTCCCAGCTGCAGAGCTGTCAGCAAGGCTGCTCAGGCTCCCTGGAGGGCTCTCCTCGGAGCAGGGAGAGGTGCTGAGGTGGCAGCCAGCCCTACAGTGCCAACAGGGACCGAGGCCCTGCTGGCTGTCCAGGAGGATGGAGGGTGCAGGCAGGAGAGAGCTGGGGATCCTCCCCTCACCCCGGAGACAGGGAGATGGTTTTGGGATCATGTGGGTTCTCAGCTCTGCCTCGAGCGTTTGGGAGAGTGGTGCTGACACAGGGCAGACAGGGAAGAGGTGTCCCCTGAGCAGACAAATAACATGATGGAATTAGGTAGATCCAGTTTCCACTTCCATGCCGTGTCCAGAGTGTTTGCTCAGCCCTGGGACAGGCAGGGACAGGGAAATGGAGCCCTTGATGGTGATGTGTGTCTGTCTCTGCCTCCAGCTCAGCACACGGGCACCGAGTGCTTTCCTGTTATTAATGCCCTGCCTCACCTCGAAAGTAATTATCACCAGTTCATGGTGCAATTCAGGACTCAGCTGGGGGAAATCATACCTTTGGAAGGGGATGCAGTCAGGAGCAGGGCTCTGCAGGGTGTGAGGGGCAGGCCAAGCTCTGCAGGATCCACCCCTCACAGCCTCCTTCCTTGTTTGTTTGAGGGAAAAGGGGCTGTGCTGGCCATCAGCACCTGTTTGTCAGCGCCCACATCCCAGACACCTGCCTGACAGAAGGAGAAGGCTGACAGGAGAGCTGGATTTACACCTCTGGAAGGTTTCATGCTGCAGATCTCTCTCCTTACAAACCAAATTTTTGGTCTTAGGAAGGGGGCTAGGAAGCAGCGCAGGCAGTAACTGTTTGGGAAGCCAGAGGACAGCTCCCTTTGTGCTTGGATAAAGGCCACCATCTCACCCACCTGCACAGCACACACAGGGTCAGCAATGGTTTTTTAGCAGCACCGGCTGCTTTTTACGTGCCCGTGGAAAATTGGGAGAGATAAATGTTTTTGCACTCTCACCAACAAGCTGTCTGTGTGGGGATGAAGGTCACCTTGCAACAACTCAGAGCAATTATCTGAAGGAGGTTAGATCTCTGTCCTCTGCCTTTATATTATTCTCATAAACTGCATTTTTGGCATCACTTAGAAGCCAGGAACATATCAAACCCGCATATGTCAAATGCAATTGACATCAAATACCTTTCATCGAGCCCCAAGCCTCTTGGCATCTTTTGAGCTCTGCACCCAGGAAAGTGGCTTGTCAGAGATGATTTTTCCAACTGAGGAAGCAAGTAGCATAATGAGACAGTGTAGCTTCAGCACACACCTTCCAACAAGTTTCCCAACTGCTCAGAATCCAAAACATGAGCCTGAATAGTAATTAGCCCATGAAGAAAGCTGGGGATACAAGGAATGTATGAATTGTACTAGCAAAGCATTTATTGCCATTCTCCAAAAGCATTTCTGTCTGCATTTCCCATTTTCCACAGCCAAGATCATAGAACTATAGAACAGAAACACAAAACAAAAATCCAACTGTGTCAAGTGGCACAAGCATGATCACTGCAGGAAATTACCCAGATGTGCCAGGTGCTGTGCAGATGTGCTCAGCACTCAGGAAAGCCCTCGAGCTGCTCACAGATCTGTTGCTTCTGGGCTTCACAGCAATCAGGAGGTATTTTTTCTCCATCCAGGATGCCAGCTTTCCCAGGCTGGGGCGGCACATGTGGTTAGAGGGAAATGCCCACCAGTTTCTGCACAGTAAAGATTTGCTCACAAGTAACTTCTTTGGGTTTTTTTGCATTCCTTCTCCAGAGCAATAGAGGGTGAGCACTGACCTGGGAACACGCAGCCAGGGAATACAAAGATATTGTCAAAGGTGCAAAGGACCCGGTAACGAGGCCCCTTTTCTGATGGCAGCTCTAAGTTCCCCAGGTGATGGCCCTGCTCAGCTGCACTGAGTTTTGAAGGGTTGCCTGTTATAAAATCTGAACTCCAGCCTGAAGAGCTGGGTGCTGCTGGAGGGGACTCTCTGGGCTCACTGAAATAGGTCAGCTTTGCTCTGGATAGCCATAGGTCTGTGAACACCTGAACAACATATATTATAGGTATTTTCCTTTTCTCCTTTTATTTTCCCTTTTTTTTTTTTTTCTTCTGAATTTGCATAGTTTCAATATTCCACACTTTGGTTTTAGTCCTTCTCTTCACACATGCTCAGATACAGCATCAGTCTTTATTTTTCTTTCATGGTAATTTTTTGGGTTTTTTATATGTGTTTATTTTCTTATTTCAGACATGACTCAATTCCCCAAGAAGAAAAAAATGCTTTCAGGATTCACCTTCTTCATCTGATGTTATGAGGAACCAATCATTGCATTATCTTTTCTAATTATCTGTTATCTTTATTAGCTTTTATTTTCCAAGATAAAAAATATGTATGTTCACAAAAGCTCTTGGCAATGCTGGAAGATAAAGTTGGGGGAGTGAATGAGAACTGACACAGTTTTCTGGACATGTTTTCAGTCATTTGTGAAAACATTCATTTATGTGAGCCTCCAGAAGAACTTGGCTTGGAAGAGTTTTCAGTAAGAGACAAATATTGGAAAAAATTTATTATTTTTAAGTAATGGCACACTGGAAGCTGGGCTTCCCCCCGAAAAGTAGATTTAGCAATTAGCACAGAAATTAATGGACAGATGGTCTTTGAAACTGCCCAAGCCTTAGGCAAAGTCCAAAATGGCTGTGGCCTGCCCCCACCTTGCAGTTGCTCACAGAAACACCCTTTTCATCAGCTAGCACAGAAACCCCAACTTCACCCCTGCTGCTGTGACCTGTTCATTCATCAAGCCACTAGAAGACATTTTGTCCTTGCCTTTCCCCAGTCATCAAAGGTTCTTTCTTCTCTGCCCTCTTCAAAGCCTAAAACCAGAAAGAAATTATGCACTCTCCCTAATTAATGTGGTGATTCTTACAGAAATAATTGATATCTCCATGTCCTTCCCTGCTGTGAGGCTCCTGTGCTCATTAGGTTACTCCTTCCCAGTCTGAAATGTTTGGCTGCTGGTTCCAGTGGTGGCCAGCCTTGTGCTGTGGGCTCCCAAGGGTGAGATGCTGAATTTCTAGAACTGGTGGAGTCTGGGTTTCTGCTGGAGCTTGAAGGCACTGCTGGGGGGAAAGGAACAGGTGAGCAAAAATCCCAGCCCTGATGCATGTCCAGGGTCCCACAGCACCTCAAACACCACCAGCTACGACTGGGGTGCCTCCCAAGTCCCTGCTGATTATTTAAAAGATTGCTTTTGTATAAAAATAACTTGCAGGACCTGACTCAAGCTGAGAGTTGCTAATAAGATGCCAAATGAGCAATAGATTAATGGTCTGACACAGTTGAAATTATTGTTGTCCCTACTTCATGCTGTTTGCACTGATTCATCAAGGATTGAGGTGGTGGAGCTGCAGGTCTTTTTCAGATGTGCTCAAAGTCTTTTTTTTTCCCAGAGGATGAGAGATGTGTGCCCTGACCTGATACAAAATCTACAGTAAAAACCACAAATTTCCTGTATCAGCCAGTAAATGAGCAGTGCTGTTTAAGCAGCAGTTGTGTTCTGAAATGCTCCTTCAAGGACCTGTTGGGTCAGTTATGTTAAAATTGCAGAGCAATAGTGTCTGTAATAGACTTGTGCTGGGAGAGTAACTTGCCCTACTTAATGTATTCATAGAAAGCTACAGCTGTAGGTTTTGCTTTTATACAGGTCAAGCAGGGGGAATCACTGCTGAATCAATGTACCTAACTCCTCCAACGCCCAAATTTAAAAAGAATATGTTCCTTCTAAAATTTCTATCTGCTTTTTTTGATTCAGTCTCACCAGAGCAAATTCACATAAGGTGAGCCTCTAAAAGGACTGATTTTTTGCTCCCCTTGACTGCACAAGATATTCAAAAATTAATGAAAAAGTGACACCCGTCTGGCTTCCAGGGCATCACATTTATGTCTGCATAAATTCTCCCAGGTCAGCTCAAAACCAGTTCAGGGTTAAAATCTCATCTAGTCACCTAGATTAAAAACTAATTTCTCTAAAGTATATCCTATATTAGAGCCTTTTCATGCAAATAAATAGCCAAGGGCCTCATTCTCTCCTTCTCTATTAGTTGTGCATGTCATGAATTTGAACAGAACATTTTGTCCCGTGCTCTAATTACATGCATTATAAAGAAAAATCTATTCCTTGCATACATATTATTAGGAGCAGTTCAGAGGCACCATTCCATCAGGGTGGCCGTCATGGTGGCTCATCCTGATATTGACAGTTTAATCATTTTGTTTCATAGGAGATTAAAAGTCATATGATGGCCGTTCCTCTGTGGAGCAGCCAGCGAAGCCAATTGGAGTCAATCTGTGCCTAAATGCCTTTTCTGCTCTGAAAACAGACTTGCAGTTTACAAAATATATTAGGTAATTATCAGTGGCTATGGAAGAATGATAAAAAAATACTGGCCTGATGGCAGAGTAAATAGGGCTACTGTTAAAAAAATAATGCTCATTTTGCTCACAGCTGTGCTGCAGCACATGCACGTGAGGGCTAACTTGGTTGTTTCCTAATGTATTCATGTGCATGATCATTAGCAGCTTCAATTCCCTTCACTTTATCTCACTGGAGAGGGATGCAGCAATTGATACACCAGCCAGCCACCTAACACCTACTGCAATCAAAGTTGCCTTTTATCAAAGGAGAGCGTCACCTCCTCAGAAAGATGCTGAGAATTCCAATAAACATAGCAAAATATTAGACCTCTACCCCCGTTTATTTTGGTTTGCAACAGCCTGAATTAACTTCCCAAGGCAAGATGTGATTTAGCCTCTGTCTTTCAAGGTGCAGCCCGGGAATAAGGAGTGCTAAGCTCTGTCCAGTTTTGGCTTCTCAGTGTGAGACACGATACAAGGGGTTTTTAGAGGACTGGATCATGTTCCCTAAAGACCAGTCCCCTCCAAACCATCACACGTGGGGCACCATAGATCTCCTGTTGCCTGAAAAAATGTTGCTTAGAATGAAATCCCACTGAATCCTTCACCTCCCAAAGGACAGGATTGTATGTAGCTTCCTAAGAAGGCAGCATCTGAAATTCAGTGTGGGTCTTGTGTGAATGTAGCTCCAGGGTGAGTGTGAATAACTCTGTACCTGCACCAGGTGATATGGGAGGGCTGCCAGTGTGTGTGTGATATATAACCTGTCTGCATAGCTGTTGATTCAATTTATTTCTAGTCTGGGACAGCACAAGAACTTGGTTACTTTATTTTTTCTTTTTAAATCACTCAATTTGGTCTTTTTCTCTAGTATGTTTCAGACATGATAAATACCCTGTATTTTCCAATGATGACCTTAAAAGTTGAGAAAGATCAATAACTGTCCACCAAGAAATTTGTAACTTGACTCCCTTGAGTGCTTTTCCTTCAATGGAGCATCTTGAAAAGTGTAAACTAGTGTTCAGTAACTGCCTTGTTACTGTGAGAGTGCTGTGTTTGAGGCCACAGATATAAAAAACCCCAAACCAATCATTGATAAAATATCTTGTCCCTGGCTGAAATTCCTCTTGGAGTGGATAAAACATAATTATTTTTATCTTAAATACCTCTTGGTGCAGTGCCAGGAAGGTACATTTCAGCACAAAAAGGGGAATCAAAACTGTTGAAGATTTTCACTGTGCAGGTTCGTGGGGGTTTTTGTTGTGCAGTGCCAGGTATGGATGATCCAGGGAGGCTCCTGTCCCTGTGTGTCAGCACTTGCTGTAAGCCATGTTTAGCAAAGCCCTGGCACAAGGGCTTAACAGGAGCTGGGGAGAAGGTTTTATTGCACACTGAATGTCTTCCTGCTGGAAGAAATATTCTGGCTGCAGCTCCCAAGCATTAACCTTTCACTTGGCTAAATCAGGCAGAATTGCCTCTGTGCTGTCAATGTTTGCACATAGGAGCAGTAATTATGAGAGCAGGATCATTCCTACTCTCTAGCAGAGTGCAGTCCTTGAGTAAATGAATTGTGATTGGGAAACAATTGGATGGTGGAGTTGTTTCTAAGGAGAGCACCTTATTGACATTATTTTCAAACTAACAGGACACATCCTTGCAGTGCAAATATTGCTTTCTTTTGCAAATGTGAGAGAGTTATTACTTACTGCTCTGTGAGAGGACAGACCTGCCACTGAGATAATGGCAACTTAGTGTTTTATTGTGAATCCTACCACACAGACTCGGTGATGTTTATGATAGCAATTGCATAGACAACCCATTCTTCATTTCCAGTATAACTAAATTACAAGTGACAGCAATATAAAGCATGATATTTAATTGCCTCAATGAACATTGGCTTCCTTGAGCACGTACTGTGCACCCCCTGGCTGACACTCTCCAGGGGTACGTGTCATTCTGAGGAGCTGCGTTTTGGGGTTCCCAGGCTGAGCCACTGGCAAGAGTTCTGACCTTCTGGAAATGCCTGTGGTGAAAGAGTGGGTAAATGGCTTTAAAAT
The DNA here is from genome assembly GCA_013398275.1 of Promerops cafer. Lineage (NCBI taxonomy): Eukaryota > Metazoa > Chordata > Aves > Passeriformes > Nectariniidae > Promerops > Promerops cafer. The sequence goes on along the minus strand of VZSE01011740.1, from coordinate 2,187,454 downwards.
GAAGTCTTTTGTGGGAGGTTTTGGATGCTGTTCTCTGTTCCCATCTCCCAGGCTGTCTGTGCTCAGTGTAACCTTGGCAGGCACCAGCAAAGGGGAGGAGGCAGCGTTGCTCAGGCAGGTTTGGGAGAGTTGTTCTGGTCAGTGCTGCACATCCTTGTGGTGAATCCCAGGGCAGCCTGCAAATCAGGAACACGGGGAAGGCAAAACAAAGCAAAACCAGCTTGGGGGAGATGAGAAACTCTGCTGTGGGAGGTTTTCAGGAGCAAATTGGCCAAAGCATCTGCTACTGATTCTGTGAGAGGATCAGAGGTTCCCTTCCCAGAGCCATTGATTTGGGCTCTGTGGAAGACCACACTGCTCCTTCAAGGATTCCCTTCTCTGACAGCAATTCCAAGTAGCCAAAAGCATGCATAAGTGCTAAGAAGTACATTTGGAAATTTAGAAATACATTTGCCCTTCTTAACCTGGAGGCCTGGGGATGCCTCTGACAAAAATAATCTGCCTGACACGCAATCAGTGCAGCCAACTCCATTTTACAAATACCTCTGTAAGTCAATAAATCAGATATATCTCTTATTCATCCCAGACCCTTTAAGTCCTTCTGCAAGGAGAAATTCTCAGTATTTGGGAGCCCAAAGCATAAAGCCTTCAGCTGTTTTTTTAATGAATTGGAAATTACTGGAGCTATAACTTTTAAGAGAGCACTGAAGTTTTAGCTGATGTCCTAAATTATTTAAAATCACATAAAGTGTAGTACCAGTAATTATTTTCAAATTTAAAATGACACTTTTAGAGAATGTGTTGATGATGTCTTATGCTCAGGCTGTGCATGGCATGTACGTAACACTGTGCAGTTATAAACTTTTAGTGGGATCATTTAATAAATTCTAGTGTGTGTTTCTCTGTAACTATACCTGATATAAATATCTGATGTCTGTTTATCTATATCAGATAAAGACACACCTAAATGTCTTAATTGGAAAATATTCCTATCCCAGCTTGTCTACCAAGACCTCATTAACTCTAGATACATGGTAGCCCACTTTGGCATGTGGATATATAAGATTATATATCCACAGGAGCACAGAGTTCCATAAACGTCCTCTAAGATTTATCTGCCCTAGAGACTGAGTTAGTTTTTGATTGATTTCTAGAATTCTTGGCTTAAAGATGCTTTAAACTGATAAATCCAGCTTGTACAAACACTTGGGATCCTATTAGACACAGAAGTAAAACACAAATAGTTTTAAACTGAAGGATTTGGTTTTAATGTTTACAGATTCCTACATGGAAGGGATTTGTCCTCTGCTGCATATGTGCTTGTTTCAGAGAGAACAATTTCCTTCTGGCAGAGCTGCTCTAGCCCTTTTTGTGTTACTAGTGTGGAGTCCAATCTGAGGACAGGTGAAGTGCCCAGCGCTCATTATTGAAGCTCCACAGTTCACCAGTGCACTGTGAAAACGTTGGATGGCACTAGGATTGCACATTTTCTGTCATGTAAATGGGGCATCAAAAATTTCCTGTGCCACAGACAGTATTCTGCTCTGACTGATGCCTTGCAGTTTTCTGACTTATTTCACTATTTTGTAATTCAATTCTCTCACTGCTGTGTTCTCTTTTTGATTCAAAACAGGAAAGGTTAGAAAGTGGGAGGCAATTGCAAGCAGTCTGTGGGAAGGAAAATGTAGAATTTTTTATCAGTTGGATGTAGATCCACTGATTTGTTGGATTGCTTTGGTTTAGTCAAGGTTGGACATATCTGCTGAGGACATGTTGCTAGAATGCAAACCAAATTCACACTACAGAGATTAGTATCCAGAGAGATGTAGGCTGAGTGTGTCTGTGACAAATGTTGTCATGAGGAGGAGAAGCAGAAGGAATTCACTGTGTCTGAATTCTGTGAGTCTTCAAAGAATGTTTTGACCCTACCAGTGCTGTTTTCTTCCTTTTTGATGCTAAAGAGAGCTTCATCTTTCTGCAAGAAATAATCTTAGAGAGATGAATGGCTTCAACCTTCTGAGTTTTTCATCCCCAGGTTCTACAGAGCAAAGAGATCATCCAGCTGCTACTAGGAAAGTTTATTTGATGCAGAAACTACCTGGCTAGACTTCTAAACCTGTATTTGGAACACTGTTGCAGGGTTTCATCCTCAGCATTTCCCCACTCTTAAAGTGGGGCTGCCTTAGTTGGTTTGTGGAATTAATTAAAATTAATTGTTTTGGCAGCTGTGGTGCTTCATGCCTCACTTGGCTCAGCTGCAATGTGCATGTCAGAGGCATGGTGAGGGGAAAAGCCTGGCAGAGAGAGATTGGAGGATTCATTCTCCCTTCAAATCCATCAGGTGATAAAAGATCCACATTTTTTTATGACTATCATTGGTGTGAATCTTCACATCAGTAACACATTAATATTGGCTATAAGCCATGCACTGTAGGCCAGAGGTGCAGGCAGGTTATTTTTCACAGCAAAGCAATCTTGGCTCTGGTTAAGTGACTGTCTGGGCTGGGTTTGAGCATCCCGAGGGCAGTACAGAGCAGCAGTTTGCTGGCAGAGTCTGATTCTGTGCATGCAGAGCCCTCAATCCTAGCAGCTCCTAGTAATTCTGAGCCTGGGAAACCTCTCCCATTTTTCCTCAAGATAGCAGTACCTTCAAGCAGAGAAATACAGTCAGACTGAGAAATGCTGCTCATGGAAGGAACCTGCACTATACATTATCTTCTTATTGAGGGGAAAGGCCTGTATTTGGTGCTGGCTAAAGCTTCTTTAAATGGGCAGCAAAGGTTTCTCTTGTCATGGAGGGACATTTAGTTGGTGCAGAAACACATTTGCAGGCTTGCTGTGAGCTGAAAGGGACACTTTGGGGTAATTCTGGGGGAGGGAGGCTTACTGAATCTTCTCCTTCCCTGACCAGTGCAATAGATCTCAGTGTAATGAAAGTTGCCCACAGAGGTGGCTCCCACTGCTGATCTTGGTGGTTCTTCCCCAGTGGCTGAGTGACAAACTGGCAGTGAAGAAATTTTTAGTCATTGTCATGGTTCTGCTTGCCATGGCTCATTTCTTTCAAGTTTTATAAGGCCTTAGCTCTAGACAGATGCTCAACCCTGGCTGTAGCTGCAATGGCTGATGTCATTTGGTATTTATTTCTCAACATCTTCATCTGGTTGAGGATTTAAAACACAAAAATGATTTGCTCTTTGAAGCACTGCCAGACTTGGTCATGAAATCATGGCCATAAATCCCCCCTGCATGCCATGGTCAGAGCAGTTCTGCAGGTTATATTTTCTACAGGTGCATCTTGGGAATGTGGTAATGCCATCATCAGAACTTGAGTTTTGGGGGGTTTTGGTAGCTTTTAGGACCCTCTGCCAAGGCCAGTGTCCCGTGGGGGTGGAGTGACACTTGGAAAGGCTCACAGCCTGCAGGCTCCTGTCCAAAAGGCCGAGCAAACAGGAGAGCAGAGCATGGGGGTCTTAATCAAATGCAAGCAACTGGGCAACAGCAGAGCTGCAATAAAATCCCTCTTCTTGTCCACTGTCCTGCCAAACCTAACCTTCATTTCTCTGTCCCCGTACCCCAAGCTCTTTTGATATATCAATCAGAGAAAAGCTGCTTCTTATCACCCCACTTTTCTGTTAGCCTTAGTGAAAAATCACATCACACAGTTACTCCTTTTGTTGTTCATCCCCACTTTCATCTGCAGGAGAGGTAATCTTCCATCCTTAACAGAATTAATATTTTTGCTGATGTGTTTTATGGCAAGAGCCCCGACAAAGCTAATTTCTTCATGTTGACCATGAGTATAAGCTTAATGCTCTACGTGCATTGTAGGATGTGGCAATAGCTTTGATTAGCCATGACCACATCTCTGGGGAGCCTGTTCAGTGCTCCACCACCCTCTGGGTGAAAAACCTTTTGCTAACATCCAGGCTAATCCTGCCCTGACACAGCTTAGTGCTGTTCCCTTGGGTCCTGTCCTGGTCACCAGATCAGTCCCTGAGTCCCTGACCCTCACTTCCCCTTCTGAGGAAGCTCTAGACTGCTCAGGTCCTCGGGACAGATGTCTGGGTTCTGTGAAGCTTTAGGTGTAGCTATGAAAGCTGGAGGTGTGGAAGGTCCAGTGCAAAGGCTGGAGAGAGAAGGGGAACTTCATCAGAAAAAGGGAACTGCTGTGACCTGAAATCCTGGCCATTAAGACCAGAGGTAGCACTCTTGTTTCATTGGACAGGATGCTAGAAATGAAAAGACTAAAAATTCTTACTGCTTGTTTATTGTTTTGCTTGTTGCTTCAGTTAAGCCAGGGGGAATCGTTCCAAGTAACAGTGAGCAGCCCCAGTGCTGCTGCTGTCTCCTTGGCACTGCATTGTCTTTGCTCTGGGGGCTCTCAGGGGACACAGGCTTTGCTGGCCACTCTGTCATTTTGATTTGTTACCCCTCAGCTGGGATCTCAGTTTCAGCTCACAGAACTGAGAAAGACATTTTTAAAGGTTGTATGTGAGCAAATTTTGTTGGCATTTAAATATGCATGTAGTTTGGAAAATTTTGCTGTAGCTTACAAATGTTATAACTTTAAAATGCCAACCTGATTGTAATTATAATGCCCCTTTCTCATGTAAACTGCAGAGGAAAATAATTCAATTTAATAAAATCACTCACTGTTTAAACAAATGGGGGAGTAATTAAATGTAATGGATACTGTGGTTTCTGTACCAGTCTATGAAGTCTCTAACAAAATCTGCAACTCCATTGTGAAGCAATGACAGATTAAAAATGAAAAAGAAAAGAACAGTAGTCATTACTTTTGTGATCTTCAACAAAAATGTGCTCTGCTCCATCTGCTAGTTCTGCAGCTGTGGTTAACTAATAAACAGTATTCCCAGCCCTGCACTAACTGCATTTGATGTGGCTGGTGCACAAACAAAGATGTCTTGGCAGAATAAGGTGCTTTATGATTTGTTAAAGAAGAGCAGCCTTGTCAGTTTTAGATTCAATGGAAGCAAAGAGGAAAGCTTTGCCTTTGACATATGGAAAAATAAACAAGCCAAAAAACATTTTACTCACAATTCTCTGAAACTGTAAAACAAAATATAGAGTAATAGTAAGAAAGTGCTCAAGGCAATGAAGGACTAACATCAGCTTTAAGAGTACCCACAAGCTGTGGTTTTCTTTTTCCTTTGCATTTCTAGTGGCTCTATCGGGTAAAACCAAAGACACTCCTGAAATGCTTCAGAAAATTTCTCAGCTTACTCAGAAACCTTTGTCTTGGGTCTCTCCTTGCTCTGGGTGGGAGGCAGCTGGCACAGAGACTCCCGTGATCTGAAGGAAACAGAGCTGCCTTTGGCCTCTTTCCCTCTTGCTCCATGCTCACAGCCTCAGTGGAGCTCCCAGAATTGTGAAGCCTGTGTCCAGGAGCCTTGCTGAACTGTGGTCCAGGCACATGTGAAGCCCACTGAAAGCAAAACTTCAGAAGGTAGGTTCTCTGCTACAGTGCTTCTCACAATGTCAGAATTTCTAAGGAAGTGATTATTTTTCAGAGATTTTACCTCCCACAGCCTTAGCAGGAATCACAAGTAACATACCACTGTAAAGCAGAACCCCTTTTCCATTGGTTCAGCTGTGTATTCTGTACTGTAATCTTAACTCACAAAGTTTAAAACACTTGCATTTTTTGGTTCAGGGATGCACCAGATAATGCAGGTGCAAGGTTTCTCCTACTCTTGTTATGCACAGATTGAAATGGTTGGTTTCAGAAGTTAATTACTCTATTGTTGTCACAGAGTTGTGCCTGAAGCATCAGTGAGAATTTCTCTTCACTGGCAGATATTGTTCTGCCAAAGTGGCTGCGAGTCATGCTGGCAGCCACAGTGTTGGTTCCAGCCTGGCACAAGGCTTTGAAATGCTTTGAAATTCCCTTTGGAATGAAAGGGAAAATGCTTCTCACAGAAAACTGCTCTGTCTGAAATGCTGCAGCATTGGCAATAGGGAAACAAGGAGATGTAATTCTGCTATCCCTTGCATTCGTTCTTCAACCATACAAAGCCAGAGAGAGAGGATTTCAGACCTAGTCTAAATGTAGATTTTGGTATTTCTTCTGAGAAAGAATGACTGTTGCCATCCTTAGAAACCAAAGCATTTACACTGACCTAGCTACGTGATGAGGCATGAATAAGTATTTGTTAGTACCTGACAGAAGTGAGTAAGGGGCCTTTACTACTTTTTGTAGAAGAGGTCTGACTGGAACAGGGGACAGTGAGTGACCAGGGTAAAGGAGGACAGGGCTCTGGTGCTTGTTGTCATTGCAGCCAGTGCCAGCAGCAGCCTGAGGGCATTTGTGCCCCTCCCCAGTTGTGGAGTTGTGGCAGGACTGCCTCGAGAAAACTCTGCTGCTTTCCCTCCCGAATGCTTCATTAATCTCCAAGCCTTCAGCTGCTTACACCTGATTTTTTTTGCTTTTATGAATAGCTTTATTCAGCTCAGTGAGCCAAGAGAAGTTTAGGACCCAGACCACAGCTCCTGAGCTCTCTCTGGGTGCATGGAGCATGGAGATCCCCACAAGCAGACCCTGCCTGGGGTGACAGGGCCTTAACAAATACAGATGACATTGAAATTCTGAAATTAAGAGGCAGATGGGGAGGGNAAAAAAAAAAAAAAAGGCAAGCTGAGACATGTTTATCAATATATAAATACCAAGATGTAAATGTATATAGACATATGCAGCATGAGCCCACACAGACAGGCCTCGGTCAGTTTGTAAATTGTAAGTGAACCTCAGGAAGGCCCAGCTCCTTGGTGATGTACATCCAGCAAATTTACATCAGATGAACACACAGCCCAGAGCCTTTCTTGGAACACCATATGGAAAAGCAGAGAAAAGGAGATTTGGTCTTTCTTCTCTTATGAGTTTCTCTCTTTTGATCTCTCAAATGTAAAATTACAACTCCTCCAATACACTAAAAACTACCCCACAGATGGGGCCGCATTTTTGGTCCATGTGGCTCCTCTGCAGCTGTCATCTGCGCCTCCCCAAAACACATCTCAGAGGATCCAGCCTTGTGTTTGTAAACAACACAATGATAAAGCTAATCTGGAGGAATGCACAAATGAACTGTGTTCTGTTCAGCCAGGAGCTTGCTAATAATTTTCTAAAATTGTGCTCCAGCATTAATTGAAATCATAAATCCCAATCACATTCAAAGCATAACTACTGTATGCCAGAGGCTCACTTCAGTTCTTAATCACACTCTTCTGGGGAATTTTCTTGCTGCTTCTTCCTTCCCTCAGGAGCGGCCATATTTATTATTGCAGTTCAAATACCTGGAGATATTTCAGTTGAAAAGCCATATAACATCTCTCTAAGCATGTCAATACGTGTTCAGCTTAATATGAATGTCTGTGCCAATCCCACTGGAGAAAAGTAAAAAATGTCAGGGAAATATATTTAACTTGTTTCTGCACAGAAGCCTGCAGATATCTTATATCTAAAGAATATTTAAATTCTGTTTTGTTAAGACAGGATACTTACATTATGCAGTGGAGCAGCCAGGAGGTTATAGTCTCCACTAGACAATTTGCCAGACAAGAAAGATGGCTTAGTTGCAATGTTGACAGCTTTATTCTTGTGGCTTTGGCAGAAAAATAGGCAAAAAGATTGCAGAGGCGGCAGGATAGAATACAACGTGTAAGTTCAGAAAAATATTAACTGGTTGTAAAATGAGTGGGTGGATGCACTAAAGGTGGTGGCATTTCAGTTATATAACAACTTATTGCAACATTTTTATGGCCAAATTATGCTCTTTTTCTGTGCTGTAATTTTGCATCTGCTGCCCAGCTCTAGTGGAGAGGGACGAGATGTTTATCTGGAAGAAGAAAAGGACAGTAGCCACTCATCATATTCCCCTGAATCATCCCAGTGGTCTCAATGAAGATCCCCCTGAGAATTGTACTCAATTTCTAATATATTATACACTGTGACTCTACAAATCTGCTTTTATTTCCTAGAGCAGCCACTTGAATAAAGCCCCTGCAAACACCCCTGACCTGAATGTGGGTTTAGGAGCTATAATGTGCATGCTGAATGCTGGGCACAGCAGGGGTTGGACATGCCAGTGTGGTCTCCTGAGGGGTTCATATCATCATCTCCCTGGCTGATGAAGTCCAGGCACCCTGATGCACCTCCACAGTCACGTTCTTGGGCCATCCCATTCTGCTGAGCATGACAGGGCCAATTCCCTCCACAGCCAGAGGAAATTCAGAGGTGTGTACAGTGGTGGTTGTGCTAAGGGGTTTGTTCTCTCATCCTACGTATGGCTCTAAACCAACTTTTCTCAGCAATCCCTTGAGCACATCATGAGGGACCTCCCTGGCACCATGGTCTATATTCTAAAGAGCATTAGTCTTGAATAAAAGGAGAGAAAATAAATGTGATTACTCCCACTTCAGAACTGGGAGCTGATATGCATTTTCCTTTTCTTCTCCCTTTCACAAGTGTGGAGGCTTTTAGGCTGCTCCTGGAGCAGCTGTAAAACTTTATGGGGAAAATTGTTTTGTCTGTTCTTCAGCTGGGGCCCCCAGAGGTAAATTTTATACACTGAATAAACAGGATCTTGGAGCCCTCCATAGCCCAGTCTGCTGCATTGTGCAATACCCAGGGGAATAATCTCTACAACCTTGGAATGAGTCTAAGTTGTTAGTCCGAGTCCAGGATTTCAAGAGCCACCTGTACCAGTTCAGTCCCCTCTCTTGGTCCCCTGGAACTTTAGCTTCTCAGTGCTACTCAGTGCATCCAGTCTTATTCTCTCAAGAACTGTCCTGTTTTCCTGGGATAAATTGGATAGGAAAGGCTTTCCAAACAAGAAAAAATATATACCAGGTTTGGAGGGGGATAATGAAAACCCCTACGTGGTGAGATAATTCAGAGTTTTCTAACTTAATGTTAAGAATTCCCTTGAATTTGGGTCACAGAGGTAAGTGTGGCAAACCTGAAGACCTTAGACAAGAGCAGGGATTTAATCACCAGGCTGCACACATTCCTAAATCCAGAAGGTGACAGCCTAGACAGTCTCCTCAAAGACACTGTGTTTTTCTGTCTCAAGGATCCAAAGGTTGTGTGGGAATTTACTGCAGCAGGCATAGGTAAGAAATAATGGAAGAGCCAAGGTTCAGTGACCAACACAGGAGAAAACAATATAACCACCACCACCACAGGAAAAAGTGAATGAAATATAAACAAGGAGACCAGGGACAATTTATACTAAAAACTGAAGACTGATGAAGAAAGAAACTAAAACAGGAGCTTGAAAATTGTCAACAGAGTAAGAGAAGATACTGAAAGCAATTCCTACAGTTAGAGAGAAGGATCTGTCTGCTTTGATGTCTTCCCTATAGCTCAGTTCCCAGGAGGGTGGGAGGCCTGGTGAGAAGACAGCTGATGGGGGATAGCTGTCTAGAAAATAGGTTTGTTTTTCCCCATGGAAAACATGGAGCCTTTTCTCCAAAACCAAAACATTTTTACAATTAAGAGACAAAATATTTCCAGTGTACTTTCAGTGGAAGGGTTTTGGTGGGTTTGAGATAAATTATTGCTAAGAAAAGTCATACAAAAATGTTTTCAAAAAAATATCGACACAGATCCTCTGGGAGCTGAGCTACTGACGGAGTAAATAGTGAGAAGGGAGCACAGCTTTCAAGGAGAAAGAGCACCAGAGGTCATTTTCCTAGTGCCAATCTCCCTGATATCATTCCAGTCAACCACCTGAACTAGGCTTTTCTTGATTACAACTAGAATTTTACACCCTGGATCAAACTTATTTACTGAGCTCTTCTCTGTATTTTCTACACCAGTGTTTTCTGGTTTGAACATATTTCCATTGCATGAACATTTTATTTCCCATTTTTACCAGTATGCTGTGTGCAGTTTGGCTTAGAGAAACTTGTTTTTTCAATAAAACCTCTGTAGAATGTTATTATCAGGCATTTAATGGAGCATTTTTACAGTGATGGAGTTTTGTCAGAAAAGCAGCAATTGATTATGTCTCTGTGTAAACCTGATGGGTTTGAATACTTCTGTCCTGACACAAAATAAAAAGAGCATTTTAACTTCTCTGTGAGGTAAACTACTCACAACAATGGATATTTAAGCAGATACATGGGCTTGAATTTCTCCATAAAAACCTCAGAAAATTTTCAGGGAATATTAGACATTTTTTCCCCTCCATTCCTCTTCATGCAGCTCAAGTGCTTGAGGTTCAGTTGGTATAATTTTTTAGCAGCGTTCAAGACCAATTCCCACGGGACCATTTTCCCCTCAATTATTCTGTGGGTGTCCAAAAGAAAAGAGAAAAAAACATTCTGTAACCAGTGAAGGAAGCTCTGACAGGAGTACCTTTTTTCAGGGCTTATTGTGTGAGCATGGGGATTTCACTTTTTATTCCTGTGCCTTACAAAGATTTGTTCCTTTACCTGTACCTGGGACAGGTGTGCATTGCACCTCCCCTGGCTGCAGTAACAGGGTATGAAGGAAAATATGACAGGATAAAGTATGCTCGTGGAAGTAATTTGCCTACCTATGCCCTAATCTAAATGAGGTTAACTGGATCTTTCATGGATTTGCAGCTATTCTGAAGCTGTAAATTCTGGGGTTCTGAGATTATGAAATACTCAAGGAACAGAGTAAATCCAACCAAGAAAATCTCTAGAAGCCCCCATGTGGGTCAGAGGCTTAGGCCTGCTCCTCATTCATTAAATACTTTGCTATTTGGTCTCCATATTGTAAAAATATGTGAAATAAGCAAACAAATTACACTGTAGTGTACATTCAGAATTTTCTACCTGCAGCAACACAGCATGTCATGGAAATTGTGTCTTTGTGGCTTTTTTGTACAGATATTCAGTACCTTTCTCATTCTGCAATGGTTTTAAAGCTTGGACTTGGTTTAAAAATCCTCCAATTCAACTTGGTGCAGAGATTTCTGTGTTTTACATGGACCTCACCCACTGAAAGTGCTCTGCTCAGAACATCTCTGGGTTTATCCCTCCCCTGGTTTTGCCATTTTTTCTATCATGTTATCACTCATACCCGACGTGGCTAAAACCAGGATTATCGTGATAAGAAGGCACCAGCTAAAGAGTATTTTCAGCGAAGTGGAAAGCAATGCAGGAGAGCAACAAAAGGGATAAAAATCTTTTCTGTGCAATTCTTTCCAGGATTGTTCACCTGGACTCCCAGGGCACTGTTGCCATGTTTGCTGCATTTTTATAGACAAAAGGGGTGTTTGCACTGCGAGCTCTACAGCACTGGGAGGGTGGAGAGCTTTGGTTTCTGGGCTGTTTGTGATCCCAGCTCACAACTCAGGGGAGACATTTTTGCTCCAATGACCTCTAAGCTGCCTTTAGCTTATTGATTGGCTAATAGGGAAAATTGATTTTTAACTAACTCACCAGTTTTTAGACCTGAACAGAGTTGTCACTTCCAGTAAGGGTACTTTACTCCATCATATAAGTTGTCTCAGTCATCAATTCATTCTGGATGCTGCAAAAGGCAGGGATGTGCCAAGAGGTTTGGCAAGGAGCCCAGGCACAGAAGACATAGCCCAGAAGAGTCCACAGATAAAATGTGTTTAATATTATGTTACGTCTGTCATACACGCTCTGGCATTGGCAGAAAACAGCTGGCTGTGCCTAAGGGGCATTAGGCTGAAAATGAGGAAATTCAGGGACTATCAGGGAAAGATACCAGGGAATACCAGAGGAAGAATACTGGGGAGATGTTTCTGAAGTGAAGTGTCTCACTTGCAGGTCAGACATTCCTGCTCTGAGACCTTTAAAGCTGAAGTAAAGAGGTAGCTGGAGATGTAATAAACAGAAATATTGGTCTGAACTGGACCTATTCCAATTTTAATATCAGCAATCTGAACTGAAAGGTTTCACAGGTAGAACAGTTGTGTCATATTTCATAAATGTCCTGCAAGATCCAAGTTCAAGGGTTCCAAGTCTCAGTTCCCTGCTTGTTCTCATCTCACCTGTACCCGTGGGAAGTGCCAGCCAAGCTGAAGAGCAGGGTGACTGAGGCAGAAGACACTGTTTGGTTTTTTATTTTTGTTTTGCTTTCTGCAGAAAAAAAAAAAAAAAAAGTGATTTTGGCTTCATGTGAAATAACCAGTTTGCCCAAAGCAGTGTATTTTTATCTTCAGGCTGTCTAATCAAATCATTAAGTTTTACAGGAAAAAAAATGTAATCTTAAAATAGAAGATGAAGGCGCATCAGCTAGAAATCACAAAATGAAACATGAGAAGAGCAAAGTGAAATGCATTCCATTTTTAAGAAAAACACTAGAAGATTCCAGAATTTTCCGAAACATGTTTTTTCTTTGTTTAATTGAAAATATTTCTCTGTGTCAAACCAAACTGGTGACTAGCTCTGTGCCCTCCTTTCAAACTCATTTTGAAAGAAATTTTCATTTTCTAAGTGAATTTACTATATGCAATTCTTCTTTATCTGCTTCTAGGTTCAGTATATAAAAATTAATGTATTTTAATTAACATAATGACATTAATAGCTTCAATTATTTGATTGAAGTGACTTTATTGTTTAGCATAATAGCAGATTTTGCTGGGAAGGATGTTGCTATTTGGGTAAGTTCAGTCTGTGGAGCAGCAGCTGTGCAAACCAACCACTTGGCATCATAAATATCCTTATTTGCAGGACCCCATCTCATATTTGGGTGTTAAAATGTTGAAATCTATAGGTGATCTGGAACATATAATACTATCACCAGATGCTAGTATGGAAATTATAGGTTAAATTCTGCAAAAAGTTCCTTGAAATGAGCAGTAAAATATGTGTGGATGTACCAGGAACTAAAACAACTGCTGATTTGGGATATCCATATTGTGTAAGTTTAGCTTATCTGGTGTGGCACCCCACAAAACCCATAATCAGAAAGAACCCTAGGCCCTCCCTCTTGGTTCAGATACTTTTGTTCCGAGCACAGACATTTCCTGACAAACATTTTTGGACAGATTTTGTCCTCAGTACATCTGAGCTACGTCTCCTGTCGTGACAAACAAGACTGTGAGCTGGTAAAAGCCAATCTGATGCAGAGCAACCTGGTGCCACAGATGAAAAGCAGCAGATGAAAACATCTGAATTTAATGGAAATCCTCCAGCAGGATAACTGGGTGTCATGCAAAGATGCTGCTGGCAAAGAAGGAATGTTGGAGCCTCAGTTCACGCTGGCAAAGTCAGAGGGTTACAGAGATCATGGTCTAGAGAAAGGATCACGACACCTTCTCATTTACACATCGGCACACGCTGCAATTTTCATTCTTGTGTGGTTTTTTCCTTCTCTTTCTTGATCTGTCAGCTTCACAGAATTCAAATTTAAATGTCTTGCTGAGCTCACAGCTAGACTGCTGTTCTTCAAGAGATGGAAAGTAAAGAAAGTAACAAAGCTCTCTCCTGGCTTTGGACCACATCTTAGCCTATAATTTGTGAACACAGCGACCTGCAAATGAGGAAAAATCATATAGCAAATGTCTACAGGTAGGATGTGGTTCTATATTTACTTAGAGGTCTTCTCAAATATACATGCTGGTCTCCATCATGTAAAGTGTGTGGCTCAGTGTAGCTGGCAGCATGGCAAATTTTAAAGGATACTTTTCCTTTAAAGCTGTAGATTTTGATTATATATTGCAAATTTTGCTGCTATTATCTACTCTGCAGTATTCTCTGAGGGCTGAGTGGGACTGCAAATGTGTTACAAGAACATTAAAAAGTAATGTCTTACAATTGTGTCACACAAAGGAAAACTCCAACTCATTTGTTGATAATTTTGAGAATATGTTACCTCTGAAACTGGACATAAATGCACCTGCGATCTGCACACATTGATGCTCCCTTACTCTGCAGGAATCTCACTCATTTCTCTGGGACTACTTGAGAATGACAGCCCTGATCCCTGGGTGAGGAAAAGAGCCTGATTTTACTCTCAAATACAAACATTGACCTCATCACTCCTAGATCATGCTGTAGACAGATGTGAGTTTACCAAAGGGAAGCAGACATCCAGCCCAAGATGTTCCTTTTAATCTCTCATCTGCATTTCTTTCTTGCTTTTCTCTAATGTTTAAGGGTGTTTTATTCTCTTTGTGTGAAGTGTTGCCCCCTGTCAGAAGCAATCAGACATGTAATAGACTGTGGGCAACTTAGCTCATTTCTCAAGCCTCCAAAAGGCATCAAAAACCTGCTTTTTAAATGACATGCTGTTTACTTGCTGATTTAGTTTGTTCTCAATAACTCATTACCTACTAATGTCTTTTTTTTATCTTGCTTATTCTCAGTGGAGGGAGTTGGATGATATCTGAAGTCAATGGTTACTGTGAGGATGTGGAATAAAGACCCCATAATGGTTTAGCCATTAAGACCTGGAGTTTCAGATTTGGGGGTTTGCAACGTTATTCTTTTCTTTTCAGTGAAGAATATGTCTATTAAATCCATCTAAATAGGCAAATGAGGAAATAACCAGTTTTTTTCTTAGATTAATTTTCTTGATTTGTGATGTTTATTCGAGTTTTGTGTTGAGTTTCAATCTGCAACTTCATTTAAAGGTGCTAAATGCTATGAACTGTCTGAAGCATTACCTGTGTGCTTTCTGTCAGAGGATCACCACTGTTTATTTTATCATGTTAAGGAAAGACAGTTTAAAATTGCATTTTACAAAAGACCATTGAACAATTTTAGGCAGGATCACTGATTAAGTGGATGGTCTGCTCTTCTAAGCTCTTGTTAGTACTGACTTGAAGTTTATATAGTTCTAGGCTCTGGATCAGTATGCAAAAGTCAGAGATTTATAAATATTCACCTAACCATGTTTATATTACACCAACCCAGCCTACATTCCTAGTGAGAGCCCTGCCTTTCTCCATGGGCCAGGCCTGGCCGTAGTTTGTAAGAGAAACATTGTTAAATAATTTATGTTATTTTGATCTCACCAGTTTGATAGATTGCATATTGCAGTGTCGACTGTGCAGCATAGCTGAGCTACCAGCAGATGCTGTCCTCATATTCATATTGCATATATGTGTGTGTGTGTGTGTGTACACATGTATTTTTATTCTGTGTTCTATTTATACATGCTGTTTTTCTCATATTTTGCTCGTTCCTTTTTGTTAATTTTATGGCTGTTGCATAATAGTGAACTTGTGTTTTGGTATCTTTTACAAGAACACATTTCCTTGTGCAGTTGTTTCTCTAAAGGTTAGAACTCCTAAATCTTATTTTTCACGTCCAGTGTTCTGAATTCAGATGTACAGAGAAATAAGTCTCTGCTGGAGAAACACTTTAGCCGTGATTTTCAGTTTTCACCTTTCTATTATTTGTCTGTTCTCACTGACACTCAGAGTCATGGCTGGAATATCTGGCATAAACACAACAGCAGCCCCCCTGAAGTCTTTATCTTTGTTGTCTCTTTCTACCTTCAGCATCTTGATCGAGCCTGTTTATGCATCCTGAAGGCAGGAATCCCTTATGGAAACATTTCACTGCAGCTCATCCATAATAGGTATTGATAAAACCTCTCGTTGCCTCTCCCAGGATTCAAAGAGCCCCTGCCTTTACCCGGCAGCATCTGCACGAGTTCCCCTCTCCACCACATCTGGGGCATGCTGGGGTTATGCATAATGCAGGAGAGGAGCTGTGCCTGGGCTGCCTCTGTGCAGAGACCTCACAGGTGCCCGGGGCAGCCCTGGGAATCCATTAGGCAGCTGCCTGGCTTATCACTTTAGAAACGTTTTAGGAGGGTTTAATATCCTGAAATTAAACCTCTCTTGCTGCTCGCTGCGTTCTCATTCTGCAAGAAACTCAGCCTTGGTGGAAAATCCCAATAAAAGCAAGTTGCAGGAATCTCCTTTCCCTGGAGCAGGCAGTCTCCATATCTGTGTGGCTCTGGAGAGCTTCCTAGGCTCAGTTTTACTGGTGCTACATCAGCACTTCATCCCCTTTGTGTTTCTGTTGTTCCAGTCTGGCAGTCAAGTACTTCCTCCAGCAGATTAATTACACTGGAAATATCAAAGAGATTCCTCTAAATCCAAAGTGCATGTTTCAACCTAAAGTGAATACATAACATTCCTGCTGTGTTTCTTTCTGTTTTCAAATGTGCTTCCTACTCAGTAGGATTTTAATAGGTATAGTTGTATTTATCATGTCACTGCAAAGTTTTGATTTGGCAAAGTATGTTTAGACCTTCAAGTCCATGTTTTTTGCTGAGACAAACACAAGATGTAATAACATCAAAGCAACTTACACAAGAACTTCACTGGATTCCTCTCTGGAGAATAAAGGGTTCTAGGAAGTGGTTTCAGTCTGATTTAGTGAAAGGTTATACTTGTTCTTTTCTGACAAACAGAGATTTAAACTCAATACAGAAAATTATCTCCATTGCTCACACTACAAGCACCTCATGTGTGAAGATGTCTTGAAATCTGAATAAAAGCACAGTCCACCAAAGACTGGGGCTGTGAACTGAAACAGACATCTGCTGGAACTGAAGGACTGCTCCCACCACCTTGTCTGCAAAACCCTGTTCTCTGTTTCTAAGCCATGTGGGGACCTCAAAAGCAAGTCACCCATGATTGCCCCTAAAGAGAATCTGTCTGATTGAAGGCTGGCACATTTTGCTATCTGTAAAGTGTGGGAGTGAGCTCACAGACCCCACTCAAACCTCTTTCTCCTCCCATCCTTCTGCAAACCACAACCCCAGTTCTGGGTATTGACTTTGGTTTGGTTCGACACAGACTTAAAGGGAAGCCAGAACAGGTCAGACGATACCATCAGGATTGCAAAAGCGTCTTCAGCAAATCCCAGTTTTGCAAAATCTGCTCATCCCCTTACTGGGTCCTTGTTTTCCCCTGGAGTGTGTCTGGAGCTCAAAAGATCACAGTCCTCGTGCCAAATGCTTTCTGCCTCACGTGGCACCTCCTGTAACACTTTTTTCTTCTACCACAGGAACGCAGCTGCTCGTTAATAAAACAGCTGCACTGTGGGTGGAGGGGAGGATTGCTCTGATACCAGCTCTACAGTGCTGAAGTTCAAGTGATATAACTAGAGGTCTTCCTGATTTACCATGCTGCACATAAGGGCAAAACCTGAAAGTAGGGGTTTGTTTCTGACGTGGGAAAGACACAGTCTTAAAAATGAGTCTTGCCAAACAACCTCTAGATGGCTCTTGAGGCTTGCTTTGTCAATTAGCAAGTACCTGAAACGAGTCTGCATCAGTCTAGAAAAAGATTTTCCTATTAATGTATTAATTCTTCTTGCAAAAGATGAAACCCTGGCGTTTTTTGAACACAGTGGGAAAGCTTCCCTTGGTTTTATCAAAAGCAGCAAGACCCCCTCAGCTGAAGAGAGGAGAAATGTTTATTGTCTTTCTACCCAGAGAGTCCTGATTGTGGATTCCACCTGGGCATATTCTGCTGTAGTTGCTTCATATTTATTCCCTCTGGTGTGCAAATTACCACTCTTGATTGAAACTTCTCAGGTTAAAAAAGGAACAGCCACCCCTTTCCCTAAGCAGAACTGCTTGGAAGTATCCAACTTACCTGGTTTTCAGAAATTCCATTTAGAGGAGTACATCCCTTTTTCATATTTCAGAGGGTATCTGGTGTTTGTTGATGATTCACAAAGAAGTGGGGAAGTAGGGTGAGGAGGGAAGGAGGAAAAATCTGTTCATATTTTTGAGGCAAATCACATCATATCAATCCATGCTTCATCTGAAGCAAATCCTGGGAGTTATTTGCTGCTCAAAGTATTACTGAGCAGATCATACTGATACTTGTGATATTTGTAATCCAAAGGGCCACAAAGCAAACTGGGGGGGTAAAAGCTGTTAGGAACTTGGATCTGTCAGACAAAAAAATATTTGTATCAAAAAGTGCAATGCTCAACTGAGAGCTCACATGCCTCCTGGAGGGTTTGCTCCAGCACAGGAATGAGTCTATAAGCCAGATGTGATGAGAATTAGACACTTAAGTTCACTACTAACTGCTTGTAATTAATTTCTCTTCTGGATCAAAATTTCATCATTAAAATTCTAGGGCAGATCAAATATTTCTTCCTCCCTTAATCAGATAAATGGTCAAAATATTTAAAAAAAAAAACCTTACTTGCACGGATTTGTAACATTTAGTTGGAAGACCTAGTAGTGCTTTCAAGATAAAGAAAAGTTAAAAGATGATGCCTTCAACGAAAATGTGTGCTTCTTCCCTTATGTAGTAAGAAATTTTACACTGTTTACTAACACACTGAGGTACTCCAGAACTAAAAAACAATGGGTTGCATTAACATTAATCAAGTACCATGCAGCAAAGAATTCAATGCATTCTTTGTTGCAAAGGTTAATACTCAGTGGGTTTTAAATTAAGAAGACCTTAATGTAAAATATTTATAAGGTTAAATACAATACAGAAGTGGCCAGCAGAGACAGTTACAGTGATTTCCTATAGTTTTGGGGGGAAAAAAAAAAAAAATAAGGTCTTTATATGTCAAATACTCCAGTCAGAGGGACAGATCTTTGGCTGCAACTCAGCTGCTGTCCACAGTGGTGGAATGTGCCTCTGCTCAATAATGAGGGACACACTTTTCCCCTATGAATATACCTATACACTGTTTGGCACAGAATCCATGTATAGGATTCTTCTTTTTTGGAAAACTTTTGATGAGAGGGCTATTTTTGAACAAAGAAGGATGCAACACTTGACCACCTTCTGTGCTTGGACTTTAGCTCTCATCCACAAACAGCCTGGGTCTGTTGTTATTTAGGGCTGAGTATGCTGAATGTAAGGAAACATCACAAAAGATACTGATAATCTCTGACACTGATCAAACTCATAATCTGCATGTATTTTTTGAGAAAAACTTGTTCTGGATTATCTCCAGCTGGGAATACTACCCAAACTGAGCTGGGAGCAGCTATCTGTGCTTAAAACTGAAATTCATGTTGGCGTCAATATTTCAGCTTTATCTAAAAAGAATTGTGCCTTTCTAAAACATGAGTTTCATTCTTAAAATAGCATACAGGATTAGCCAGCAGATGCTCACTGAGAGCAGAATCTCATTTTTTCAAACATTGGGAGAACTGTGTGCCTGGGACCAATTTATAGAAATTCACTCCAATGTCACATTTTTTTATAGGTTATATAAATAGGTATGGAAAAAAAAAAAAAAGTGTAACCACAGAGCAGTAACATGACCTGCAGATTACAAGGTAATTAAAATTGAAGCTACCAAGTACAGTGCTCCAGGAATAATTTACCTGGTGTAAATTGTGGTGTGGGGAGCTGAGATGTTCTGATGCTTCTTGCTAATGCAAAATGAATAAGCATTGGGAGCTCCAACCTGCCAGGGCTAAGAAATTAAGGAGTTCCCTACCTGTATCTTTCACTCCTGAACACTGTGGTGACAATCCAATTTGGAAAGCAGCAATAACCATGTGGTAACTGTCTTTAAGAGGCACTTACTATGTCATTTTATGGTCAGTGAAATGATGGTGTAACTGATTTGAGGCAAACTGCCTTCATTAGGTGCCTGTCACCTCCACAGAGACCTGAGTGCATTTTGCTGCTCGTTGGTACACTTGGTTCCTGCCTCGAGCCAGGTGTAAAGGAAATGTGAAGAGCTATTTGATAAAGGATTTAGACAAGATTTAGGCTGTGCTGTTAATTTCTAGGTGAGTAATCCAATCTCTTCCTCTTGTTGCCCTAGGAAAAAAAGATACTGGAAGTGAGTGGTTTAGAACATGAAGATGTGCTCCCACAAAAGGAGGAGCTGGATCAACATAGATATATCACTCCATTTGGTAAAAGATACTCATTGTATTCTCACTTCTGGTTTGCCTCTGGTCAGGGGCCGAATGGAGAGATGAGTCCAGCTAAAGTAAAATGAAGATGAAGGTGATTACACTGATTTGCTGTGATGTGCTCCTAGCTCAACTACATTTCATTGATTAACTGACAATTTAAATAAACAGCAGTGCAGCAGATGCATTTAAATAGGAAGTGTTTTTTTAAACTTAGAAGTGTGGAGTGGTTTTGATTGTAAATTGCTGATACCCTGTGTTTGCTCAGGCTGCAGCAGTTGGTGCTTTACGTCCACAAAACAAAGTGATGTTGTCTTTGACAGCTGCACTCAAGAACAGCCAGTGGCCAGGTTTTCAACTCTTCCCCAAACTCACTGAGACTTAAATGAGTTTTAAGTGCTCTGCTGGCTGCAGGTGTTTCCTGTAACTGGGGCAATGGATATTTTTAGCTTTTTCATTGTTTATGTCTTTGTCAATGTGTCCCTGAGAACAGATGAGAGCGTTCAGGGCCCTTCCCTCTGTGCAGTCCTGAGGATACATTTAAGGGAGTGCTCATGAACTCCTCCCCAAAGATGAAGTGGGGCCTCTGCACATTGCAATTATTAATCTTCCACAGCTGGATAGTTTCTGCTCTAGCTTTGAACTATCACTCAGCTGCGCTGGTGGAGGCTGAGTGCCTTTCCCTAAACCTTGCAGCTTTAAATGTCAAGAATGTAGAAACCCAGGCTGCACACTGCAGTTACTTGACAACTCTTACAATTAAAACTCAAAAGAATTTTGATGTAAGTGTATCAGAAGCTCCTAGCCTGAATGAGAGTATCCTTATTAGTAAAGTCAGGCAGTCTGCATTTTGAAACCTGTTCCTAGACTCTGTTTAAACACTGGCACTTCCAATCCTGAACATGAGCATGTGTGAGTTCCTCTTGTCATGAAAAGCAATGTAGAGAACTCCTCGAGGTAAAACTGACCCTCATTTCGCTGTGTGCAAGACACACAGAAGCACTGAAAAACCTAAAAATACTGATTGAATTGTTCTAATGATGCATTTCTTTTGGTCCCCTGGAAAAAAAGTAAACAGTGCTGCAAGAAACAAGACTGGTATTTCCAGAGGCACTAAGCTGTTCCTCCATGTCCAATGACAGAAATTTGGCACATACTTTATATATATACACATATAAAATATCAATTTATACATCCTACCTTTTACTGTGATGTTTGAGATTTCAAGACTTTTTCTTTTTGTAGTGCTGCTAGAAAAATCCAGCAGCTGGCCAGCTGTCTCTTCGATGTTCTGAAGATTCCCAGCTGATACTGGAAAGGTGGGACAAAGGAAGATAAAGCAATGTGAAACTCAGCATTTCACTGTTCCCTGCTGGTTTCTGTTTGAGGCCACATATTGAAAGACAAAAACATTGCTGTCTTCCTTTCCTGAGATGGGAAATCTTCTGATTTACTTCTGATTTACAGTTTAGAGGCACAGATGAGCCTGGAGCAAACCTCTGATCATAGAGCAGTCCCACAGATGAGCCTGGGAAGTTGCACCAGGGCAGAGATCAATCCCACCAAGGGGACTGGGGACAGGTGTGCACTAGCCAATGCTATTTGCTTAATTTAATTAGACTTGTGGCTAAGTGAAAGTGCATTTGGGCCACTGGACAAAAGGAAAAGGAATGTTATGGCAAGGGAAGAAACACTAATTTGCTGCCCAGGAATACCAGGTCTAATTTCCTCCCCAGTAACATCATTTCTAAACATGGTGTCAGGAAGATAATGGAAAGATTCAGCAGGAGGCAAAGGTAAGACAGGGGGTCCCTTGGATGGGGTGAACTGGACACTCCCCCTGCTGCAGGGCTGCTCTGTGGGCTGTAATTTCCATCCCTATTTTCTTTTTCTATCCCCATCCTCGGGCCCAGCTGGCAGGCACTGGCAGCATGCCAGAGGACTGGTTCTTCCCTCCCTGAGGTCAGCACAAAATGCTTTCTCCACACAGCCAAGGGCAGGTCCAGCCTCCTGAATGAGCTGTGCTCTCTGCAGCTGGCAGTGCCAGCAGATCCCTGCAGAGCTGATCCTGCTCCAAGCCACACAAAGGCAATGCTGCCTCACACATCTCCCTGCCCCCTCTTCTTCTCTTGTTTTGAAAAATGACAATGAATTCACACAAAGCCTCAATTACAAAAGATTATGGGCTTCAATTTAGTGTGTGCTGTAAAGTTGTATTAAACGATCAAATGCTAATGAGGAGAAAGGTTCTTCTAGAGAAATAAGGAATTAGCATAAATTAATAGAGTTCCATATGTGCAAGTTTTATGGGGTAACAAAGTATCTCATCACCAAAGCATAAATATTTAATTTAATTCTTGTTGGGGCCAGTACACAGCATTACAGTCAGCACAGAAATATGAATTAAAGTGTGGGAGGGAGCAAAGTGCTACCCAATTCGGGTTCACAGAGAGGTCACTGTCATGGCTCTGTTGTTCTTTTTCTCTGTTTTCCAGCTTCACAGTTTGAAGCCAGGTCCAAATGGCAAAGCAACAAATGCATGGCCTCGTCTGCACTCTGGGGAGTCTTTTGTTGGCTTCCCTTGGTGTGAAACCACGTTCCTCAGCTCTGCCCAAGAGTATATCTGCTGGTTAACACTGGATCTTCCTGCTCCTGCAGCTGAGACAAAAGGCTTCAGAGGCACTTTCGTGGTGCTTTTACAGCTCCTTCCCTGACCATGTGGAAAAGAGCTGCTGCAGGTATAAATCGAGTTGAACTTGTGATTTACATTCAGCCTTACAGTGTATTTCACATTAATGCCGTGAATGAGTTGCTATAATTAAGATTAATTTTACTGAGGTAAAAAGCAAGCTCAGTCCTATCTGTTACCTTCCTGAACAGCTGTGGCACTGATTAGCAGAGGCTGTTCCAGCCATGCTCTGCACACACAGGGAAGGGTCTTTGTGCCACTGAAATAAACATATGGGACTCTTGGGCTGGATTTTTCTTGTACAACCCAATTTGTGGGACTCAGGAGAAAAACATGTTCCAGTCCTGCTGTATTTCTCATGTTCTAGTGTTGCATTGCTAGAAGCATCTCTCTTCAACAGTGCAGGTGTGTTCATGGTGTGTGTTCAGTGTGTTTACTTTCTCTCCTACAATTGTGTAAATATGTAGGTGTCTAAAGGGGTAAGTTCATTTTTACCCATAAATAAGTATAGCTGTAGCCAGCATTTGGATATATGTATTTTGCTGTGTTCTGTAATTAGGTAAAACTGTAATTCTAATCTGAAACTGTACATGTGAGTACCTGCATGCTTGATACTTGAGACAGATAATTGTGGTTTTGAGAGGAGTTTCATCTGATTATCATCTTCCATTTTGTAGCAGAAATGTGCAGCAATTGTTTAAATCCATGACCACAGACAGGTATGTCACCTTCCAAGTCTTTTAGGTCATTAGGTCTTACTTAATCATTTTGTTAATAGGGTTTTTACCAGTTTCCTATATGCTGGGCTTCAGAAAATAAGGGTTTTTCCTAAGTGTTCCATTTTGAATTCACTTCTTCATTAATATGGTACTCCGGGGCAGGGATCCCATCAGGCTAAAGGCAAACTGGAGACTTGTCCAGCTGGGAGAAAAGGCAATTTCTTTTGGAGCACAGAGCTGTTGTATAACTGGTGGATATGGATCTAAAAATCCCACTCAAGCCTCTCTGCTCTGGTGCACATTACATCAAGGAGAGCTGGTTTTCAATGGCCTTAGAAATCAGTCCTGGTATTCCTGGTGGTACCACAGAGAACACAACTTCTCTCTGATGGTGTTTTGATTGATCTGAGTTGCTGTACTTGGCTTCAAAGGAGGGACTGGTTTTGACTGAGCAGAAGAGACACCAGGTCTGATATTAATGCCAATTAGACCATGTGTACCTGCTCACTGTCCACTGGCTTTCTACTTTGATTTTGTCTTTTTCTGAACCAGCCCTGGACCAGGAATGTCTGTGCTGTGTCAGTGATACCACAGCGATCTCGTCACGGCCTGAATACACAGAGTTCTAGGAGAGCACATTTCTTTGGGGATTTGAGATGAACTTGCTGCCAACAGGCTGTTCGTGTTTGCATCTTCTCCTTGCACCAGCTGAAACTAATTCAGATTAGTCCCTTTTGAGAATCATTATGTCAGGAGATCTGTCCTGATTGCGGCGCCTCGGAGGGCACAGGAAATGTCAGTCCTGTTCGGAGCACGCTCGGTGACTTTGTGCCAGGTTACGTGTTTGACAGCTGTTCTGGGGTGGGTGCTCCCAGCCACTGGCCTGACAACCATCACGAAGCCAATTACAGTCACAGGCAATTAATGTTCCCCTCCTCAGGTTCTCGTGGAAGTGATAGCATAATGCAGAGGATCAGCGTGAAATCTGTGACCTTTGGAAACAGAAGCCTGAGATGGGAGCTGGCCTTGCGTCTACATCGACTGTGTCCAATTAAGCTCTCAAGGCACGGCAAGGGAGATGGAAAATTACATGTTTCATAAAAGCAATGCAAACAATTTTTTCCTCTCACTTCCAAACACAATAGCTTCTAGTTGACCTGAAAATACCAGCCCTTTCCCCACGCTCTCCCTGCGTCAGTAACTCAAATCTTGTGGTTGGTCTCCTCCAACAACAGCTGCAAATGAGAGATTTGCACAGATTTTCTGCGTTGCTGTTGTGCCCAGGCCTGAATGCATCACGTTCCTCCTGCTCTGAGCCGTGTGCAGGCAACTCTACAGGGCCAGCTCCTCCCACGGTGCAAATCAATGTAAAGCCACTGAAATGGAGAGAGATGTTTGTCTGCTACCTTTGAGCTCCTTCCCAACACGGATTTCAGCCTAACAAGGGAAGAGAAGATCCTTCCCAGGCTAATATAGCANCAACACGGATTTCAGCCTAACAAGGGTTATATTACCCCTGGGATCCTTCCCAGGGGTAATATAGCCAATTAACACGTGTACAGCTATCCCAGGGTGGGGTTTTTGGGGGTCCTACACTCTAGAGAGAGACTGAAAATAAACAATGAGAACTTTCAGTTTAATTACTGGGTGATATGAGTTCAACTTTTGTTTTCCCCTCCTTCCCAGCTGCACCAAAAGCAGGGATATTATTCTAGTCCAAGCTGAAGTAGAGGCATCTCTTTCTGTCCTGGTCACAGTGGGTCATGGTTTTTCTATTTGCCTCTGTCTATGTGTGTGAATGGCCCATTTCTGGCGTGGGCAGAAGCAGAATCAATGTGCAGAGGTCCAGTTTACCATACAGAAAGCCCAAAAAGAGAGGTTTGAGGAAATAGCTTGGAATTCAGGAGTTCATAGCAAAGAAATTGTGTGACAGCAACACCTAGAGTTCAGATGTTTCATCTGCTTTACTCCAGATGCAGAGAATTTGTTTATTTACTTTGTGAAGAGCAGGAAGTTACCATGAAACAAACTGGTATTTTAGGCCAAAATATTTTCAGGATAATTGGCCTAAAATGATGTTGTCTGGATAAAGCAGCCTGGAGCCTTTCCTGTGTAGTTTTAAGGTTTTTCCCATCAGGTCTCACAATAAAATATGCACACTGAGAAAACAGAAATTTCAAAATATTTTCTGAATTTCACAGCTTTCAGTTCAGCTCTGCTATTCTTAAGAATCATGGATTTAATTTGTTGGGTTGGGGTTTTTTATTGCTTAACATAGGATATATTGGCCTGATCAAGCCTGTTCCTAAATTAACCTCTGGATTGCCAGGACAAAAAATGGACAGGATGAAACTTGCAATGTAGATATTTCTGAACAGTTATCAGTGTCTTTTTGAACATTAGTGTCTATTTTTGGGAGGAATCTCTGAGGTTACATGGTTTAACCTTCCCAAAAACTTCTCCTGTGGTGTGTAAAGGCATTGCCTGCCCGGTGCAGGAGGTTTGTAGTACTTTAGGCTTCAGCATGAGCCTGTTTAAGCCAAATAAAATATTGGTTGGCTGCTTCTAGCAGCCTTATGCCGAAATATTTCTCCTCTTTAATAATAAAAGTGATTCCATGAGAAGGAGCCTGAGCTACCAGAAGGGGCTGTTCAAGTGCCATGAGTGTGAGGACTGACTGCAGAGTGATACAGGACCCAAAAGAGACTGCCAAGAAATCCCCTCTGCACATTTCCACACGTTCAGGGTACAGTGAAGCATTTTCCCTTAAACCCAAGCACACCCTGATTTGGCAAGTCAGTTTTGTGTTGATGTTGACTGAGGAGGTAGGGGACTGAGTGAGGAAGGGAAGTTTATTTTTGTGTGCCCATAATGCTGTGATCAACGAGGTTGCAGATATTTGGAGCATGGATATCCCCACTGGTACAACACTGGTGGCTGCTTGGTGCCCTTGGGCCACAGATGTTTGCTCCTGGTGTTGATGTCCAATATGTCCAGCTATTGAGGCAGATGGTGAGCAGCAAAATATTCCTGAACTTTTGGAAATACACCACCCTGGAGCCCAGCAAGGGAGACAGCTGAAATTGGAAAATAATGTAATAGAATATTTTATTTTTCACAAAAGACTTTAAGGCTGGGAAGATTGCCATTTCTGAAAGGGCACTTTGGCTGACTTCCCCATGTTCTGCACTGCTTTGCAATGACCCTCCCTTTGCACCCTTTTCCTCTTTCAGAGACAGAGGTTTGCTCTTCATTTTATACACATACACACACTCACAAGCCAGCAGCCACTGATACTGAATTTGTAGTCTTATTAAATGAAAAAGTTTAATGAAGAATTTAGTCTTTCTTTAGCAAAGGACAAAAATAACTTTCTGCCAGAGTGAAATGTCTGCTTTCTTTGAAGACATGTCCATTCAGCCAGGGGTCCATCTGTCCTCTCTCCAACAGCAGAGGAGAAAAAACACAAGGGAAGAACTGTAAGAACCTTGATTCATCAGAAGACTCAAAGATTTTATTAAGTTCATGAAACTACATAGAAATCAACAGGATTGGTTTCCATTAATTGATAGGAAAACTGCGGGTTGTCAGTGTACTAAATTGTGCCTCACAATTTTCTTCAGGGCAAACATAATGGCATTTTAATACACTTATTTGTTTTGTAATTAATAGTTTTCTGAAGGGATTGAGCTTTTTCTGTGTGTTGGGAGTGGTGGGGCTGCACTTCCTTCTCCCCCCTGCAATGATGCAATTATAGTGCTGCTGGAAGGAGCTGAGTTGCTTGCAGGCTTTTCCCATTACAAAAAAATACCCTTTTCTGTTTCACTGTTATGAATTCACTTTGAGGCAAATTCTTTCCTGAAAGATAAGGCCAGGTCTTTGTCTTCTGAAGAGAATAATGGAGAGAGGATCATTGCTCCTATGATTTCTACTCGTTTTGGGTTCCTGAGATTCAGTAGTCAGGCAGGGTGGAAAGGGAGCTCCAATCATGGTGAACAGCCTCAGTGGGCTTGAGACACTGGGCAGGTGAATTTGCTGAGCTCTGTCCAGGGGCGCTGCTGATGGAGCTTGAGGATAAGTAGCACCAATGAACTAATACAAAGTTCCTGTGCAAAATATATTTACCAGTTCTGTTTCCAAGAAAAGTCAAGTAAAAACCATTCTAGATAACTTCTATGGTTTGGATTTTCTGAGTTCAGTTTGGGTATAGATTTAATACCAAATTTTGGGTGAATCCTCCAGGATAGTTTAATTCATTCCAAAGTAGCAAAATTCTGTAGTGCAGTGAATGGTAGTTAAATGCTTTTTGGAACAACAACAACAACAACCAAAAAAAAAAAAAAAAAAAAAAAAAAAAAAAAAAAAAAAAAAAGAAAAAGTAGAATGACTAAATGAGGCAAATACATAATTTTATTGGAGTAGTTCCAGTCATACTCCAAAAAAACACCTCCAAGTCTCTAGAAGACTATGAAACACTCTGCTCAGATCTGATGTTTAAATATTTTACCTCTGGAGTTTTGATTTGTTAGTTTTCTCTGCAGGACAGACTTCTCTTGAGACAGAGAATCATTGCTTGAGTGGTCACACAGCTGGTTTTGAAATGTCTTAGACCTTTTTCACCTGGAACTTCAGTGATGTTTTTAAGTTTTACGGACTTTAAAAAGAAAAAATTCTACTAGAGAAAATATAGGCATGCACATCCCTAAGATATTAGCACAATTGTGAACTATATTTAAGCAGACCAATGCCTTCAAAGTCCATCCTGAACACTAAAATTTTATTTGGGGCTCACTGACATACATATAACTGGATATACATATATATATATACATAAATAACTGGACTTTCCTATTTGTACCTGGGAAGGTGATGCTGACATGAAAGGTGTTGTTTAAATAAAAGGTAGAACATATAAAATTCCTGCTTTATGTTCAAAGTAGACCAAATAGTTTCTAACTGCAATGACTATCAACTATTCTTGCCACTTATTGTAATACACGTGAGGGCTTTGCATTAAAGGATATGCTCAGTCCAGTACAGAGGGATTTACATGGGCATGGAAACTTCCAATAAAAGTTAACATGCATTTGTAGAAATCCCTTTACATAGGGATGAGACTGTATTTTGAGCCTTCACCATCTGTTCTATCCTCTAATGATGAACCCAGCATCATAATATTCAAAATCCACTTCTTCAAATACAGCTCTACCTGCATTTCTCCTCTGTAGAGAAACTTGCCTCTGTCTTGTTTACTGAACAACACTGAGAACTGCTGTTTCTCCTTGCTACTCTGATCCCAGGAAGCCCAAGAACTGCTGATGCAGTTGCAATACCAAAATCTAGGCTTAGTGTCCCTCAAAAATGGAGCATGAATATTCACTGAGCTGCGTGTTTAAGGGCTGTGTTACGAGCAGGGCTCTGTTAATGATGTGTGTTTTGCTCTGACGCTGTCAGCCTCATTTCCTTACAGAATTATAGAACCTGCTCTGTTTTGCTGGGATTCTGATGATAAGTTTAATGACTGACATGAAAGGGTAAGAAAGTGGAGGTGTGTTTAGCTCCTGAAACCTTGTAGCCTGATATTACTGCCTGGGAAGAAGCAGGGGACTAAGCGGCGTCATTGGAGCGCCTGCAACTCTCACACACAGTGACAGAAATGCTTAAATATGTATGCACACGTCAGAGAGAGCTCATTTCGTTTTACCTCTCGCTCGGGTTTTTATCAAGGGTGGCAGAATTGTCGGGAGGGAGCCACAGTGAAGAGCAGAGCTGAAGCAAGGCAGCAGTTTGCAGAGGTGCAGCGCTCCCGGCTCCCCCGGCGGGGCAGCGCCGCAGCAGTGTGGGATTGCTCGCAGAGGGAAGTGTATTCTAAATGTGTTCAGAGCTGTCTGGAGGCTCTTATCTGCCGTGCTGACACTGACAGAGTGATCTCCCAAAGCTGCACTGAGCACCTCTCCCAGCACATCACTCCTGTCCTGCGTAGTGATGTGGCACTTACACAAAGTCTGGCGCTGCTCCTCCCCCCTTGCAGTGGGTTTAGGAAATTTGGAGATGAGACATGAAGAGAAGGTGGCTTGGAGTTGCTTTAAACTTCCTGTTTGCCCTTTCCTCGTGAGTCCCCACTGACCCTGGCCAAAAGCAAGTGTATCACTGCAAATCTCAGGAGCACAAATTCAGGCTGGAGCAGTGGGGATGGAAGAGATATGTGGCATATTGCATGGAAGGAACGTGCCATTTCTCCTTTTTAAACTTCTTCTCTTTGCCTTATCTGTTAATCTTCAAAATCCAGAGGAAGCAAAAGTGCCCCAGCCCTGTCCCCTGTAGGGACACAGTGGTGGATTCCCAGTGACTTCCCACAGGACTGCAGGGGAGCAAAAGCAGCCAATGACCAGTAAAGCTGCCCAGGTGAGTAAGAGCTCTCCACCCAAGAACACCCCATCTCCTCTTGATTTCTGTCCCCTTGCCTGCTGGATGCAGAAACCACCCCACCAAATACCTGGCTTGGAAATTAAATATTCAAGCTAAGAATTTTCTGAGAGCGCTAAGGGATTTAGACACACACTTTGCATTAATTTTAATGGACAATACACCTAAATTACCTGCTGTGCTTGGGAGAGTCTCAGCTTGAGGTTTTATTTATTATTTATTGAATATTCCCTGAGTAAACAGAACTTAGTAGCACAAAGATGATCTGGCAGGAAGAACAGTCTTAAAATGTAAGCTATTATTCATGCAATTATACTGCATCACTCATTCTTTTTTATTATTGTTTGTATTACTGTAGCACCTTGAGCCCCACAACAGAGACAAAAGTCTCTCCATCTCAGCTTCTGTTTGAACACACATTAGGAGCCAAGCCCCATCCTAAGAGCTTCCAATTTAAATGGATAAAGAAAAACAAACTGTGAGAAAGGCAAGTGTGGAATGAAAAAGTTTGCTTGTCCAAGGTCATCCAACAGATTGTCAGTAGAAACAGACCTAAACTCCAGGTATCTTAAACTCTTTGGACAGTTAGACCCCACTGCATCTCTTCTTCTTCAAATAACACAGACATGCACTAAGTCCTGCTCTCTGATTCTTTCCTGCTGGGTTTCATTAGTTCTAGTAAAACCATTCTCTTTTTTTACCTCTTCAGCATTCTCACTTCCAAACTATCAGCTTCATTTTGGCAGGCCTAACATTACAGGGGAAGAAATACGTACAGGTTCACAACACAAAACTCACGTGTTGTTGGATTTCCTTAACTGGACCCATGAAACAGAGGCACTTTTATAAATCATAAATCTTTAGCAACCTCTAGCAAAGAACCAAATAAAGAATGAAAGCCCAAAATACAGCATAACAAATATGAATATTATATTCAATTTTAATCTAGTTAGTGGTTTAATTGCTTCATTCTCACCCATGATGCTGGTGTGGGGAGACTGGGTCATCTCTTCCTTCTGATAGAACTTTTGTTATTCTTACAGAATCCCTGTACAAGCAATGTACAATCAGGCAATGAAACTCTTGGGGGAGAGACCATTAACTGAGGCAGGAGGAATTGTTCCCTATATTCTCTTGCAGGGCAGTCAGAAAAGAAAAATCATCCTTCCTGAGGCTCTTGCCTGCTGGTTCCTCCCAAGAGAGCCTTAACCTGTTTCTGGCTGTGTGGATACATGCTGCACGTCAGGGTTCACTGCCCCTCGGGCGCTCCGTGCAGGGAAAGTGCCCTGCCTGCTTATTGACCTCCCTTTGCAAACGGAGCCCTGCTGAGCAGGGGGAGCCTTGGCTTGTGTACCCTGGCACCCTCACGGTGCTGCTGGGCGTGGGCTTCATCCCCTTCCCAGGTAGCTCAGTGACAAAGCAGCTTGTCACCTCCCCCTGCCGCAGAGGAGCCCGTGGGCTGGGCACCTCTGCAGGCACAGCCTGGGTGAGGAGCAGAGCCAAAAGCAGGCTCAGAACAACTAAATGTGCAGGAGCCTTTTTCTCTTTTACTCGTATTTGTTCCTTCTTCTGCCTTCACCAGTGCAGCTGTGACTGTATTTGCACAGGATGTGCCTCAGCAGGGTGGTGATTTGGCTGCCACAATGTCAATTGAATAATGTTTGCACTTGGGTCGGGAGCCCTGTGCTCCTCCTGGGTAAAGATGAGTTCTCTCTTCTGTACAACACCCCTGTGTAAATAAAGGTTGCACGTGGGCCTTTTCCTGCTCACTGGATAATGTACCCCAGGAAACAGAGGTGGTCTAATCTCTCTCTTAGGTTTCTGGTATGGCACCAGTCTTCTTTGGGAGTTTTCTGTGAGCTCTGTCCAAGCCTTTCTCATGGCTACAAAGGATATCTGTACTTGGGGAGAGCTGTGCATTACCTCCCAAGTGCAGCACAGTGCCCTTTAACCCATCCTTTTGCTGCAGGGCTGAAGGATGTCTCAAAAGGACACGCTCAAAACCTTCCTTCCATCAGCCACCTGTGGCTACAGAGTTTTCAGGGCTTTGGCTGGTGCCTTCTGATGTTAGCCATTAGGAATCATGAATAACTGCCTGTTGGAGAGGACGGATGTAATTCTTTTCACATCCGTGTGCCAGAGACAAGTTCACATCAACACAGTTTTGATTTTCTGTTTCCTTGTCTGCAGAGTTTGGCTGGAGAGTTGAGCTCGTAATTCTGTGGCATTGTTTGCACGGGTGTGTGCCAGGATAAGATCTGGTACCTGGAGTTGCTTTGTTCTGTCCACACTCCCCCACACATCCTCCTGCTGGAATGCAGCTGTGGGATGGCACTGCACCCCCTGTTGCATTTGCTGTGAGTGTGTTACACCTCCTGAGGACTGAAGGGGGTGAGGTGCAGTTCTCCTGCCTCCTGTCTTTGCTGTTTATTTCCAGAAAGACAATGTGTTCTTAATTTCAGTTTTAAGAAGGGGATGATTCATAAAAAGCATGTTTATACATCAGTGTGGAGCTGAAGGAGCTAAATTAGGTAGAAAAGCTGGAAGACAAGGAAAGAAGAGAAACATTGCTAGAGGAAAAGAGCTTCCAGAGGCAAACCAGGCTCCTCCACCCCTTGGCAAGGCAGAGCATAACCCTGGTAAGCCATTTCTGAAGCCTCCTTTGCTTTTTGCTGACCTTTAATGTCTCTACCCTGCAAGAGACACAAAAGCAGAGGGTGCTGTTACTATTCCTGAAGGCACTGGGAGATCTTAGTGCCGCACTGCAGAAACTTAATAATATATTTCCAAATATC
This sequence comes from Promerops cafer, assembly GCA_013398275.1. NCBI lineage: Eukaryota > Metazoa > Chordata > Aves > Passeriformes > Nectariniidae > Promerops > Promerops cafer. Next base: position 2,154,982 of record VZSE01011740.1, on the reverse strand, counting down.
AGTCACTGAGATCTCATTAAAGTCATTCTTTCCCAGGTCTCCACCCCATTTTCTATCAAATAGTTATTTCTTGAATTGAACAATTAATAAGTAATGGTGAGATCTGTACTGATCTCATAATACTCCGTAAACTTTTGAAGACTATTTCAATTTATATTTCAGCAGTGCCTTGGGAGAAGGTTTGGTCCTGCATAGAGACAGCCTTTTGATATGAGCAGAGTCTCATCATCAGGCAATTAAATCAGATGACTAGTGAGAGGCAGGAGAAGGACAGAGGCTGAAACAGGTAATAATGGATCAAATCAAACTAATTTGATGTGGGCCCTTTGCAGAACTGCTGCTGGATTAAATGGGGATCTGCAGACCCCAGAAATCTGGCAGAGCTATAATTGTTTAAAAAACCCTTCAATACCTGCCCCTGGTCCAGGTCAGAGGAGACATGTAGGAACAGTACAGAACAAAATCTTTATAATGGGATAAGTCCACAAGCTACTTAAATACTTCCAACAGTCATTTTGCCTTATCCTACAATGGCCCAGAAGTAACAGGGGAAACCTGAAAGCCAAAGTGCAGTGCTGGGCTCCCACCCTCCTCTCCAACTTGCCCTCCAGCCGATGGCTCAGAGGCAACCTGGCTTTCAGCTCTGCTGCCAGTCTCCCTCCTTGTGGACTCTAATGGTGCCCAAAAGCAGTTCCTAATCCCCAAGTTTACTTATGCTGCTTCTCCCAGCTATCCAGAATTATCCCTCATTCCTCATGGGGATGTTTCCATTTTCTAACACTGGTGGAACCCCACAACATCTTCCAGCAGCAGCTGTGCCCCTTCCAGGACAGGCCTGAGGACCCTGAGGAAGGAATCCTGAGCCAGAGCATCCTGTGGGCACCTCCTGCCTCACCAGCCCAGATTTCTGGCCTGTTTTACACAGGGAGAGATGTAAAATGATTGCACTGAAAGGCCCACTGAACTTCTTCCTTTTCAAACAACAGCTCACTGTTCGGGGAACCTCAGCATGAGGAATGGAACACTCTTTCCTACTGTCCATTTATTTTTTGGCTGTCCTCAGGAAGCACCCATGTCACAGGGGTAATCTCTCTCCCTTGGTAAGAGAGTAATGTTTGGTGTCATTTCTCTCATATGCCCTGCAGGAAGCAAGAGCAGGATTTGACTCAGATAAAAGTCTCAAATGACCCTTGTAAAGTCAGAGAACCATGCTGCCTTTCAGAGCAACAGCAGGATGGATAAAGTGCATGTCAATACACCAGGTCTGTGGATTTCAATATTTCTCTCTGACTTACAAATCACTTTTCAGGTAGGCTCAGCACTCTGGTATAGGGCAGAAATCACAGTGAGGTCATAGAAGCCACCAATTACAAAACCTCTCTGAACTCCTGGATGGAAAAACTTACTCCCTTTAAAATGTACGTGCTCGGAATGCCCTGGGTGGAAGTCCTGTTTCACTTCACTGCTCTGCAGCACACAGGAGGCAAAATATTGCTTTGTGTGAAATGTCTCTTTTGGGGGCTTTGTGTACCAGGGGTTGACCAAATACTCTGGGTTTGAAAATTAACCCCTCCTGGTTTGTGTGTGCATGTGTTCACTGTTTCTTTTACATGGAATGGAGAGATGTCTGTGCTTAGACAAATCTCACATTAAGAGAAGGAGGCATAAATCCTTTACCAGTGATAAAGAAGCCAAAATAAATGGAGTTCTAGAGAGAATACCCTGGGATTGGGGTGAGAGTGGGACAAGGCTCACTGCTGGTACTGCTGGCCCACAGCATAAATTATGAAACCTGTGCTCTTCCTCTGCCATGCACTAGATCCCATATTCTTTTTATTGTGTCCATTGTTCTTTTCATATCTTGTCTTGCCCTATATTTTTTTTCCTTTTTTTCTAAAGCCTTGCTAAAAAAAAAAATCTCAATTTTATAAGGGAAAGCAATATATGACAGTTCTATTCCAACCATTATCTCCCAAAATAAATTAGAAAAAAAATACCTCCCTTCTGTCACAGAGCAACTTCCAAACTGTTACTAACAGCAGACAGAGTCCATAAATCATTCCTAAATTGCCTATCAGGCCACAGTTGGGCTTTTATCTACAAAATAAAGTAGGGCAAATATATAAGGTCTATAAAGTTTAAGGACATAGTATTTACCATTGGTAATTAAAACCCAAGTGCTCTACAACCAGCACGCTGTCACAGTGGACTCCAGGCTGATGTGAACAGGCACAGCTCCATTAGGCACAACGAGGCAAATCACATTAATTTTAGCTGAAGATTTGTTCCTTACACATCTTATTTTGATACCAAAAGACCAGGTGGTTCTTCCCTTCCTTGCATTCTATAATCCCAAATTGATTTCAGTGGGACTATTTGAGTTACAAGGTACTACTCAGTGTGAGTGGGGATGGTTGTACTCGGGGCCTTCGTGTGCAATAGATTTGTTTCTAGAGCCTATAAAACCAGACATTTTTCTTTACATATTCTCTTCAAGGACTGTAATGCAAATAGTTATAACTCTTCACACCGTTTGTCGTTCTTTTATTTCAGTGATAATGGCAACAAACTGAAATAGTCCTAATCGTGGAATGAGACAGTGCAATTGGCTTCCTCAGGCATTCATCCCACAAAAGGGTTAAGGGAGTGTGGTGATCCCTGTCCCTTGCTGGGGCTCATAGCGTGCTAACGTTGGATTGCTGCAGTCACACTGCTCTGTCAGCTCTCTCCCTGTCAAGCAGGTGCTGAGTGAAAAGTTATTCAAGGATGGTGTTATGTACCCTTCATGAATTATGCATCTTAAACAAACTTACATGATCTGAAGCACTCAAGTGGAAGCCTTTTAGCTGGAAGCAGGCCACTGGAGAGCTTAGCTACAGATCTCCAATGATGGTTTAAAGCAGCTCTCTGCAGTACACTGCTCTCCTTCCCTCTTGGACTCCGTGGCCCATGCTTCACTCCACTGGCCTCTGCAGCTGCAATGGGGCTTCTGAAATCCCTGTAGGAAAAGTCCATTTCAAAACCTCTTCAGTGGTTAAAAAGGCTGTGTGGCTTTCTGCTGGGGCTTTGTCTTCTGATGGGCTTAGGGAGAAGTGCTGCCATGGCTGAGCTTTATTTTGAAAGACTGAGAAGGAGAGACAAATTCTGCCAAGGTCACTGTTTTCTTTCCCTTTCATGAAAAGATAATGAATGTTGTTTTAATATTTGCTTTCAGTGAAAGGGAATCTTGCTGTGTCTTCATTGCAGCTCTGAGCTGGTTGGGGAAATGTACTGTGTCACCTAATCAGCCTGTGACAATATTACCTGGCACTAATTAATTGTTTCCTCTTCAGAATGGATTACTTGGGTGCAAGGTATGGCATTTCATTTCTGACCCTCTGATGATGTTAATCTGGTGGGAAGACGGGTGGACTGCCTACTTACACTCCATAAATCACAGATTTTCAGCACCTGATGTTCCTCAAGCAGAGAGGAAATTTAACTTTTATTTATTTAATTCAATTTGACTTTTTCACTCTGTGAAGCCAGGCTGGAAGAGGGCTGCTTTGTCTAGACACCACCAAACTTGCATCGGATGGGGCTTTATTCCACTCAGAGTTCCTCAGCCTGAGATAAGGTGCTGCACAGAGAGCAGCAGCACACAGAGCAGGACATTATATTATATTATTGTAGTACAGTTTACTGCAGCCCGCCTCCAGGAGCTGCAGTCACTGGGACTCAGGCTGTGCTGGTGGTGTCAATCCCACATCTGGCTTCCCCTTTGGTTCTCATGTGTTCCCTCATCCCTCTGTGCAGAGAGCAGCAGCACCCGTGACCCAAGGACAAGATTTATCCCAGCTGTCCCCATCTGGGCAGTCACAGGCAGTGGGAACATTGCTGCTCACTGGTGAGGGGTAGAAGCAAGTCCACGTGCACTGATCCCACTGTGGCAGCATGGGGGCAATCCCTTCTGCTCAGGTGTTGGTGTTAGGGGGTGATCTGGGGTCTGACCAATCCTGTGTGGCCAAATCCCCCTGCTCCTGACCCCCTTGGGCCCTATAAAGGCTAAAAAGGGCGGGGGCACTTTCCTTTGGCTTCCAGGTGCCTTCTCTGACCTGGGGCTTGTCCATGTTTGTGTCTTCTGGCCCTGCTTCCTTCTGCACAACGGAGCAAGAAGCAAGCTCTGGTGTAAAAGGTCAGATTTTAGTTTGGCTCAGTAGTGCTGTGGTTGAAGTTCTTTGGGATCCATGTGGCTTTCAGTGGTGAGCAGTCAATAACTCCAGGCCAGTTGCTTCCTTGGAGTAACAGCTTTTTGGGGCCTTGAGAATACAAGTTGGAGATATGAAACGTCATGCAAGCAGCTTTGCCTATGTCTGGGAATAGGGATATGTTCAGAATAATTATATTCTTTCATTGCTTCTTTGGAGGAACGAGTATTAGTAGGTTAAATTGTTATGTGGAATTTTTGAAGGAGCATCATTTCCGTCTTGTCAAGCATTTTGTGAACAAAATCTTCATAAGGTGTTTTGACATTAACAAGTAGTTTAAAAAAATTTCTTTCCAGACAGTGCTTTTTTTTTTTCTTTTTTTTTTATTTTGTGTAAAACCACAGAGCGGGAGAAAACATCTCTTTTCATTAATGGTTAGCATTGCAGCAGATGATGGGCCCTTTCCATGTTTTATGCTATGTCTAAGATGGGGTTTGTGTAAATCTGACAAAAAAGCAAGAAGGAAGAAAGAAAAGAGAAATTTGAGATGCCTTACTGCAAAAAGAATTGCTTGGTTAAATCTTGCAAAACACATTGTTAATGCTTACAAAATATACAAAATATTTGCATGCCTGTCTGTAGGGACTTTGTACTGTGCTCTGTGACAGGACTTCAGAGTAAGCAAGGCTTGTCAGGCTCTGTAAGAGAGACTTGTCTTTGGGAATCCTGGTGAAGAAAGTGGGTTTGTGTCTGAGTTTCTGCCTCCTGTATCCAACATCTGAGTGCTTGGGGCAGGTTAGGTGGAGCAGGGCAGCAAAACAAGATTGACCAGGCTTAGGTGAGTAGTTTCAAAGGATGGTGCTACAGCTCAGCAATTTTAAGGTTCTGGTTTGAGAAATAAAGGTTTTGGAAAACAGGACTTGCTTCTTATGCTGTGAATTTGCTGGACTGGATTTATGCTTTCCCCTTTATCCTCAGGGAGACGCAGTACTTAAATGATGAGGACTGCACTTAAAAACTGACATTATTTATGAAAATCACAACTTATTCCCTGCCTGTGTGCACATTCAACAGACTTGGTTTTGTCTTTAGAGTTTGTATAGTCATAAAAAGTATTTTCCCTTCTAGCCAAACTTTTTTGAAGTCGATTTTTTTGTAGATGCTGCACCCTCAAGTCTGATGGGGACTGTTGCATTTCTGGTGCAATTAGCCTTTGTTATTGCAGTTTTGACTGAAGGGCATAAGGAAATTGTCTAAATGTTTATCATGAGTGTGCTGAGTGGCTGAGGAAAATGCATTCTTTCATTGGCTTAACTGCATATACAGCCTTTATGGAAATGTGACTTAAAATGAAACTTCAACAGCTTGAAAAAAAGTGAATGACATTTCACTTTTTCAGGAGAGAATTCAGGTTATGAGACTCAGAGGAAAGTGGTGCATCTTAAAGTAAATCTGAGCTGGCCCAGCTGGCCAAGCAAGGGTTTAATTGCCAACATGTCCTGAAGAGAAGAGCGAGCTTTATTGAGTGCGAATGTTTTTTAAAACAGTCAGAAGAACAAAGAAGCCCAGCTTGACCCTGTGAGATCCCCCTTTAATCAGAGCTTTGATCAGCCTTTTCCCCACAGAGCTGGAAAACATCCTCCCTGGCACGCAAGCAGGCTCTTGGACTGGAGCACAGCACAGGCACCCAGGGAGCAGCTGCTCTGGGGGGCTCTCACTGCACCAGCTCTGCCCTTTGCTCACCCTCATTGCCATTTCTGAGCATTCCCATCCTCAGACAAGGATTACAGCCATAAAATCTGTGTGAACCAAGCCACTGGGATAATGAGCCTGCAAGCAGAATCCAGAGGACTTTCTGAAGTGGATTTGAAAAGTCTGATTTTATCAAGAGTGGTTGTAGTAAAAATACAAATAAGAACTTTGGAAAGAAATTACTGCAATTATTTAAGAGTGGCAGTAAGTTGGCAAGCCTTGACTTTTTTGAGAGGAATCTGCTACACATACTGTTAAAAAGCCTGTTTACTTATAGAAGGGGGAGACAAAGAAATGGCAGTGTTTGTCATTGTGAGTGTGACTTGGCCTTGCTGTCCCTCACTGACTCCCCGCTGCTCACAGTTGTTCTGCTTTGACATTTTGCCTTGGATGCTGTTCATATCTGCTTAGCACTGGACACTTATTAAAAGGTTAAAGTCATTTCTCCAGCTGTACTTTGAGCAAATTCTGTTTGGAGGCTCCATGAGCCAGACTGTGCCCAGAGCCCCTGGTGGGAAGTTTGCACCCAGGTGGGAACCTCAGCAGCCGATGGCTTTGCTGAGACCACAATTTGACCTTTTAGCTGAATACATCATGTCTGTTCTTATTTCATCCTGCTCGTGGTCCCAGAGCTAGTTAAGTCATTATGACAGACATTAGAAAGCCAACCTACAGCTAAATCATCACAGCAAATAAAGGGAAATTGTAATTACATAATGAAATTAAGTCCCAGTCCCCAGTTACCTGGCTAATCCCATGGAACAGCGTGGGGCTGTTCCTCCCATCTCCCCTGAACATTACTGAGAGTAAGCCTGCAGTATCCTTCTGAGAGTGTGATTGGGTTTTTTCCCTCAGATAAAATTCTAATTTGAAACCATCTATTCTAGGTTTATATGGTAAGACAAAAAAGAAAAACAAATGTGTCCGTATGACTGAAAAGTGATTCTGAATTGTCACAAAAAGGTTTAAGTAAATTTTTAAGTATGTATAGTGTCCCTGGTCTAACTTGGAGGCCCTCAGTGAAACCCTTCCAAAGCATCTTTTAAAACCAACTCACTGAATTGAATTAAATCTCTGAAAAGACAGTCTTATACAGAATTAGACTGGATTTAATTGAGCTTACCTTAATTCACTTTGGAAACAAAAATCAAATTATTGCTCTTTTAGTCATGAATAATGATCCCTGCAAAAAAGTAAATATGATTCAACAAATTCATTTTATGCTGGTGTCTATTTTAATGTGGATACATTTCCCCAGTTTTGCTATGTCGACAAGCTCTACACCAAGGTAAATTTTAAATAAATCAGAAGTTATTTCATGATTTCAAGATTCAGGAAGACAAACACAGCTGACCTGAGCTATGCATGTTGGCTCTTGCATGGAGCAGGAGTTTGCTCCAAATGACCTTAAAAAAATCAGTCCCTGTCCAAAATATTGTTGTGCCCTGGTGTAACTGAGCACATTGTGTTGTTTTTTCTCACTGTCAATTTATTTTTAGAGCAGAATTTTTATAATGGGGCTCTTAATATTTTAAAACAGGTATAGATACTTTTTTTGAGTTTCTAGAACTATTGTTTTAATAGATAGAAACCACATATTTATGGGGCTAAACTGGCATTCTATCATATGGTGATGATAATCTCATCTATGGTTTTAAAGTCCTGAACTTTAAGTTTAAGCAAACTTAATCTGTCAGAAAAAATCTGCTTCATTATGTATAATGTAAAGCCTTGCTTTATTTGGCGTGTACAAATAAAAAAATGAAAAAAAAAACTTTGGTAAGACCTTTAAAGTGCTCTGGGGATAACATAGTCCATTTAAATCAATAGGAAAGGAGTCAGAAAATCTGGTTTTTAGAGGTTTTGGATTTACAAGAACCCTTAGGGAAGAAATTTTGGTAGCACTGTGTTGCTGAATTACAGAAGCGCTTTATAAATCTCAGCTGTTATCTCCAGTAAAGTCTCACAAATGCAGGCTGCTGGGTTTGATTTACCCCGACTGGCTGGGTTTTACATGGATTTTTCACAGACATTTCCTAGGAAAGTGCTGAGCCCTGCCCTGGAAGGGTCTCCTGGAAGGTGCTGACTTCTACCTGCTGCTTCTCAGCTGGGCTGCCTCCATATCCTCTGCCTAAACCTTTAAGCCTCTCCAGAGTTACACCTGCTTACCCTTACCAGGCACTGAAACTATGGATTATTTGAGGCAGAAACCTGGTTCCCATTCACCCCACCACAGAGATGTCCTGGGGTGTCAGCCCAGGCCAATTTCACCTGGACAAGACCCTACAATGCCTCCAAACTCACCAGTGCCACAGGACCTGCCAGTCAAAAGTGAGAGTTGAACAAAATCATTAGCATTTCACTGAAACACTTCGTATGATCTAGAGAAAAATAATTAGGTTGACTTCCAGGTTTCTTACTGCTGTCTGCAAAATGCCTTGAGTTCAAGTGTCAGATATTGGTTGCAAACAAAAAGAATAACCAAAAATAGCCAGTTTGGGACCATGTGAGTCCTTCCTGGGGGTGCACAGTGCTTGAAGGGGCCAGAGCAAATTTTCTGTTGAAACCAAGGTGTAGTCCATTCCTTTAACCAGGACCATTCCTACTTTGTGATTTTTGGGAAAGGAGCCATCTTAATACATGGAGCAACCAAGAAACTGAAGAGGACATAATTTCCTTTACTCTGTTGAACATTACCCTTCTGTGCATCCTAGAGGATCTGGCTTGTAGGGAACCAGTCTTTTCCAGCCTCCCCCTAGAAAAACCATTAAATGGTGGCTGACCTGAATGAAATAGGACACTTGATTTTTACCAGCTGAGAATTCTTTAGATGAAGGAGGAATCTGTACTTATAGTACAACAGTCTTCCCACCAGACCTCATTTATTCCTCTCAGGGTGCACTGCACCCATTTTTAGATGCATTGATCTGATTGTCTATTTTTTAATTGCATCAGTAATATTTTATATGTGCTGAAGCAGTATTACAATTTATTTCAACAAGCTAGTAATTTATTTTCCATCTGGCAGACAGACAGTCTCTCATGCATAAGGGTAGACAAGAAGAGTGAGAGATGCTGTACTGGATGTACTTTGAGACTAAAGCACCTTCTACAGTCCTGGAGGGTGAAGAACAGACACTTTGATGTAGTCATTGTGGTTTATTGATCCTATTAACATTATCTTGTGGTGAAATCAATGCTGGAGTTTGTCTTGCAGGAGACATGTAAATGAGAAGATGAAAAAGCATGCCAAGGCAAATGGTTTCCTGATGGGAAAAGAGATATGAAAAGAAATAACAGGAGGAAAGGGTGTGTTAAGCAAAGATAGTACTTGGGGACAGGGGAGGGAGCACAGGACCTTGCCAGGAGCCCCTCAGGGATGGGATGTACCTTGCAATTGGGAAGTGCTGTGCCTCCCTGTCCTGACTGGTGAGTCCCTCAGCCACACCGAGTGTGAGAAAACCCAAAGACCTCGGACGGGAGAGACAAAAACATGAAAGGAAAATCTTGGGAATACCTTGCACTGCTTTTGGAGGGTTTTAAAAGATTTTTAGGATCAAGTTTTCAAGTAACTGAAATCACAGCGNCCCCATTGCAATTGTTGAATCTTTTCTTTCTTAATACAACCAGCTCTTTGCAGTCACCATGAATTCACGCAGGCATTTGGCTGAAGGATGCTGCATTTTTAAAGGGAGCTTTAAGGACTTTAAAGGAGCACAGGATGTACCCAGGAAATGAGATCTGGAGGCAGCTTTAACAGCATCCTTACCTTTGTGTGTGGCTGCAGTAGGGCAGCGTCACTCACAGGCAGCAGTGAAGGCTCAGGGATGCACCCAAGCTGACAGGGCCAAAATAAATCTGTGTTCTGTGACAGCTGAGACTGGACATAATGAAACAGCAATGTCCTCTGCATCCATCTGGAGCAAATGGTGGTTTCTTTCTTTCAGAAGTTTGGGAGTTTTGTTCTTCACACACCAAGAAGTCCACCTCTATAACAATGTGTTCTTAATGGCCAATTAGTGAGTTTCCAAGCCACAATCCATATTACAGAATGACAAATTAGAAGTTTGGTGTGAGATCATTTTCCTTCTGCAGTACATTTAAATTAGTGTGGCTTCATTTGCTGGGCAGCTTGGTCAGATGAGCTGTCTTTGCATGAGTGAGTATATAACTCTGTTGGTTTTTTCTAAAGTTCATTTGATCTGTAAAATGTGAACTTACCCAATTCTCTGCTCTACTAGTTCAGCCAGGTTATTAATGAAAGGTAAAATAATATTTCTGGTAGAAATTTCAGTGATGACACACAAGCTGTACATTAAATCCTCATCCCCCCAAGCCCCTCTCAATATTTACCAAACCATCACCTAAAAAAGAACCAAGGAAGAAAGGAACAGCTAAAAAGTGTCCTACCCCTGACAGCAACCAGGTGCAAATGGTTAAGAACACAAGGATGGGCAGGTCTAGCTGTTCTCTGATGTCTTTGGGCCATCCCTATGTTAGGGCTTCACCAAACTGGCATCTGGACCTTTAGGGGAAAACCTGCCCATCAGTGAGTTCCCGCTTCCCCTTTTGAATCAGTTTATGTTCTTGATCTTTAAAATATATTTTTGTCAGAAGCTTTTGTGGGCATGTTTCTTGAGGTTGTATTTCTTTTGGTTACTGTCATACCTGCTCCCTGGTACATTCATCAGGTTCTCTGGAGCTCCTGCTTTTACGAGGAATAGGGAATAATCTTTCCTGCTCAGCTTTGATTCACCATTCATTGTACATTTATATTGTGTCCTGGCCCAGTTACTTTATTTTTAATTTTAGTACATAAGCAAGGGAACCCTTGTGCAGAAGTTCTGCCTGTGGCTCCTGAAGATGCTGATGGTCTCCAAGGTGTGTATTTAGGACCTGGAGCTGCAGCCTGTTGATCCTGGAGCAAACCTTGCTCACCCTGTGCCCTGAACCTGAACCCAGGCAGGATGAGGCCATAAGCACATCTGTGTTGCAGCATCTTTCCAATAAAAGACCCACAAAACCCCATAGTTCAAAAACCCCACAATGACTAAAGAAATAGATCGACTCATTAGTAAGCACAGACTCCATTGCAAGTTTAACATGAGGAGCAATTTAATTGGGACCTAGACTGCTTTGTGTAGCTTCGTTAATGTAATTGAGTAATGCATATTGATTTTTCATGGGGCCCAAATCTTCTTTTCTTCATCTTGTCTAAGAAAGCCTGTTAAGGAATTATTAATCACATTATAATTGCTTTAAGATCTATACTCTAATTAAAACCATAAATTCTTTATTACATCTTTATTTTAATTAGACATCCAGAAAGACAATAATTTTTACAAGAAAACTCATGCAATCAAATTACCCCACTTAGCAATGCTTCAAAGGGCCTGTGCTTAGGACACACCGACTCCAATAGGACTTTGTAAATGAAGACATGCATGATTCCAGTCATAATCAGAGTTAGATGTCCCCTGAATATAATTAAGTAACTTTACAAAAAGATCTTCTCTATGCAACAAAACTGGGTTCATCCACAGGAGTCAGAATTTACTTTTTGTTTTTCTTTTGCCTTTCAAAAATGTAGGCACTGTGAAGCATGTTCTGAAATTTTAAGAGCCTAATGAAAGGTTTAAAATATAATCCTACTGTAATGAAAATAAGCTTATTATCATAACCTCCTTCTGGTATTTTCTTTTGGATGTCTTTGTTCCAGCTGTGATAGGTATTCTTTAGTTGCCAGAAGGAATTAAAAATAAGCGTATTTCCTCATCTGTGTGAAAGGACCTGGTATTTCTCTCATTTATGTCGGGAAACTAAATTCTGGAGATCAGAGTCTAGCCTAGAATTAGTGGCTGATTTCGGTTTTTGAACTGTGGATCCTATGTGTCTTTTTTTACTAGAATTTGAAGATTCTTTAAAAGCACACTTGCTCACCTTTTTTTTTCTTTTTAAGATTAAAGTTCTCTGTAATGTGAAATAGTGTTGTGGTTTGAAATACTTGCTAGTCCACAATTTACTTGGTTTAGAGTCCAAAACTTTTTCAGAAATGTTAAAGACTCGGACTGAAACATTTCTAACTATCCAAGCATGACTAAGAGTTCACCTTATCCCAGCTAGGGATAAAATGCCTCAGAGTGTTCAAAATATTCACAGAGAAAACCTTTTGGGTTCCCTACCTGAAGGTGGGTTTTGTGGCCAGAAATCTTTATCATGATTTTGCAATCTCTGCCTGCCGTGGGTGATTTGGTCATGGCCAAAGTCTCATTGCAGCCAGGAGAAGAACGGTGCCAAACAAAACATGCTTTTATCCATACTTATGGAGAAATGTGCAGGTTCATTCCTTATTGCAAGGCAGATTTTAAACTGTGGCTGTGAGCAAAGCACCAGGTGTAAACCAGGGTGATGTGCTTGTAACAGCCGTGAGTGGCCATGACCCATTTTCCTGGAGAAAAGGATCTGGAGTGTCTCCTTTCAAACCCCAGAACAGCACTTCAGAGTGTGTTGCTATTTAGGCTGACAAGACCTGACTGAAAAGGCAGCTCACAGCCTAGCAGTTGGTAAATGGTAAAAAGATGGGTTTATTTGCCACTAACTCCCCCACCCATCACCGGGGGAAGTGGAAGTACCCAGGCAGTGCATGGCCAGACACATCACTTGTCAGCTCCTGTCTTAATGGCCACTTGATGCTGGGCCAGAATAGATGCAGTAGGGTGTTGCTGGGGGTTTTGTGACAGTGGCAATTAGATGTGCAGCTCTGGCTCAGCTGTGACCCTTAGCTGTGCTGGGCACTGCCTGCCCATCTCAGTGGTGCCAGACAAATTCGGGCGCTGCAGCCACAGACTGCTCTGATGTCAGCTGACACAGAAAGAGGGACTTGCAAACATTCTGGTACTGTCTCTCCTCTCTTCTGCCTTCCTTTTTGAACACCTGTCACTGTTTCCCAGCATTTTTTATGGTTCTGTATGGCTATAGCTTTAATTTAACCTCTGCTTATTTGTGGACTAAACTGCTGCTGGCTTTCTCATCTCTAAGGCGTGGCAGATGATGACAGTAAATGAGCTCAGGGTTTAGGTGCCACATCATCAAAGTACTGCCTCCACCTGGAACCTGAAACCAAAGCCACTGTCATGGGGCCCTTCCCTTTCTTTTAGTGCATTTTGAATCAGAAAAGCTTGATACTGTGGAGGAAAACGACGTGAATGGAAATACTTGAAAAATGTGTACATATTCCCTAGAAACCCCTGACGTGGCAGTGCAGAGCAGTCCCTCAGAAGGATGATAGTGCCAGCTTCCATCTGAGGGAAAATGAAATAATGGGGGTGGGAGGATGCAGGAAAGCCTCTGCCTGAGATGCAGAGGGCTGCCTGGCACAGGTAGATTAGCAAACAGATCTAACAGCCTTTTCAGGAGAGCACTCCTCTGCCTCAAACCTTTTTTGTGAGGTTTGCTAGATAGATATGCCCAGGCTCCTGCTTTAGAGAGTGGGAACATGATGGGGTTTCTTTTTTTAGACTTGAGTTCTGAGGCTTTGCTTTCCTAATCTGTCTTTGCTTAGGCTGAAAACAGCTCAGCAAGTCTTCAGTGGGAGTGAAGCAGACTGACTGCAAGGCTGGGAGGACCTTTTAAATACTGGAGTTGAACAGCTGTAGCAGGGAGTGAAGAGATGTGCCTCACCCAGAACCCAATTTCAGCTCCATGTCCTCTGTGAGGGAAGGTTTGCTGAATATCTGATTTTATTGTGGCTCCAAAGAACAGAATGTGCCATTCTCTGTGGCTTCACTGTTCCCCTCACACATCATCTGGCTTTAGTTTTATAAATAGGGGTATTGTAATTTATGAACCTGGGCTTAATGAGATTTTTCCCCTAAAAAAAGGACCAAGAAGGACAAGGTTTATCTTAGAGGCTGCTAACAAACAAAGACAAAAGGTTGAGGATGGAAAATATTAAATATCATTAATTTATGAGTATATTAAAAGTTATTAAATTAATAGTAGTTAATTTGTAGAGACCAAAATACAGTGTGAAACACTTGGGAATTATTGTGGCCAGTGTCTCTAAAAATCCTTAAATATGGGAAACTTTAGATGCCTCTATCAAGAGAGCAGATCCCTATTTGATCATATGCTGCCCAAATAGAAATCAAAGCAATAAATAGGCTTCCTGACATGTAGGAAATTATTTAATCTGTAAGTACAATTCAGCAATGAATCAAAAGAGGTTTTTGACATATCTGAATTTTGAGCTCTACTTAATGCTAAAGACTGCTATTCATTTTCTGGGAATCCCTGGGTGATTATTTTACTCAGAGATTCAATATCTGTTCCTTTAAGAATCAAAGAACATATATTAAGCATCTATTTATTCAGATAATTTGTATGTATTTAGTATCCCTGAGTCACTGATCTTAGGAGTGAAATGTTTCCCCTCTTCAAGAAGCAAAGAGCCTTTTTCACTACAACAAGTGTCAGGGAACTTTATTCTCAATTTTTCATGAATGTGACAAAGGGAAGGGGATATCACATGACACTACTAAGCAGAAAAGTAAAAAAGGAAATGCCTAAAGAAATTGTGGAACTCATGGCTGCAGGATGTTGCAGGACCAAGAGAATAAAAAAATAACGAGAAATTAATTGGAAAAAAAGTCCATTGGAAGCCATTTAATAGATCTCTAGCTTTTAGATTTCTAGGAACTGGCAGCATCAGATGACTCAAGGCCATGCAATTGTTGTAAGAAATAGGACATCAGTTATTGGAGACATTGAGACAGGATAGTAGGCTAGAAATTCCTGTAAATGAGCAGCAAAGCAAGAAACGTGCAGAGCTTAGTTAAGTTCTAATAACTTAGTTAAGCATGGCCAGCAAACCTGGGAGCACCAGACCTGGCCAAGTGTCTGTGTCCTGCTCAGACTGATGAAGAGCATGATCTTTTTCTCCTTCCTCTCCTGACTCTGCATTTGTGATGGAAGGAGAATTTTTTTAAGGAAGTGGATGATATTGAGGCTGTTTTGTACAGTTTTTGAAAAGTTCTGTTCATTTAAAATTGTTCATGAAAACACCCCCAAATTCCTTGTTCTTAAGGAGTTCCTCTGCTCTGGATCCGAGTGTCCCAAATCCACCCTGGTGGCCCCCAGCCTTGTGGGATCTGTGGAAATAATCTGTGCAGCTGCATGCACCTGTCCTGTGATCCTTCAAAGTGGTGATTTCAGACAGCCTCCCCCCAGCTATGAGTGTAGATTTTAGGGTGATGTAAAATGTACCTTTCCACTCCCATGGGGTTACACTGGCTTCCAAACTCCTGACCTGGAGCAAGAGCCAAAACAGCTCCTCTGCCCTCCAGTTTGCTTCAACAGAAGCCAACTTCCCTTGCCACTGGATCTGAGTAAGCCTTCAGAGACACGAGTCTGTTTTTGTATTTCTTGGGAACAGTGTGACAGGGCTGCAGAAGAGATGGACTGAAGACATTTTCCCTCCATTATTACAGTTCCTGTCTGCACTATGGATCCTTTATTGCACAATCCCTGCTTGTTCTGCATTCAAAATGTCTCCACGGATGTGGATGCAAATTCCACACATTAGAGCACTGACAGGTACTTAATATGAACAGAGAAAGCCAAGTGAAGATGGAAATCTTCAATCCTTCAGGCATCCATTCCGGCAGTGAAACTGCAAACTGTTACAAATGCCTGTTGACAGTGCAGCTGAATTCCAGGTTCATTCCAGTAAAGAGGCAGGAATTACATTGCTTCTATGGTCTGAGAACAGCCCAGAGGCTGCTTGTGGTGGCACAGCTTGATTAATATGGATTAGGAAGAAACCAGGAAGCCCGTGCTCCACCCAGCTGCAGTTGGCAGCTTTGGCCCAGGCCTGGGTTTGGGGGGGCACACAGATCACGGTGCCACCTGCTCACACAAGGTAATTTTACCTTTATCTCTGGTTGTCCTCAGCACTGGCAATGGGACACAGTCAGTGTGGCACTCAGGGATTGCGTTGTATGGGAAGTTGTTTTAAGTTGTTGTGTGTTTCTTACCTCCATGAAAATAGGAGCCAAATTCATTCCAGGGAGGTTTACACGTGCCCTCCTCACCACTGAGATCTCTCCTCCCTTCCCAGTCTCTGCCTGGCTGTGTGCTTTTCTCCTGACCTGCCACCTGATCAGAGGCAGGATCTGTCCCTTCCTGTCTGTTTGCCCCTGGTGGGACAGCAGAGGAGATGGTGAGTGCTGCTCTGGGGTGCCTGGAGGCTGCCAGGCCACCCCAGGCTCCCAGCACCAGGGCAGGAGCTGCTGTGGTGATGCTCAGGTACCTGCAGGGAAAGGTGTTTGCCAGTGGGACCAGTCTGTCCAGCCTGCTGCCTCTGCACTGGAAGAACTAGTTTAGCTGTGAAACCCCATAACTGAGAACTCTGTGTGTGAACAAGCCCTCAGCTGTCAGTTTTGGGGGGCTTGAGATCCATAACTACAACTTTACCACTGCTGAGGATGGGCTGCTCTGTGGAGGCTGTGCTGTAGCTGAATGAATAACACTGGGTAAAGGCAACGAGGGGAAGAGGCAGCTAGAGTGCAGCAAGTGTTTTGCCCATCAATTACCCCCAATTCTTCATCCAGAAAGATTAAAGGCTGTTTGTTTGCAGTTATGTGTAATGTCATGCTCTGTTTGTCATCTTATCAGCTCTCCTGGGATCACAAGACAGGACTGAATGCTACAGTGCCACCTTTCAGAAAACAGCCTACTAAAACTAATTAATAGTGCACCCTAGTTAACACATGCAAACTTGGCATTATTAGTCTAATTAAAAGGATTTTAACAATCCGAGTTCCCTTCTCTCTCACCCTCACAAATTCCAACATGTGCAAGTCAAGTAAATTAAACCCATTAATCACCATTGGTGCAAATGATATAGGTGCTTGTAATGCAGGCTCCTCTCTGAAGAGAGGGACTAACAGACCTCGTTATGTTTAATTTCATTCCTTAGCAAAGGATAATAAATACAAATTGTAACATCACGATAAAATATTTAATTATTCACGAGTTTGGTAAGAAACATAATTAGCTTACTAGTATGTGTCTTCATTTGGGTGATAATGGATCCAATTTAGGAGCTTAACCGTTTCTGGGTAAAGGCTGAAAATGCGAGGTTTGTCAGGACATTATTGCTTAAATATAGAGAGAATGAGGCCATTTCCACAATCTCCATTACCTCCTGTGGGGAGAGCTGTGTGAACATCCCAGCTCAAAGGTCTGGAAATGTGCCCTGAGAAGCTGGAGCTCTCCTGCCCATGAACAGGCTTGGGCTGAGCTCTTCAGTCTCGTACAGATAAGGAAAGCCAAGGGCTGATAGTGTTACCACAGATGATACTGGAGTAATCCCAGAGAATAATATCTTGGTATTTTAGGCTTAATAATGGTGTACTTTTAATGTGCTGCTTTGGGTTTTGGAGCCAGTTTGAAATTGAGGTGTTTTCATTCAGCTGAATGAATGAGGCACAGTTGTCACAAGGGGTTTAGGTTATGCCCCATTTGCAAAGGGGAATGGGCTGGATGGAGAGCATGCTTGTCCTTCTTACCTCCAGTCCTGGACACAAGCCTGACCATAATGAAAATATCCCAGGAGCTGCTGTGGGTGGGCCTGTGGCTTGCAGAGGTGGTGCTGCTGCAGTCGGGGGTGCAGGAGTTAACCTGATGTAGGAGGCGCCCGAGCTGGCAATTCAGCTGCTGTTTGCTTTTATGGGATCCTAATTTTATTTATTTTATGTTCTCCTTATTGCGCGTATTTAGGTGACAGATGTGTGCGTTCCTTAATCTCTTTCTCATTACCCTGTGAAATTGTAGCTGCGTTTTGACAGCTTTCAGACAAAGATAAAAGAGGAGAGGAGAACTTCAAACACATGGAAATGTGCAGATACCCTGGACTGACTCCTGGTGAGGAGATCACTGAACACAGTTAGAGGAATTAGTTAAGACTGGTGGCCTTTGAGTTCCTGGTGTCTGCCTGCAGATGTGAGGGGAAGCACTGCCCCAGCAGCCATGATCCCAGCTTTTGATTATATATCCTACAGGAGTCAAGGGGGCTTAGGAGTGGATTAATGCTCTGAACAGATTAGTTCAAAATTGTGTTTCCAATGCATTTGCTGCACACCCCCGCACTGTAACCTTTTCTTGAGGAAAGCAAAAACCACCAGGAAACCCAGGATGTCTGAGCACCTGTGTGATGCAGCCAGTACAATTCAAATTTCCTCTGCAAGGTAATTAACAGTGGATTGCTTGGTTTGGCAGAATATACTGTCTTACCACAAAGGGCTTGGGAGCTTTATACCAAAGTGAATAAGAACAAGGCGCTGTTTTTTTCTTCATCTGAATTATTTTGCATTGTTTGCCATACCCTTCTTTACCCTATCACCTTTACTCTATCTTTACCCCCTTCACCATTTCCAATTTAAACAGATTTTCAAAGAAACCCTTAAACCAAATTTTATTATCTCTCTGAAGAAGACATTCGAATTAGTGCAAGAGAGTGTGAATATAATCTTGCAAGCAATGTTATAAATGTGGTGTGCTATTTCTTTCTCCACTAATTCTTCTGAGCAAGATCTACTGCCTTGGTGAGGTTTTTTTTTAAATAAATTAAATATAACATGAACTAGATAGTTGTTCACATGGAGCTAGAGCTGGAGAGGCTCATTAATCACTAGTTTAAATCCCAGAGTATCCAGTCATCCTAATTAATGATTCAGTGCTGAACTTGACTCCAGCAGTGGCAGCAGCACCAGGCTATTGCCCAGCCCAGCTGATGGGCACTGGGTGAGCCAGAGGAAATGGAGCAGCCCTTTGGAGTGGAGAGGCTGAGCTGCTGCCTGGGCAGCTCTGCACCCCCGTGCCAGGCCGTGCTGGCCGCTGGTGGTGCCAAAATCAGCTGTCCCTGTCACCAGACAGCCACGTTGGCAGCAGGTTTGGTGCAGGTTTGGGGCTGAGCTCTACACCCTGCTCCCCAAACAGCAGCAGGCTCCCTGGTACGAAGCAGGGAGGATCCTGCAGCCTAAGCTGGGCATTTCTGTCTCCAGCAGGTGCTCCAGGGACTGTTTAAGTGGAAAGGGCCATATTTATGGGGAGTGAGGGTTTCTAGCCCCCTGGATTCCTGGGAAGCTGCTGGCTAAGGGGCTCCTCTCAGCAGAGGGGCAGGGCCTCAGGGAAGAAGCCATGACAATTGATGGTGCCTGAGGTCTCCCCTGAATCCTGCCTGGGGTCCTGGTGCTCCATGCACAGGAGCAGAGCAGCTTTTGTGCAACCAGTGCATAATTAAATTGTGGAACTGAAGCTCGCTCTTGCAATAGGAAAATCATAAATCATAATCCCATTATTCAAATGAATTTACCTACTCTTTAGGGTTCCATTTGTTCTATATTTCATTTATCTGTGTTTCTAAGACAAATAATTCACACTGTTCCAGTGCTTTTTTTTTAATGTAATGTTCTAGCATGTAAATTTTTTGCATTCCTCACAAAGTCCAGGGAGGAGACGTTGTCTTTTGGTTTTGTTGTAGGACTTTATTATATATTGGCAAGAAAGTCCCCTAGGAAAGTGTTTCATCCTGCCTTGGAGAATGAGGGACATGCTCAGGCCCTAGATTAGCAAAGCAACAAATTACCAACTCCTTTGCTTTTCTGCAGCCCTGCTGCCTGGAAGTTAATTAATTAGGTGGTCTTGAAGGGCTGAACTTTGCTGACTTTGGGGATAGAAGAGGTTTTGTTCCTCTTTTGTTTTGTTACAGGCAAATTTGTACAGGGCAAAGTGAGCCTGAACTCACTCTCAGCACATGGAAAATCTGCATAAAATGAGTTTTGCAGTTGCATCATTATTTTAGACTTTAAGTTTTTCTCAACTGTCCTTATAATTAATTTAACCACAAGAGCTCTTAGAGCTCTACTTGCCTAATTCTTAACAAAGAATCTGGGGTTTACAGCAGCAAATAATTTTTATTCTTGTTGATTGTTAGCCTGGCTAGTGGAAGCTGGGAAATTTTAGCATATGTAATTTGAATTATTTCATGAAACATTTAACAAGAGCCTATTTAATTCTTCACTAAGGCAAGTTGATATAAGAAGGATGATGTTATGGTTAATGTAAATCATAATTATTACCAGGTGCATCACTGAACTGGGAAATTGTGCTAAAAATGTAAGTTTTGCTCCATTTCATACTGAAAAATTACTTTGCAGCCTGACAGCCATTAATCTCTGTTACAGGAATGTTATTCTTTATTTTGGTGAATTACAGAGGTAAGGCATAACAAGGCATAAATTATCAGGCCACAGGAGTCCACTTTGCTGAGCTGAGCTGGGCTCAAGCAAGCCCTGGTGATGAGAAGGACCAAACCACCCACACCCCATGTCCCCAGCCCATGCTGCCCACCCTGGGGGCACCTCAGCTCCACACAGAGCCAAACCTTCAGCAGCTCTGCTCCCCAGAACTTTTCTTTTGGACACACCTAAAATGCTTTGCCAGGCCAGAATCCCATCTTTGTAGCTCCCCTGAGGCTGTACCCTGGAGAGATTTGTGTGCTGGGTGCTCTTCTTCTGTTTGCTAAATCCTCCCTAAAAATAGGCTGTCTCCTAAAAGAGGGCTCCATGAAGAATTTAATCCAACAGCTTCATTCTAAAGCAGGATGGGTGATCTGTGATTGGTACTCAGCTCTGAAGGGGGGATGCAAAACTCTTTTGTTTTATTTGTTCCCAGGGGGTGAATTTGCTATTCCATGGAGTTTGAAGTACATCCTAATTTGTAATGAAGATGCTTTTCCAGAAGTGATTCTCTCTCTGTTGGGCTTGGCTGGGGAAGCAGCAAGGGCAGTAGGGCTCTAAAAGTACTCTGTGTAGTAAGGTCTGTTCTGCTAGTAGGGAGAGTACTTGTACAGGGAATTTTTATCAGAAAATACCTAAACTTCCTCAGAGCAAAGTGCTGCTCACCTCAGTTTATGCCATAACATCAGAAATATAGAGTCCTAGTATTTTGTGCTTTATAAGCAGAAGAGACAACTAAACATGAGTTTCCAAGCAGTGAATTATTCAATAGGAGTGTGTAGGTTTTTGAGATGATTCTCCACAAGGCTTTTCATCTGAAGGCTTCCACTGAAGTAGTTTTGGTTGACCCTGCTCTATTTACTGTGAATCCAGCTTCCAGGCTACTGATTCCATGAATGGTATGAAATTCAGAATACACTTCACTTTTTTGATAGTTATGTCTTTCTGCACACAAATGATAACACTTCTCTTCCTCTCACTTTTGGCAGCTATTCCAAATCAGTGTAATCATTGTCACTCTTCACAGTAGTGTTTTAAAAACAGCACAGGACTGTCTATCAGCACACCATCACCTGCCACACAGCACTTAAACCTGAGGAGGTGAATCTCAGTGCCCCCTCTGAAATGCCTGTATCTCCCATTTTGTTGAAGCTCCTTATACTCTAATCACTGCCCAAAAGCCCTGAGAGCCCCTCTAAAGCTTTTTATTGATTGTGCAAATAATATTTCTCAGTAGAATTTTTATTAAATCCACCCTCACGTTTGTTCTGCACGCTTCATCCTTGACACCTTCCCAGGACAGGATGAGCAGTTTTGATAACATAACTGAAGGATAGACCAGAGCAAAGTCTGCCTGCCTTTAGTGACCATTTGCAATTTTGGCTGTCATCCTCAGGCTGCCAGGGAAAGGAGTTGGACTGGACACATCAACATCTCTGGTCTCCTCACTTGCAAAGTGCAATATTGAAAGTGTTAGAAGTGCACAGCAAAGCTGAAGTTCAGCCTGTGAAAATGATGATAACAGCAAATGGGAAAGCATTTAATACAAGATGTGTTGGTCAGGTTGACAGCACTGTGAGAGTCTTGCCAAGGCTGAAATGTGTGCCCTGACAGCACAGAGTCAGCAGGAAAGTCCTGAGGCAGCTGATGATTCTGTTCCAAGAAATGGCTCAACAGATGCAACTCCTGTTGCATTCAGGGTTTGCTGCAAGCATGTGACAGCAACGTGGAGCTGCCCTTTACCTCAGCAAGGCAAGAAGTGAAATTAAATACATCTGCCTAAAGTTGGTGCTCAGCCCAAATGATGCTCACAGGCTCATTAGGAACTAACCTGATTAAATTTGGTTTGCCTAGGAATGCAATTCTGGGCAGCTAGCTACAAATGATCGCTGAAAAATTAGTGGCATTTTCCATGCCTTAGCATCTGGCATTTTGTTCTACAGAAAGCTTATTTCTCCTGGAAAATGTTGAAGTGAAAGTGGTTTTAGTAGGACCATTGCCTGCACCACAAACATTTCTCTATCTGCCATTTTCTGGGCTCTTAAAAGAAATGTAGTGTCTCAGCCAGAAAGAACAGATGTGAGGAGATTGCAAAATGGATGCCAAGCATCATGAATTAACTCTGCTGGTCAGATGTTCAACACCCCTGGATGATTGTGTGCTAATCTAAGAGTAGAGTAAATCAATCATTATCCAGGCTTGGGATATCTAGGTAGACCATAGGAAGTCTCTTGATTAATATGCACATCCTCACCTAGATGATGCTTAGCTCTGCAATTCATGGTTAAACTGGAGGCAGAAAGAATTGCTTTTTAATAACCTTGATAATAACCCTTCTGATAGCTCCATTTAGGCATCATTATTGAATAATAGCCTGTGCATGTCATCGAGTCACTCTGACATTAGAACAGAAAATACACAAATATCCTGGTCATGCCACTGATCAAAACAAGAGACATATCCTCTTCTGGGGCAAATTAACACCGTTCCCCTGGTATTAACAGAATGGAGTAGAATTTCTAAGTAGACATCAAGGCAAAATAGTGCTTAAAATTTTGATGCAGTGTGTAAAAGATTTTATAGATTCTTTAAAAATCTTTAATTGTTTCTCTGCTGTCATTCTGGCATTGCAGCATCAAAACTTGTGCTCAGTGGGTTTGGGATAGACTCAAATGTCCAGATGGATGAGCACCAGAGCTGGGGGAAGCTGAGCCACTGCAGACCACCAAGCTGTGAGGAGATAATCAGGGATGTTACAGGGTGCTGAACCAAAGTTGCACGTCCCCATGATTTACAGAGCCATTTATCACAGCTGCTCTTGTGGCAAAGGAAAGCAAGTC
This sequence comes from Promerops cafer, assembly GCA_013398275.1. Taxonomy (NCBI): domain Eukaryota; kingdom Metazoa; phylum Chordata; class Aves; order Passeriformes; family Nectariniidae; genus Promerops; species Promerops cafer. Next base: position 2,131,903 of record VZSE01011740.1, on the reverse strand, counting down.
TGGGGAGATGTGGTGTACACACACACAGAAATCCAAAAGTTGGTGTTCCTGCACCACTTGGAACACCTTACAGAGGGAGGAGATGTGCTCATGGCTGGAATTTGCTGCCATCAGCTCACAAGTGCCAGCATCAGTCACACCACAGTGAATTACATCAACTGCTCATTATCTGCTCCATGACATCCTGCATCTGAGCTTGCTCCCACCCTGGAATATCTCTGCTGGTTTCACTGGGAGCAAGGCTGTGTCCAGCACTGATACTCTGCACACTTAGCATAACTTCAGCCATGCATGGCACGTGAAATACTCATTTCATTGAGGCTTTTGTTTGTTTTTTCTTCCATTAAACCAATTACTAGCTAATCATTTTGTATAAAATAACACAGTATGACACTAAAAGATCTGATCCGTGCGAGCCCTTCATGTATAACAGCTTTGGTTTAATTTCATTTGTAGGATTAACAAACAAACAAATTTAACAGCATAACTGGGATTAATGAAAACAAAAATGAAGGCAAATCGTTGTCACCCATGTTCAAGCAGTGTTAAATTATATAAGTTTTGTTTAAATTTTCAGCTCTGGTGGCATGGACCCAAGAGGAATCTTCAAGTCAGATAGGCAGCAAAGAGAACTAGAATGATAGAAGTCCTTCACGACTTGCTGGTACTGGTACTTTGGAAATGCCAGTGCAAAACTCCCTAAAGAAGCAAATCCCAGTCTAAGTAAATCAAAGATGTAAACTGAAAGGTGCCTATAAATCACAGCACCCTTTCATAACCCCATTCATTTGTGAACAATATCTGAGGGCCCCTGTATTAACGAGCTGAGGTGAACAGCTCTGTGGACAAATCTGTATTAGCTGCCAAGAAAATATGATTTATCCTAAAACTCTGCAACACAGAAAACTGATGCTCTCTCCCAGGTGGCTTTTTTTCCCCATCCCTACTACTTATGGCAGAAAGGAATATTTAGAACTGCCTGACAAGCCAATTAACTGTCAATTAGCTGGTTGATGTGCCCAGCTCTGATCACTGTGCAGCTGCACAGACTGTGGCAGGCCTGGAACCAGGGGCTCACTTTTAGCTTGTACCTTCCTGCCCTGCTTCCTCCAAAGTGGGTGTCAGGATTCATCCAGGAGCAGAAACAAATTTCAGTGAAGAAGGCCCCCCTGGGCTTTGCACTTGCACTGCCCCCTCAGCCTTGTGTTTGGGTGGATTCAGAAGGATTTTTGCTTCTCTAAGTTTTACTTGGCCAAACTTCAGAACCCATGGTAGCAAGAGTGAGGAGGATTTCAGCATGAACCCATCACTGCTTACTGGGTTGGGGGATTTTGTTCTATTACCTCTAGTAATGCTTAGTTACATTTATTTCCAACAGTGCTGAGGCAAAGTAACACAGTTTGCTGTAAAAAAACCCAAGAATTTGGATTTTCTAAAATAGAGTACCTCGAGTTCTTTATTTATCTTCTCCTGTGAATACATAGTCAGAGCTTCTTCTTAAGCATTGGTTATACATTACAGATTTCTTATTCCCTATATCAGTAGCTGTTTATTCAGCTACCCTGTAGAAGGAAAAGGGTTACAAACCTGCTAGTATTAGCATCACATGACCTAAATATACTCCTTTTTAGCTCCCTCTCTCTCAATGGAAGCTGACTTCTAATTTTCAAGCTTCATGCCTTCAAACAGCCAGATGATACCCATTTGTCTGCATGCTGGCATTGTTCAATAGCTAAAATAATTTTTCTTCTTCTCTAGGACTTGTTTCCATTCAATTTAAAATTTTCCATGGTTTAAACCAGTATTTGCTGCATTAATTTTTTTCCACATTTCCTAACGCTTCTCTTTAAAGGTAAAGATAAAAATGAATCCTTCTTAACACTGAGTGGGTCTCTTCTCTCACTTATTAGTGTGATGGTTTTGAGGTGCTGATAGAGGGCAGTTAATCCTTATGGGAAATGGAGAGGGAGATTCCCTCTGCATGTCCCTGGGTCTGCCCCAGTTTTCCCTCCCTTTCTGCAGTGTCTGATGGGGCTGTTTTGCAAAGCAGTTGTGTGGCACCCACAGTAACTGTAAAATGCAGCTAAGTCAACAACTTGAAGCTGTGTCTGTGCATTGTTTTCAAAGCAATATTGGATTTTAAACTCCTATCTCCAGATGTTAATCCTTAATGGGAGCAAAGATGGAGCTTGGCTTCCACAACTCAATTTGCAAAATAGCAGCCACGTGTTTCCTTCAGCCCCTCGTTGCTTTTATCACATAAAACGCAAAATTACAATTCCCTTGCTTAATTTTTTCTCCTATTCAGTCTTCCCATTTAAAAGAGTTATCATCCAAAAAGCCATTAAATAATGGGTTTGTCTCTTACACAAAGTCTTACTGCAAAGGGTTGCAACTCAGAGGGTTGAGATGAGGTTCATTATGAGTTTAAATTTTTGGTCCATTTTGACTTCTAGAGGCCAGATTCTTACCTAGTGGGGACTAGGCCAGCTTTCAGTACACCCTGAGGCTGTTGTGGTATGTGCTGGCCATCCACACCTGCCCTGCTGTTCTGGGCAGCAGAAGACAACTTGTAGTCCTACATGTAGTCATCACATTATGTGTGATTTTGCACAGAGCTGCAGAAAGACAAAATCTCTTTTTATTTCCGTGCTTTCGTTTTAGAGGATTTTCAAATTTCAATTAGTCTGTGCCATGAGAAATGAGCACCAGTGAATATGCAGGTGTCTAGTTCAGCCCTACAAGGAGGAACACCTAAAGTTCATCCCCTCATTTGTTTGTGTGTGCCTGGGAAAAAAATTGCTTTTCTGGCAGCTGTTGAATTGGAGGGAAAAAGGATTTATTAAAGGTAGTAAGCAAGAAATTTGGAGAGGATGGAGAAAACTATGCAGCACTCAAGGGGAAATGCTTCATCAATCCATTCTGCAGCTTTTTGGGGTAACAGGGAAGAGCAGTTGGATGAAGATGGTGGGTATTTAATCCATCTCCCTCTGCGGGGCTGGCCGTCCCAGTGTCAGGGTGGCAGCAGGGACGGGCGCGCTGCCATCGCCAGCGCGGTGGCTCACTCGCCGTGTGCCAGACAGGACATCTGCTCTGGCTGGACGGGAGGCAGAAACCCCTCACTGCCATTCCTCCTGCATTGGTTTCCTTTAGGGAAGATCTGAATTTCCCTCAGTTTCTCCAGGGCCTGGGGAAACTACAGGGAAAGCAGAACGAGGCACATCTGGAGCGGTGCAGCAGCTGGGAAGCGCCCGATGCTGCAGGGGATGCTGGTGAATGGCTGTGACCTTTTCAGTATTCCAGATTGTGATTGATTGGCCATTCCCCCTCTTTCCCATGCTGTAAACAGGGGAGCTGTGAAATAGGTGGCAAAAATAAACACAGACTTACGTAGGGTAAGACAAATTTATATTGAATTTATGAGAGAGAAAATTTTGCTAACTCATTCTACCCATAAAAATTATAAAGAGGAAAGAAAGTGACATAAAATCAATCCATTTCCATGACAAAGCTTATTATGAAAAGAGAAAATATAGTCCCATACTAACTTGTTCTCATTACTGTTCTAAGATTTATCATGTCAGGTGCAATGTGCAAGGGAGGAAAGGAAAACCTTCCTTGCCCTTACCTTAAAAAAAAAACCAACAGACAAAATAAGCCAAACCATCCTCATCATGTCCAGTGAGTATATATTCTGTCAAGCCTCACAAGGGGCACGATTAACTCAAAGGTGTGACTTTGAGGAGCCCTTCCAGGCTGGATTCTGCAGGGCAGGGCAGGTCACCCTGTCACTACCAAACCAGCTCTTCCCTCGGTGTCAGTGAAAACTGGCACTCTGGAAGGAAGATGCTGCTTGAGGGCTTGACCAAGATGAAGGAAACCCCAGTTAACACCCCTTAGCTGGTGGGAACAGGATTTGGAGTGGGAAAGAGCTGATGGAAAAAATACCAGAGCTGGGAAAGGGAATTGCCATGCTCAGGCCAGCCCCAAGGTCAGTCTGACTGCTGCATTTTAGCTGCAGTTCTCATTCTCATCTCAGCATAAGCACAGCAACAAGTTTAGGATAGAAGCCCAAAGCTGCCTTTGCAGATGGACTCGTTGCTGCATTTGCCATGCAAGCCCACAGCCCTGGCTCTGAGGGGCCATTCCAGAGTCTGGTCTCATCCTCTCATGCATTGTTCCTCGTGTACTGCTGAACAGATGCAGTTCATTTTGGAGCTGACATCTGGTGCTGTCAGAGTACATAACTGGTGCTGATTTGCAATGCCAGCTGAATACTCTGACCTTTTTGGTGCATTTATAGGAGATGATAGTCTGTGTGTGCTCCATGGATACACCAGGCAGTGCGTGGTGCGTGTGTTTGTTTGCAGGGATGACAAGGAAGAAGCAAATACACAAAACAAAGCCTGCCAGATCTGGCCAGAGTAAAACCTCACTGGTCAGCTGAGGAAGGGAAGAGATGACAGATAAATGGAGGGTGTGATGCTCTGATAAACACAGGCATTTCCTTAAATCAGCATTACAAACATTGCTTCTCAATTCAATCCGTCTTCTCCTTATCCATGCAGATAACATTCCCAGCCATCTCCTCTTACCTGTGGAAGATGGCACAGAAATACTGTGGTGCTTTAATTGGATGTTGCCTTCATCATCCCAAAATCTGGGAGAGCACTATGAGGTATCATGGAGGCTGGAACAAAAATTCAGGGATAACCATACTTCACATCATAAAATGGACCCTGAGCTATCCCTGAAGCCTAACCTAGCATGACTTGAGTGGGAATTTTATCTGGGGCAATGCAGCACGCTGTAGCAAGAACAGCTCCAGTCTGGAAGTAGGGGCTCTCAGGACAGGTTAGGCTTGTTTTCCTGCACATTTTTCTGGGATTTATATTGTTGTATGGCTGTAGTTGATTAAGGTTTTTGGTTTGCTTATTTTGTCTCAGTTTTCGGCGTGGCCAGACTGGGACCTGGGGAATGGAGAGAGAGGCTCTTTAGAGATATGCTTTGCTTTACTTGGCTGTTGGCATCCAGCTCTCACCCACCCCAAAAACTGTTGGCACAGGGAAATGTAGGATCCAACAGTGCAGACCCTGAGCTCTCAGCTGAGAAGGGCACCTGGTGCACTTGTAAAGTGTGAAATGAAGAGGGAGGGGGGAGAGGTCAGGACCTCTCCTCTTCAAATCCTCAGTGTCACACCCTGCTGGGAAGGAGTTGTGCATCCTCAGCTCTGCTTTGAACTTGCCCTGTGTTTGCAATGGCATCAAGTGGAAAAGCTGAGTGATCACAGGGCTGGGTGGAACAGCAGAGCAGCATCCACAGTGTCAGTGCAGGTACAAGTGAGGTACAAATGTTTAACTGCCCAGAGGCTTGAGCACTAAGTGACATGGTTTAGGGAGAATTGAACACAGCTGTCCAAAGCCACAGGTTAAAGCATCCTTCCTCCATACAGAATCAGGGTCTCAAACCTGTCTGAAGACCAGCACCTGCCCACTGAAGGGCAAAACCTTCTGCTTGGGTCCTTCACATGCTTGAGTCCTCGAGCCTAAAAGAGACAGTGTGTTTCTTGCACTGGCCTTGAGATCTCTGTCTAAAAGTCAGAAGTAAAAGCTCTCTCCTTACAAAACCTGCTCAGAAAAGTTGAATTTTAGATGAGGCATTCCTTCAGCAGAGGGACTAATAGAAGCTGATTTCTTCCAGTTGTACTCTGCAGTTTGATTTTCTGGTGCCAGGAAGGAGCAGGCTCCAGGTGAACATTTTCCTGGGGTTTGGGTGCTGATAACATCTTTTCCTGTGTGGATTCCTTCATATCTGAGTAAGGATGAGGTCTGGCTGCAGCCTTTCCACCAGTGGGAATAGCAGTGCCTGCTTTCATGACAGCCAGGGGTTCTCAGGCCTTTAAAATTGTTGTTCCCTTTAAAAGTTCATGCAGACAGCCCCATGGATTAAAAAATTACCCATGAGGAACAGACATGGAGGCATAGAGGTACGTGGAGTACGAGTGTGTGAACCTCCCTTGCTTGGGAAAATAGGCTAAAAAATAATAAAATGCAGAAGCCTTGTTCTTATCCCAGCTGAACAGTTCTCCCTGGCATATTCTATTAAGTCACTTCTGTTCACTTAGGTTTTGCATTACTGGCTCTCCTTTCCACAAATGACCTTTTTCATACCAGCCTCTGCAGAAGTATTGCCATTCTTCATTTAGAAATTTGCTAAAGTGTGTTTGCAGAAGCCCTAGACCCTTTTTCTGATGAATCTTCCCTTTTTGGGGAAAGGAGTAAAAAATTATGTTACTGACTTTTCTTTACATTTAACAGGATCTTTTTGCAAGTTGAATATCATACCATTGACTCTGGATAGGAATAGGTCTTCCTGTTCTGTGTCAGTGTTTATTCAGCCATTTCTCAGGTACCTCTGTAATGGTATTTATAGCACATTTTTTGTGGGAAAACCTCACTTTATCATTCCACATAAAACATAACTGAGAAACTGAAAGAATATTATTAAAGCACTTAAGAGGACAAGGATAAGTTAATAGAATGAAGCACTTGGTGTCCTATATTTTGATGAGAGAGAACAAAATCCATCCTTTATTCAGCCATATTGCAGTTGGTTTTTATCTTTTGGGGTGTATCAGGTTTAGTCTTTCAGGCAGAGCACCACTGTCTCCCCACAGAGCAGGGAGGGAGCAGGGCTCTGATGGCCAGCAGAGATGAATTAATTGAGTGTCCTGCTGCTCTACCCCACCATGGCCATAGGAGAGAACAGGAAGAAAACAAGATTTAGCTTGACTTCCCTCCTGGTTTTATAAAAGGTTGGTTCAATGTACACAAAACACTTGCTATGTGCAGTTATTTCCTGCCCCTGTAGTGATACCCATTACTTAGGTCATGAGGACTTTTTGGTGTAGGATTTTAACTGCTGCATGAAAAAGCTACTAAAGCTTTACCACTAAAGTGGATTTTGCAGGCACTCTGTTGCTTACCCTTGCAATGTAGTTAGTACCTAAGCCTTGGTAATTCATAACATCTCCTGGTGCACTGAGCACTGATGCCCACCAGTGCTTTGTGATCCCATTCATGTCCTAAGGGCAGATGAATGAAATCATGCAGCTGCAAGGAGTTCATCCAGCAGCTCCTGTTCAACCCCAGCACAACCCCTATTTCATGCCTGTCAAGGGTCTGCAAGAGCAGAGCTTTAGCTGATGATTTCCATCTTTGAGATGGCACATTTTAGACTTAGGAGCCCATGCCTGATTTCAGCTTGCTTCCTTCTTTAAAACCTGGCTCCCGGAAGTCTCCTCAGTTGCATCTTGTGCTGGGATCATGCCAGACACCTCGTGGACTCCCTGCTCCCCGTGGCTGTGCACGGAGTTTGGAAACATTGCTGGCTGTCCCCATGAATCACTGCTGTCCATCCCCTCTGAGTGTGCCCACAGTGGGTTTTTGTTCTCCCAGCATCTGGCTCGTGCCTCACAGCACTGAGCAGATGTCTGAGCCAGGGTACCCTGAGGCACCACATTCAGCTCTTCCACCTAATGCTCTACTGTTGCATATAGCTAAAACCTTACAAAGGGAAGGCCTTGTAAAATCATGGCTCGGGCCTGTTACTTGGCTAAGTAGAAGAGGACTATTACGTGTTGGCCACTGTTGGTGCTGCAGCTGATTGAGGACCTCAGCCCAGGAGCAGGGAAGTGGCAGCAAGAACCCCCACTCAGCTCAGCAGACGTAGGTGTGCAGGAGGACTGGCTCAGCCTGGGCTGCCAAAAGCCACAGCTGACTCAAAACAAATCTCTTTTGTTCTCCCTCCTTGTTTCATGCAGTAAATAAAAATAAATCCTCCAAGGACCAGAGCATTTAGGCTTAGCGTGTTCCTGTTTGCTCAGAGCATATCAGTCTGTTGTTCTTCCTGGCTAATCAGATAGAGTGGAAACTAAAACAATCTAAATTTGTTGTTCCGTTTTATTCTATACATAATCACTGCTTTGCGTTTGCTTCTAAATAGCTGCATGAATACACATTAAATGCAGGGACACCTCTTCTGGGACTCAGTTCAGTGTTTCCTGGTTATTTTCTCACTTCGAAAGAGATTGGGTTCTCAGATATTGTCACATTTCTTGTAAAATCCTCTGTACTGTGTATAATGGATATTGTAATGCTGGGCTCATTCTTGTCCTCTGCAGGCATCAGGGAGCTGGTGACACTAAATGAATGTGGAAGAATAGCATGTGCCCACATACCAAGTGTGAAGGCAGAAAAGAGCTCTCACTCTGGGCAGACATGAAGGTTATTTGGGACTGACATTTCTTGCAGTGGTCCCCCTTCACCCAGCCTTCTGTCCTTGCACTCTGACTGTCGAACTCTCACCCCAGTCTGCAGGGATCCCTTTGGGTTAGTGGTTCGTGGTTCCTGCAGAGCTGCTGGCTCCTCTTTCAGCCTGGTTTCCATCACCCAGGACATGTGCTGTCACTTTTGGCTTTTCAAAGAGCCTTCCTGCTCATCACAAGCCTAATGGCACTTCAGGCTTTCAAGACTGAGGTGTAAATACAGGTCTCAGAATCTGAATTTTTGACTGGCCAATAACTCTCCCTCCAGTACAAAAAGAGATATTTAATGCTGTATACACTGATGGCCACCTCTAGAAAACTGAGCACTGCAACCTCTGCAGAATTCATAAACTAATTTTGGCCACCTTCCAGTGCCTTCTGAATTTGTTTCCCAGAGATGGGCAGGAGGAGGAATATTCTCAGCCCCTGAGGACAGTGGCTTTCAAATTCACCCATTCAGAGTTGCACAGCATTATTCCGAGAGCAGCAGTGATCTCAGGCAGGCTCACCCCCAGGGGCTGACACATCTGGCCAGCTCAGAGCTGGAGGAGACTGAGCCCACATCTGTCCTCAGTGTACCACTCAGTCACATTGGTTTTTTAGCTTTCATTTTCAGTTCTTTTCATTTTAGTGGAGAATCACAAGAGCTCTTCAGTTCACACCATCACAAGGTCTCAACAGTTTAAGCCAACCCACGGGTAGGTTTTTGCAGCATGGCACAATGAAAACATTTTCCCAGAAAGGGCTGTAATTAGTTAAAAATATCTATTGCAGTTTAACCATTTCACTCTAATAGTGAGGCGTGTGTCCAAAACACGTGCACATCAGGTGAGATGCACATATGAACATAAACATGATTTGGTAAAGAGCTGGGACAAATCCTGAGGGTGAACACAGCTCTGCCTGAGACAAACATGTAACTGAGGTTCTGTAACACAAGGATGAAGCTGAAGCCCAGGCCTTGGTATTTTGCATGCTTTGGTATGCCAGGTGCTCCTCACATCTATGCCACAATTTGTCACAGCTGGTTACATCCTCACATCATGTCCAATACGTTTCCCAGGCGCAAAATGAAGGATGATCAGAGAAGTTCTGAAATACCTGACATGGGGAAAGTGGGAGATTAATTGCAGCATTAAGGCTGAGCGTGGCACAGAGTGGGAGCTGGAAGAGCTCTGCCCCAGGGGAAGCATCTGCAGAGTTGCTCCTTGTAGAGGACCAGTGTACAGCACTTTGACATTTTGGTTACTGAGCAGTGTGATATCATTGCCCCCAGCACCCCAGGGTAAAAATGAACTGATGTGGGCATGGGGTGGGATGGAGGATGGATGCCCACCAGCCCTGCCCTGAGAGAAGTGCTGGGCTTGTCCTGCTGCCCATTGCCTCCAATCTCAGAGACCATGTAGCAGGTTGGGATGGGAGAGCCTTTGCAGAAAAGCAAAATATCCTTCTCCTTTTTCTGTTTTTATCCCCCCCTCCCAGATCCGTGTGTATCTTAGGATGGAAAATGTCAGGCATAGCGTTAAGACGGTCCTCTCTCAGCAGATGGGAGTCGGGGGGAAAACAAAACTCTAAAAGTTTATAGCAGAGAATAGTATAAAAAAGCAGCTAAAGCAAAGCAAGCAGCCTTGGGGACAGAGGCAGTTCGGCATCTCCGCCGCAGAGAGATGCACACGCTCCCTCTGCAGGCAAATGCTCCTCTCGTGCTGCCGGCTAATTAACCTCAGCCAAGCCGAAAGTTGTGGAGGAAAGCACGGGGGGATGTGGGAACGCTCGGGGAGGAGCCGCGCGGTGCCGAGCGGGGCGGGCTGTGAGCATCCCGCGGGCCCGGCGGGACGGGCGCGGGGCAAGGCTGATCTCTAGCGGTGCGCTGCGGCTGCGCGGCTCAAAACCTGCCCAGATTGTTCTCTTTTTCGCTTTCAAGTAACACATCAGAATGTGTTTTCTCCACTACGTGCATCTCTCGGAGCAGCGCTCCTCTAGAGTGCTGGGCTTCTTGACAAAGTTTGTTTGGGTAAGAAAGGAAAGTATTGATTTTTCGATCTTTCTAGAATTTTTCAAATCGTTGTTCAAAGAGATTGTTTCTCTTTATTCTCTGCTGAATAGTTGTTTTCTGTTTTCTTCCCTGTCATGTCCAATCTAGTTCTTCCTATGACTGATGGAAGGAGAAAAGGTGGAGAAAGGAGAAGTAAATGCCAGACTTGACATATTTTCTCTTTTGTTTTAAATGGTTTTCATCCTAGTTCCAACCAAAAAATAAGTGATGGTCCTTCCTGCATCATATTTGCAGGGCTATTAACAAGAAGAAAAAAAAGATACATTATTTCTTTGGAATAAAAAGGGTGATTCCTCTCCAATAGGAAAATACAGTTCCACATTAAGCAAAGTGCACACTTGTGCCATCAGCAAAGGGGCTCTTGCTCAGATGGGCACCAGTGAGTGCCTGGTTTGAGCTTTCTTGTTTCTAAATCAGCCTCTGGAAAGGCAGTTGGGAAATACAGGTGCCTTTTAGCCACCACTCATAGGAATTAGGAGGAAAGAAGAAAGCCAAAGCACATTTCAAAATAGACCAAAATGATGAGCATTATGTACTTTGAAGGGCTATATAATGTAAGATTTTTCAGGTAAGTCATGTCTCTCTGGGCTCTTCCATGGGATGAGTGATGTTTCCCATGCAGGGTTTGCTTTTCCCCCTGCAGTGCAGGCAGGACAGGCTGTGCTTCCCCTCGAAGGGGGCACCAAAGTGGCTCTTTGTCCTCTGTCCCCCATCCAGGTAAGGCTGCTGTACTCCCTCATTTGGAGATCACAGTGATGGAAGACACACTTAAAAGCCTTCCTACTTATTTGTATAAATATCTATATAAATAAATATATAAATAGTTATATAGCTGCTGCAGAGCACTGACATGTTACTTGTTACAGGCTCCTGCTTTTCTACATTTTCCTGCCCATATTGAAGTCATAATGTCATGGCCTGCATATTAAAGTAGGATGTCTGGGAAATGCAGAATACAACCTGTAGGTAAGTGTTTGAAGGTCCCAAGCATTCTCTGCTGCTCTAGGGAGCACAGAGAGGGTAGGAGCCACCAGCCCAGCAGAGTGTGGGGCTCATGGATGTGCAGAAAATCTGCAGCTGAAGTGATAATGGATCAAAACCAAGGACCCAGTGATGTCTCAGCAACAACAGGATGTTGTTAGAGCCACTAGAAAGCTCTAGAAACAGCCTGCACAGGTAGGACTGTCTGTCACATTCACACACACACACACACACATATATATATATATGTGTGAGTGTGTGTGTATACATATGTGTATATATATGGTGTCTTGTCTGCATGCAGCACATGCACAGGTGTGTGTGCAGTGTTCAGACACATCTGCACATCTGGATGCTCTGCACACTGGCCACAGTTGTCCTAACTGGATACCTGGGGCCTGGGCTCACGGCTTAAAGTGGCACTGAAGCAAGAGCTGGTGCAGGCCATGTCCCTGGTGCTGCCCAGCAGCTTTGTCCCCTCCTGCACGGCCTCTTGGAACCCACACTCACATGGCTGTCACATTATGCAAAGCAGGAGAAAAGGCTGCTGCTCTCAGCAGTGCTCACAAACTGAGTGTGTCGAGGGCAAAGCCCTGCTCTGCTCATGTGCTCACTGTCATTCCTCAGAGGTAAAGGCTGCTGCTAAATCAGCCCCAAATCGGTTCTCCAAACAGTGCTTAACTGCTTACATGCTCAGAAGTAAACCACGTTCAGCTGCCTTTAATGCTTTTCCATCTTTATTTTTATGCATTAGGATCAATTTCATGAACTTTCCTAGGTAAGATGATTGCCATCGGCAGGAAGAATGTAGTAAATTAATTATAGATGCGTGTTAAATTACTTTCATTACAACTCTGAGTTCTGGGAGGGAGTTGTGTGAGCAGGATGACTGATGAAACAGTGTTTTTACATATTCCCCCAGTAATGGATATTTTTACTTGGCTGGCAGTGTTGTTTCTCAGCTCAGAGAAGCTGCAGTTACACATTTCAGAAAATGGAGGTTCACTCTAAAATTGATCTCCAAAGATGGCCAGAAAACTGTGGCTAAGACAGCCTGGCTGGAGCACAAGCTGTCTGTTCAGGGCCTTGGTGATGCACAAAGGTGAACTGAGGGAGGATTCACCCTGTTTACACCAGACACACCCAAATCCAAGGGAGTCACTTGCATCTGGGGTGTTGTTCCTACACACTGGCAAAGGCGTAACAGCCAAGACAAAAGTTAACACGAGTGGAAAGTTATTTTCCATATTCACCTTATAACAACCTTGGTGCAGGGTATTTTCTAGGGATTAATGGTCAGGCCAGTTTAATAGCTCTCTGCTGAACTTCAGGCTATCAGCTTTCCACAGCGTATCATTAATCCCTGGAAAATATCTAGGTTCATAGCAGATATGAGTGAAAAATAATACACATGTGAAGGTAAGTATAGTGTTATATATACTGGGATTGGTGAAGGTAAGTGTTTAATCATGTCCTGGCCCTAATTGCTAACTCCAGATGCACTTCAGAATACAAGTAAATGAGGTACAGCTTAGTTACACTGTAATTACAAAGCAGCTTCACTGCACTTCTATTTATATGGTGTATAATTACTATCTTCTCTGGCTGAAAGCTGAAATCATAATATCATTGTTCCTCATGTTTCATACTGAAATGTGCTACAAAATACTATATTTTGAAGGATTTCTGTAACAGGTAAGTCAGAAGACAAATACCTACTCAGTAAGCTAATTCTATTTATTTCTAGCCACTGCAGTCACAGACTTTTTTGATTTAAGAAAACAAATAGTCTAAAGAAATAAGAAATACGACTCAACATACATCATGTTCCAGGTCATGAGCTGTGAACAAATTTTATTACATGGTTTGTCTTGCCTGGAAGAGTGGAAGGTGGAGCCCAGACATGGAGAGCAACCTGTGTTCCCTCCCCAGTCCCTGGCTGTGGTCTGGGGGTGGTGGTGAAAACCCTTCCCTCCCTTCTCACTTCCCGTAGTGACTGGCACCTCTGGGATCTAACGTGCACCGTCAAAGATGCTTTGAGGATCCCTTCTGATACCAGATTTGAGTGACTCAATCTTTTAACACATCAGTCCAGACATCACAGAGGAATGCAGCCCTGCATCCCAGCCTTCAGCAGGTGGATTTCCCTTCGATCGGGAAGGAATCAATTGTCCCTGTCGGGGCCATGCTGATGTGGGTGTGTGCACGTGCACACAAGGTAGGGCTACCTCAGAAGTCTGGAGCACATCACAGAGATTTCCCTGCCCACGCTGCCTCTGCAGGAGCACGGCTGGGGAGGTTTCCATTAGACTTGTAGAAGTGCCAAAAAAATCTCCACAGTCTGCTGGGAGAATAATTAGAGTTGGCAAGTTTGCTCAACAAGCACTTCTTATACATAGTATTAATGGGTGATAGGTAGAGTCTGTGGTTTTTTCACTTAATAATGCATGGAACCTCCTAGATATTCCAAAGATCTCTCTCTGGAGTTGTGCTTTGTGATCACAGGCATAACTAATGCTCGGGACTGATTACATACTGATTAAAACTACTTAAGAATCTCATCTGTCCAGGAAGGGACTGCCAGGCTCTGCAGAAGGAGGCAAGTGCTTGTCCCTATTTCATTTCAATCATACCCATTCATCTGAAAGACTCTGCTTTGCACATCAAACAGGATCCAGGACTCATAAGGAATCTGATGTGTCAGAATTAGACCTTGAAGCTGACATCTTTGGTGAAATATCTTCCCCTTCTTGGAAGCCAGTGGATTTGTCCAGGAAAGTGTAGAAGCACGTTCTTGTTTGGCGCCTGTCCCAAACAGCAGTGTTCCCACAGGAGGTGGAAGTTACTTCATGTGACACATTTTGTTGGGGTATCCTTGACCCAGCAGACAGAAGTCCAAAAAACTGTGGAGAGCCCATGGGAAGCCTGTGTTTCTCTCTGTCCCTCTTCAGTCTGACGTGAAAAATTACAAATTCATGGGCTGGGGAATTGGACCATGGGCTGGACTGCTCAGAGATGACAATGGTGTGAGGGTGGGCAGCACCAACTGAGGTGTTTACACCATTAGACTGTCAGATACCTTGTCTGAAGTAGATGCAGACTTTGGCTCCTAAGGGCAAAGTGCAGGACTCTGTCCCGTGTGTGTGCATTGAGGGACATCCTTGTCCTTTCCAGCATAAGATACATTGGCAATACATTTATTTCTTTCTTATCCCTCCTAAAATCTTCTGGGCTTGTATGCCTTGATAGGTGAGACACGATACAGACCAAAGGCTTTGAACTCCATGCTGGCCTGTTGGGATTGCCTCCAGCCTTTGCCCCAGCCTGAGCTGGGAAACACAAACTCAGCCACCTGCAAGCTTCTGGTGTGCCACTGAAAGCCTTTGCAGAGGAGCAGTGCTGGACGTGCAGTCTCTGAAGAGGCTTTGCAGCACTAATGATCTCCAGAGGTCCTTTCCAACTTCAGCCATCCTGTGACTGTGATTCTGTGATGGCTGACACAGACAGCCTTGGGCACCAAGCATCTGTCCCTGAGTTACCTGTGAAATCAGAGACATCAAAATGTGAGTGCAGCTTTTGAACCCTGGGAGGGACTGTTATATCTGGAGGGTGCAAACCTGGGTGTCTGTGCCAGAGTCTCCGTGAATTGCATGGTCCCTGCGTGGTGCTGCTCCTCTGAAGCTGTCCCTGTCTGACTGGTGCTGTAACAAGCTTCTTAGGCTGTCCAGCAATCCTGAATAGCTGACTGAAATATGATCTGCAACTCTTAAATGACTTTTTAATGCTTCAGAAATGTTGGAATAGGGGGGAAACATACTGTTAAAAAATATAAAAACTGGACGTTATGACAGTTCTGTGTAAAGTTAGTGTGGCTGAAAAGGGGAGTTTAAAAAGAGCAAAGAAAGGGAAGTCATTAGAGGAAGCATTTGCAGTCCAAAATCACCAGTAATAAAAAAGTTGAAGAGATGCAGAGTACATCTCAGAAAGTTGTAACACATAAACAAATATTAAAAAAATACAGATAATTTTTAAATATTGTCCAAATTTATGCCTTTTTGGAAGGAGGATACATATAATTTTCCCCTCACACAAACATCCTCTCTAACAGTTTGATTGATGGGCTAAGGGCTTGGATATCTCAAGCCATGTGGGACTGTGTTTGTTTGAGCCTTTAGACACCTGCACTGTCGTACCTGGGGAGCTTCACCCTCTGCAGAAGGTGCAGCACAAATGTCACCACAGGGTCACACCCTGACCAGCACAGGGCTCTGCAGGACAAAGGTATGTTTTCAGTATGTTTCAAAGGTAGGTTTCAGTGTATGAAAGGGAATTTTGTGATGCTGTTGCTGGTGATAGCAGGGTCTCGACCACAGTGACACAGAACACCCCATTTACCCATGGACGTTCATATTTTTGGTGTCAGGATGTAAATGAGCCTCTTTCCAAATCCAACCTAAAGCACAGCAATACTTTAGTGAGTGTCAGAGAGGACAGCAAATCAAATCTCTGTTTCTGAGCCACACTGCCACTGTGGGAAGCTTTGCTGACAGTTATGAATGTCACTCATCAGAACGCCCTCACACAGTTCTGATAAGTCTAAATAATGCTATTTTATAGACAATGTCACTGTCACTGCAGAGGGC
The DNA here is from genome assembly GCA_013398275.1 of Promerops cafer. NCBI lineage: Eukaryota > Metazoa > Chordata > Aves > Passeriformes > Nectariniidae > Promerops > Promerops cafer. The sequence goes on along the minus strand of VZSE01011740.1, from coordinate 2,115,897 downwards.
AGGAAAGTCATCTTTTAAATTCACTCCAGATGTAATCTGAATGCACCTGTATTGTCTGCAAGGCGTTTTCTGAGCAGTACCAAATAAATTTGGTGTCAGCTGCCATGGGAACTGTCCTTCTGAATAATCTCCTGTGTCGTCTAAAATGATTGCATATTTCAAACATATAGGTTGGCACTTCATTTATTTGTTTGCTTGGTTACTAATTTTTAACACAGTTACTACCAAGTTGCCTCTATTTATTTGTGGTTCCAGACTTCTCAAGTCTCCTTGTGTGTTTTGCACTTTCTAGACATGGTGCATTCTTTCTATATAAATGATGTTTATATGTGGGGCAAAGCAGGACCTGGCCCAAGGTGTGATGGCAGAAAATGTCACCTTCTAGTAGCATGACACTCCATCATGTGGCCGAGTCACTGCTCTAACGTTCTTTTAAAAAGGTAGGGAGCAATGTGTGCAAATTTTGCCACACCACAGTACTGAAATATTTTAATTCTACCTCCATGCCTTTGAATTTGGAAAGCTAAATATAGAGAGGGTAGAAGTGAGGGGGACTGTAAACAAAAAACGAGTACATGGGATAAATCTAAATCCAGCCCGTGGTACTTGTCACACCTCCCCATCAAACACCACTCTTTCGTGGTTGTTGGGAATGGTGGCTCAGCATCCAAATCAGGCTCTTGATGAAGTTTGAGCAGCCCTGGAAACAATGGCAATTGCTTCTAATAAGGTCACAAGCTAATGAAATATGAAAAGAAAAGGTCTCATAACTGCACTCCAAAGAAAGTGTTTGCAATCATCCCTGCACATCTGATATCCCAAACATCCCCCATGTGCCTAGCACGCATATTTATGGCACAACTCTCACACCTCTTGACTTGCTTACACAGGTGCTTTCCAAACCTAAGTAAATATGAATTTTGTGTTCAATTTGCCACACAAATCACTAAATTAGATGCACAGGCAGCTTCTACTCCATCACAAGAGCTTTTTGTAATGGTTATTTCATATTCCACTAGTCATTTTTAATAAATGAAAACATTCTTAGGAAAGTTTGAGAGCTTTCCAAGAAAGGATTACAGCTTGAGTCTGCAAGGTGTTGAATTCATAGGATTTGAGTCAAAGAAACATTTCTAGAGCTTATAAGTACAGAATTATTTGGCATTGCTTTGCTGCAGTTATTAGTGGGATGTCATGATCAGAGGTTTGAGTGTAGGATGGCAGCAGGAGCAGGTAACAGGGAAGAGTCAGGCCACCCACCACTGAAAACCAGCCATAATCACCAAAATTGTCTTAAAATTTTCTGGCTTCGTACCTGACAGAAATAGTGCCATAATCTTAAAGGCAGTGTAAGTTTCTTTGACAGGAGGGTGAGTAGGTTAAATGAAGTAGCTGCTTCATGTTAGGAGAATTCTGAAGTCTTAAAGACCTACTTATCCAATGAAACATTTCTTGCCCTCAGGGGCAGTTTAACAAAGGCGTCTTTTCCAGAGGATTTTCACAGATAGCTGAACAGAACGCCTTTTTATTAAAAAATCTTCTCTGTATTAACAAAGCTTGATGACCTAAAAAGTTTGCCTGGGGTTTCCAGGAGAGGAGGAGCCCAAGTATCAGCTCCTGCCCTAAGGACAGCTGGGGATCTGGGTCACTGTGCTGAGGATTAATCGATACAGCCTGGTGGGAAGGGATGAAAATCATCTTGTCAGGTCCTTGCCAGGTCATTCTGCACTGCTTTCAGACTCCTGGGCCCACACAAGTGGAGGTGTGAGTCAGGCTGGCCCAGACCACAAGGATGTCAAAGGAATCCAAATCAACAAGGACATGAGGTTGTGACCAAGAGTTGTGTGACCATGTGCATGGAGCCAGGACTAGAAACCCTCTGAGGATAAACTCCTTACTGAATCAAGAAGCTGCATTACACACACAGGAAAATGCAAACTAATTTTTAAAATAGTTTTATTAAGTATATGACAGTATATGACAGAAGGCATATTGGAAAATATTCATGACCTTCTATTAATGCCTTTTCTTATGAAATATCACAGATATATTTGACAGAAATAAAGGGTATTAAAAACAAGCACTGAAGGCCTAATTATTTGGTATAGATTTTGTTTTTTTCAGAGAAAATACAAATTACGACATAAGGCTAAAACATAAGTCCTACTGAAGTCAAAGACCACTATTCTTCAAAGAAACAAAAGAATTCACAGAAAAGGTTTTGTACAAGAAGACCAGAATGACCTAATTTTAAGAGTACAGTGTATTTATGAAAGTATTTTTACAAGCCTTTCTTCATGTTGTGTACGCAACTGACAAGAAAATACAGTTCTTCAAAGACAAAACCATTAAAAAAATATGATCTGATCACATGTGGGTACCATTGAAACAAAGAAAAAGGAGAACTAACTTTTGGACAAGTTTTAACTTTGGATTTGGGTGATGTGCCTGAAAAGTCCTTGTTTTTATCTAATCAAATCCATGAAATCCTACAAAAGTCTGCTGATTCAACTGCATGATGCCACGCTCAGCATCCACGGCTCTTGGGCAACAGCTGCTTGCTATAAAACACATCAGAGTGCAGATCTTCCCAGACCAAAATTATCACCACAGGATGAGAGCCTCCTAAGTGGTCTCGGCTCCACCTCTGCATCACTGACCTGGGCAAATTCCACTTTATGCAACAGGGTGGCCTGAGGCCAGCAGGTATTGCAGGGCCAGCACCAGGGAGGTGCCTACTGCAGCCCAAACAAGGGGGAGGCAGCTGGGTTTGGATGCCCTCCAGCATGGATGCAACTGAAACAGGTTAAAAAAATACAGCACAAGGTCCCAGCTCCGAGAGAGTGCTCAAAATCTCTGACCCTGAGTAGTGTGAGGCACACAGTGACAGAGTGCACTGCAGAGCAGGCTGTGGTGTAATGCACCTCCATCCATTGTATTCCCTTTTACAGCAAGGGGACTCCTGTGCTCAGCAGGGCTTCTAGGCAGCTCAGGGCAGTGCATTCCATTTCAGCTCTGGCACGCCTACGCTTTATTCACTGATGCAATGATGCCCAAAGCTCCTCTGTGCTTCAGTTCTTCATTTGTACCATTAACTAATAGTGGCAACACTTACTGTCTCACCAGGGTGTTGTAGAGAAAAAGCTCACTAGAAATGGTAAGGCACTCAGAAATTGGATAATAAGGACTTTGTAACCTCCTAGGGGAAAATTAAATTTGCTCTGTTTGAATGTAGGTCAAGGGTTAAGCTTAAGACTAAATTTCTGCTCTGCACAGACAAAGCACCTGAAGAAGGACTCCTGTCTCATGTCAGCCTCATCCTGGCCCCCTGCAAAACATCACCTTACCCTTTTCTCTGGGAAGTGGGGAATATCTAAAGGAAAATCTTGCAGGACCTTTGGTATGCAAGTGGATACTGCAGTGTCCCAGCAGTTTATAAGAATCAGGACTTGTTTCTCTTCTAGTCTTCGCCTACAACAAAGAAGAAGATGCACGTGGCAGCGAATAGAGTAAAATTTTAAAACCTAGTGTGATTTCACAGCTGCTGCTCATTTGAGCAACCCAGAAGTCATTTCCCATTCAGCCCATGAGAACAGGTTTAAACTTCATTTGTGCCATTCATTTCCTTCTTTAATCCTTCTCCCTTCTCTCTCAAAGGTTCCAGCTCAGGCCCATCCTGTGTGGAGTCTTTGTTCCAGTTTTTTTTGCCTTCATTTTCTGTCCTTACAGATTTAGGATCCTCTTCTTTTTTCTTTCTTTCCTTCTCCTCCTTGGCAAGCATACGATAATTATAATAATTCATGATGAACAGGAAAGTTCCTGCCAGGACCATCACAGCTCCACATTTAATGAACATATATTTATAGTCCCCGAAGGTATCAATAAGAATTCCTGTAAAATATATATTAAAAAAAAAAAAAAAAAGAAATTTAAAGATGAAGGCAAGGGTATTGTGTTCTCAGATCCTATATATCAAGGAACACTCTTGTGGCTTTAGGATAAAAAAGTTCAGATTCTCTGAACTTCTGATCTCTTCCACAAACACTCTGAGCCCGCAAATACTGAACATGTGTTGTACTCTACAGCCTGTGGGTAGTTGACATTGGTACAGGTAATGCTCTGATAATTTGCACAGTTCAGTAGAAGGGGACAGAACCTACACTGCAAAGTCTGGACTTTTCCAGCACATCTATTTTTCCCATGCTAAACTCCTCCTCTGATCACAGAGCCTGCAGGCAGCCTTTCCACTGACTCCAACGATCAAGGATGTCCATTTGGCTTGGCAGCCAAAAAGCAGCAGCTTTTGGGAAGACTTTCATGAGAAGGCACCTGCCCACTGTGTCTCATCTCAGGCTCTTGGCAAAGACCCTGTGATTTATTCCACCACGGGTCACCCCCCAGCATCAGAGGGGACTCAGCTTTTGGCCACAGCTGCCCTTTCTGCAGTTACACTCATGATCTAAAGAGGAAAGGGCACAGCGTGAAACTGGAAAACATTAGTTCCAGGGAAAGCAAAGATGATGCTGTCAATGTCAGATAATTTCAATGCCAAGACAAATGTGACAGGTTCCTCTCAAAGGTTAATGCCTCTGCTACGGAGTTACGGAGTAATTGAAGGGAGACAGCTTAATTGAAATGTCACCGTTCTCCATTATGTCAGAATGTAATGCAAATCTTATTGGGATTATGATCCTGAGCATTAATTCCCATTTACTGGGCAACACAGACCATTCTTAACATCCCAAATCCTAATTAAAGTGAGACCCACTGCTAACCTGGCCTTCACAATACGGACAATCTTCCCTGAAACTGGCCCATCATCCATTAGCTCTCTGACGTTTTGGAATATGTTCTCCTCCTCAAAAAGAGGGACCTTTAATTACATCCCGATTGACCCTTAATGTTGAAAAGCTGATGATTAATTATCCCACTGCATTGCACTAACAAGAGTTTTTATGGTCACCAAATAGATTGCCTGATCACAAAAATAGTAATTTTTAACTGGTTTTGGTCAGTGTTTTTTTCCTGAATCATCCCTAGCTGACTTGGTACACCATTTTCAATGCACTGTGTTTTTCATGCTACTGGTGAAACATCAACCAAATGCTAATTGCAACCATTTTTCCTTTTCTGCTCATCAGGATGACCTAGAGGTCTCCTAAATAGGTTTCAATGAGAGTTTTAATGAGTAGAGTATTGGAAAATTCAACAGTAGGATAGTCTTGCCTCTTTTCCTTTGAGAATAAGATAAAGTCATAAAACACATTGGGAACAATTTACTTAGTTCATTAAAGCAGAACCCTGCAGTAGGTTATTAAAATGCCAAAGAACCAATAAATTTGCTGCTTATTAAAATGGTGGGGAAAACCCTACAAAACTAATATTACTGATTATTACACAGAACTGTTTTAGCCTCATTAGCAGTCTCTGGTCATTAACTTAATCTCCCACACAGAAAATTATATAATTCAGAAAACGGTCATTTTAAAATTGTATTTTCTTTTGTTTGTCATTAATTAAGTAATGAATCTCTAAGCCAGCAAGAGGATACAGCTGCTTCTGTCACACTATATGAGCTACCCAGTAATATGAAGAATTAAACAGCTCTGCAGGATGTGTCGTATGAAGCATTAGCCAGATCTCAGTTTTGAATCCAGGAAAAGGGTTCAAACTGCAAAAGGACCACATGCTATAGAAGAAATATTAAGGCTGTTAAATCAGGGGAGATCACTGCCCTTACTTATCTTTAGATGACTGAAAGTCCTCCTGGAGACTCAGTATTGTCCACAAGGACCTTTGTGGGCTCTGTCTTTTGATATTTCAAGATACTCCATCCAAAATAAATCTTTTTTAAAATTATTTTTAGAACAGACTTAAATCTTTCAGCTGCACTAAGATGACTGAAATTCCTAAGTGGCATACTCTGAGCCTTAGAGACAAACAGCAAGGTTTGAGTCAACAAGAGGCTTTCATGCAACTGTTGTGTTTCACTTAAATTGTGGTGGGCTCCAGCCTTTTGCAAAAGGAGGAATCTCCAGCAGGAGCTGTCTGAAGTGCAAGGTTCTTGGTGTAGTAGGAAGTCCCACTCTGCAAGTTCAGTTCAAGTGTTTGAAGGGATCCAGGATTAAAAGATGACTCTCCAAGACTCACTTCGGCAGAAAGGAGGAAGGAGGAAATGCTGGAGAAGACATCAAGGACATCCTTTCCTGTCCAATTACTAGTGGAAAAATGGTGATTGTGAGGCAGAGAAAACACATTTAGAATAATTTCCCACAAACTGTGCTTACAAAAGTCTAAATCCAAGTGACAGCCCAGAGGCAGCAGAGGAGGAAAACACACTCACCTCCAATAGGCGGCCCCAGCAGTATGGTGCAGCACTCGGCGATGGTGACGAGGCCGACGGCGCTCGTGAACCGGGCAGCTCCCACCAGGTCCATCAGCGTCTCGAAGAGCATGGCACACACCATGCCAAAGGCCAGGCCAAAGAAGCTGGAGTACACAATGAGCCCCGTGTAGCTGGAGGCCAGCGGGCACAGGAGGTGGCAGGCGCCGTTGAAAGCGATGGCGAAGCTGAAGAAGTACTGGATCCTTGGCCTCACCCACTTGCTGTTGGCAACGATGCCGGTGGTGGGGCGAGCAACCATATCCACGACAGCAAGGATGGAGAGCAGGAAAGCAGCTGAATATTCATCGACGCCGGTGTGCTTTGCATAGGGTGCCAGGAAAACGATGGGGGCAAAGAACCCCAGGAACATGAGCACGTTTCCGACCAGGTAAATCAAGAACCCTCTGTGTTTAAAGAGGGAAAAATCAAGGTACCGATTGACTTTTTCAAAGCAGTCCTTTCCTCCTTCCTCTTCTGTTTTGTTCTCCATGGGGCCATCTTCAGTGATCTTTCCTTTCAGAGCATCCTTCCCTTCCTCAGTCACCTGGGTTTTGACCAGTGCTGTGCCTGCCCCGATGGGTCTGAAGAGAGCTCCTGCCACACAGCAGTTTAATAAAATTGCCCCAAGAATTAAAAAGCTGCCCCTCCAGCCAAAATTTTCAAAAAGAAATTGGTTGAGAGGTGCCAGGGTGCAAAGCATCACGGGGCTCCCTGCCATAGCAAGGCCATTGGCAATGGGTCTTCTCTTCAAGAAGTATTTCCCTATGATTATCACTGATGGCTGAAGGTTGAGAGCAAGGCCAAGTCCTGGAAAACAGTTCAGATAAATAAAGGAAAATTTGAGACCCATTTCTCCTCAGCTCATTGTTTAAGGAAATTCACAGTCAATTGGTTCACTGGAGGCTCTTCAATGCAATAATCAGGATGAAAACATTGCTCAGGGTGTCTCTGAGTTCTGGCTGCCACATTTGGGTAACCAGAGCCCAGAAACACTCTTCAGTCAGAAAACCCCCCTTCCTTTTGCACTGCAAATCTCTTGGGTGGCAAAACTAGCACCAAGAGTTCGCTTCAGAGTGAACCAAAACTATTCCCTCACGGAATGCTGGTGGGTTCTGTCCAGACGCAGCAGCCTTGCTGGGGGAGAGGATGGATCTATTTTTAAAAAATGGCAGCTCCCAGTTTGAGGAAGGTTGTTTTGTCTTGGACAGTGTCAACCACCCAAGTGCATCCATCCAGGGCTGGCCTCCCCTTCCGTGGGCACCCAACTCTGCTGCCGGGCAGACAGACCTGCACAGAAAATAACATCACCCTCCTCACCCATGACTGATTTGGTGCTGTGAGCAATTCAGGTCTGATGCAAAAGATTAAGAGGTCTGCAAGTACACAGCAGAACAGCTACTGAGGATGCTCATTACACAGGACCCTAGAGTGTTTCTTTTAATTAGAATTTATTTTTATTGCATTTAGATATATAAATGCCAATATAAATCTGCATTGCTAATTCAGTTGGCCAGCTTCTCCTGCACAGGTGGAGTCTGCAGGAAGAGATACCAAATGCTGTGATGGTCTCAGTTTTCTGTGGTTCTGTATGACAGCACTGCCACATAGAACCATAGAATCACACCATCAGTAAGGCTGGAAAAGACCCCCAAGACCATGAAGTCCAACCTTTGACCAATCATCACCTTATGAACTAGACCAGAGCACTGAGTGCCACATCCAGCTTTTTCTTGAACACTTCCAAGGATGGTGAATCCACCACCTCCCTGGGCAGCCCATTCCAATGCTTAATCACCTTTTCAGTGAAAAAATTCTTCCTGATGTCCAACATCAATAATCAATAATTAAACATCAGTAATATTTTCAAGCATTTCTTTGACATGCAGTATTTTTACAAAAGGTTCATTTTTCACAACTCCATCAAAATGGCTTTTAAAAATCATGCCACATATTTTCCACTCCATCATCCACGAAAGAATGAGCCACATTAGAACAAAGCAGAAATGTAATCCTTGAAGTGATTATATCAGAGAACATGAATCCTGAAAATAGGGTCATGTAGATTTTTTCTTGTTCATTAGTCGATATAATTAGTTTGTTTAACTGTGCAGTACATAATTAGGCATATTGCTTTACAGAAGAGAATTTACAAAGGTCAAGGTCCTCAAAATTAATTAAGGAACACTATCATTAGTCACTGATAGAGTAGAATCCAACTGATGCAGCAGAATCCAGCCAATGCAGGATAGCTTCAGTTTAAGTGGGTTTACAAAATTATGATTTTTGCCAAGTCTAAAGTTCTTTTTTGTTAATTACTTTGAAGTTTACAACATTAAAAATAAATTGCAATAGCAACATATTAAAATAATTCTGGATACAAAACTTTCTCAGCATGAACTTTTTTAGATAGTCCACATATTTGGCAGGGCACATCTTTGGGAAGTGCAGCCTGCTTGCAATGCCTATAGGGCCAAATTCAGGATGACCTGGGAACCACAGAAGAAAACCACAGCCCTGGTTAGAGAACACCCTCGGACAGTGCTGAAATATAGAAATGTATCTTTTTCCACCTGAGAAGATGCAGCACAGCAGGTGAGAGTTTGCATTAACTCCTCATTTCCCAGGCTGGTCAGCAAGGACAGAAATTGAACCATCATTTCCACAGGGTCATTTTTGGTAGGGACACACCACACGTCTTCCAAAGGAGGAAAATCAGACTGTATGCCAGCTACCCACTTAAACAATAATCATCTCAAATTTTTTTTATTATGTGAACATTAAGTTGCCAGTCAAACAAATCTAATTTAATATTACCTCATGCTCTTCCCATTAATTAAATTTGGAGAGTTTCAAATTGAATAACTGGAATTTCAATTTACTTTAAGCTTTTGGCTGACTTTAGTAGGAAATATTTACATCCATTTTATTGCAGTTTTCAGAAACTACAGCAGCTTTTCCATAGCTGGAATTGTTACTCAATAACCACATTTTCTCCCCAGGGATATGGCAGAGAGGTCTGTCAGTGGTGTTGCAAGACCAGAAGCAGACGTGTGCCAGAGGGAGTGTCCTTTCCTGGATTAAATACATCTCACTCATATTAGAAAGAAATAAGTGCTGCTACAGGACTCAGCCGTGTAGTTATTGATCTTGTTCTTGCTTTATTAGCAAGGAACAATCTGACCAGGTATTTCAGTGCTCAACATTTACATGGCAAAGACTCTGCTCTCATTAGTCCACAGGCCTCACCCAAGATCCCATTTTATTTCATGGCAGTCTAATTGGTGCATATTGAACTAAACTCTGACCAGTTGCTACTACCTTGCAATTAGCTTTGGAATTTGCTGCTTCTACCCCAGATTTCAGAAGAGGTTTCATGTTGAAACACCTGTTTAATGCATCCAGGCTGGCATCTGTCCAGGTGGACAGCTTGCAAACCCCATTTCTTTTTCTAAGCACTGCGGGGAAACAAATGGGAAGAGGCTGTGGGGTTTCCAGTGCATGCAAAGCGCCTCGTGCAGCCCGGAGTGCCATCAAGGACAGAGCTGCCTCCACCAGCAGAGCCTGGTTCCTGCTCTGCATGCAAATGGAAACAGGCACAATCAAGTCAGCAGCTGAGATTGCCGTGTCTAATCCCTCCTGCAAACACATACTTCCTGCTCTGCTCCTCTGAAGAGATTTCTATCAATATGCCAAAGGCACAGGACTGAGGCAGAGACCTCCTCGTACCAAGACCTTGTTTTTACCCCCATCCCTGTGATTTACCTGAGCACAGGCTTTTACATCAGCCTGTTTTCTTTCCAGGCTAGCAGGAGGGACGCTAGAAAGAGTGTGATGTTTACAGGTTGCTTTGCAGTTACTGCAAATCCCCTTCACAAAAGCCTCTCTCCCCATGCAGCAGCGCTGTCGCAGCCTCGTGATGGGCAGGCAGCTTCGTAATTGCCCTTGAATGCTTCCGTGCTAGGCCTGAGCAGCACAGATGCTTCAAGCTTAATTAGAGGCATCAAGCATGTTAGCAGGCTTACAAGCATCTTCCCTTCTCTGGCAAACTCATATTCCTTCCCAGCACACGGCCCGTGCCTGGAGATGATGGGTTATCAGGCAGCACCTCATCCACAGAGCTGCCCCTGTTCAGCAAGCAGGAGGAAAAGATGCACACAGAAGATGTGCTCTGCTCAGAGGAAACAGCACAGCAGTGCAGACTGAGAGATGTGGGTGTTTCAGCCCTGTACCTTGGGGCTGGCTCGAGGGTCACCCGTGTGCACTGCCCACACTGTCAGCTCCCTGTGGGGGGTGACAGACCAGACTTGCAAACACATTCAGGGACCAAGCAAGAGCAAGTCTTTTATCAATCCTAGGTCCGTCCAGGTTGTGCACAGAATTCCCTCCTGTCACCTTTTTAGCCAAGTGCTTTAGAGCACAGAGGCTGGTGCCTTCCTACAGCCCTGTTTCTTGTCTGAGTCCTTCTGCTCACCAAAATGCATGGAATATTTTTAGCAAAGGATTTATGGTTTCCATATGCTAACCCAGCATTAGTCAACTTAGACTCACAGAACGGTTTAGGTTGGAAGGGACCTTAAAACTCATCCCATTCCAACTCCCTTGCTTTGGCAGGGACACCTTCCACCATCCCAGGTTGCTCCAAGCCCCGTCCAACCTGGCCTTGGACACTTCCAGGGGTGGGGCAGCCACAGCTTTTCTCTCTGCAACCTGTGCCAGGGCCTCGTCACCCTCACAATAAAGAATTTCTTCCTAGCATCTAATCTAAACTGCTCTCTGTCAGTTCAAAGTCATTGCCCCTTGTCCTGTCGCTTCCCCCTTTGCCTTCCTAGAGGACATTTGTTTAGGAGGAAATGATGCAAGCTCATGCATTAAGAAATATTGGGAGACATTGGTTAATTTTATTTCCCATCACTTTGTTTCTGGAGTCTCTTTCAAGGAATCTGCAAGATTTATTCATCCAATAATAACATGGTTTCACTTAATTACAGTGACAATCCTTAGGAAGAGTAAGGTTTAAGAGAGGGAATCCTACATGGGGATTTATTCACTACTGTACAGATTTAATAAAGGAACATTGATATAGAAGAACCGGGTGACAAACTTTCTGTCCCAGTTTTCTTTGCTAGTGGCTGGTTTTATTGATTTTAAATGTTGAGCTCACATTTTCACATTCAGAAAGCAGTAACACTTAATGCATCTGCAGAGAGATTGGGAACATTCATTAAACCACACACCTGGCAACCTCAAAAGCCAATTTTGAACTCATTGTGTCATGCTTCCAAGCAGATGTCCTAGCTGCACTGGAATAAACTTCGGCTGTACCTTATCCAAAATATTAAAACAAAAATACTTACAATTAAGCATCTATACTCACACAGGTGGAGAGCTCTAATCCATCTACCTTTAAAAGCAATAACCTGGCACCTGCAGGCTTTAAAGATGCTGGACTGAGCCTATGCCTTATTCTGCTTGAGTTTCCAATATGGCATTTCATATTTCAATACAGGCAATTCAAATTGGAATTTCAAGAGGAAATGCAGGGTTTTTTTCTTTCACAATAGGGAGATTGTTGCCTATTTTCAGTCAGCTCCAGCAGCTCTTATTTTCAGATAAAGGACTTCCTCACCTCACAAACTGGAAAAGGGCAAGTAAACTGAAATCTCATGTATCTCACAGAGGGGAGATAACAGACAGTAAAATAGGAACAAGAGTGCTTTCTTTACAGTCACACTTGCACCCAGAAGGACTTGCCTTGCCCAGGGCAGAGCACAGTCAGCCTGGGTTTGCTTCAGGGCGAGCTGAGGGCACTGATGGCCACCATGCCCAGCACCCTGGCCCAGAGCCCTCAGCTGCAGAGAGCCCAGCCCAGCCTGGATCCCACTCGCGACGTCCGGCAGAACACGGCGCTGAGCGGGGAACGTGCTCTCTGCCAAAGTTCATCTGGACCATCAATAAGGAGGGTCTTTGTCCCACCAGACTTTTATCTCACAAGCTTCTGACCTCACCAGCTTCCCACTGTATTTGTGTTGGTGCACATTGCCCATGTGTGGAAGCCCCAAGCCATCAGAAGGAGGGGCAGGAGATGCTTTGTTCTCACCTGTGATGAAGCCCACGCAGAGGTAGAGCTGCAGGATGTTGGTGCAGAAGGCAGCTGAGATCATCCCCACACCACACAGGAGGCCCCCAAACATGACCACAGGGCGGCTGCCATAGCGATTCACTAAAATGCTGCTGATAGGACCTGGGAAAAGAGGGCAAAAAGGACCTTGAGGTTGTATCTTCTGACAGAAGGGCATTTTTGACAGAAAGCAGGTAAAGCTCTTCAATATCAATGGCCCTGAGTGCTGTTGACAGCTCCTAGGGTGAGTTCAGGACAAAAATGGAAAGGCACAGATCTTCCACATGGAGATGGCAGCATGTCCAATGCCATGGGTGTGTAATCAGTGACAGCTCCTGCCACCAGGACTTCCAAGTGTCACCAGAGAAGGCCAACAGAAAAACCAAATCATGTGAACACAGGATCCCAGCACAGGAGCTTCTTGATTTATGATGATGTTAAACTATACACACAAAGCAGTGGCTCATATTGCGAGGCTGATATCACAAATGCTGTTGCATTTTTAATGCCTCTATTTAATGCAATTCCAATACTGCTGACCAGGACCAACGCTTCAGCAGAACAGTTGCTAATTAAATCTTAATAGCAGTCCATGTAGGTAGAAAATGTTTGGGATGATGGATTAGCCAGGGCTCAAAAGAACCAGTTTGGACTTGCATTTATGCAAAGAGGAGGTTTGGCAGTGCCAAATTATGAAAGAGGGAAATGGCTTGACAAAAGCTGTGTGCACTGAAACAAAGCATTGAAATCTGAGGAAGTGACACCAGTAAAAATCAGAATCACAGTATGATGTATATTGGAGGGACTTTGATGGTACCTCAGAACCAACCTCCTGCTCAAAGAAAAGCCAGCTCTGAAGTCAGAACAGACTGAGAAGTCAGAACTAGAGAAGGCAAGCTGAACAGGAAAGAGCAGTCCAGAAGTCCAAGACATGAGATGTAAAGAAAAGATTTTGTATTACTCAAAAATCCTGAATCAAAATGCTTCAAAAGTGATACTGGAAATGAGGAAGGGGAATACAGGCAGATTTAATATCTGAATTTACCTGGCTGTTTGTGGTGCTACTCATCATACAGTAATAGTGTTTCAGAGCCCAGTGTGCCTGTTTGCCTTCATTCCTGCTGCTTCCCACACCACCCACACATACAATACTGCAAACAGGTATTTTAAACTCACGGGCATCTCTGAAGAGTTTGGCTGTGGGACCTACCTCACCACAGTGCCATGGCAGAATATTTACCTTTGCTTAAATAATTTCAGCTAGAAGTAGCTCCAGAGCTCTCTCCAGACCCTGCAAACCCCAGCACTCCTGATCACAGGAACGAAACCCAGAAACCCCAACACTCCCTCAGCATGGCTGACAGCATCCAAACAAGTTCTCAGCTGTTATAATGTGCAAGAATAGAAAACAGTAGGTATGGCTGGTTTAATCTGGGGAATGAAGCCCATAGAAATATTTTCCACTTGATGTCTGAGGTCAAAACACTCATAAATTAAATGCACACAAGCACAGTCTCAACAACATCCCTGTATCACAAAACTGTATGATCTGTGATCTAGTCCCATCAAAAGCACCATTCAATTAAAATTTCTGTGTGTCTATAATTACATGGAGAGCTTTTCTGCTAATCCTGTAACTGGATTCACAGACGTGCATCTTCTTGCTGCGCAGAGCACTACAGAATTCAATGAGAAGTTCTGGGGAAAGGGATACATATTTCAGATCAGCACAGTGAGAAAGAGACCCCTTTCTGCCTGAGTTTCCCCTGGTCAGGGCCTGAACTTGCATTGAGTTTGAGCTGGTCTCAGCACGTCCTGTAATTCAATAGATCGAGCCAGTGTTCCTCAGAAAGGCACCAATTCATCTGCAGCCTAAGGGCATGCAACTCTTCCATTTTTCAATTTTCCACATGTCCGCATTTCTGCAGAATCAATCTAATTACTCAACTAAGAAAATGTGGTTTCCATTACCTTCGCCCACTGGCAGAGGGCTTTCACCCTACAGGATGTTGTACCATGGAGCAAAACATTTAAAGCCTCAATATGCCTGCTAAGGCTCCTCTCCTGCTCTGACCTGGAACAGCAACCATGGAGAGAAGCCCCTGCTATGAAGGAAAAACAGAACTGCTCACGTGTCCCACTCTTGCAGCATCCAGCTTAGGAGAAGAGAAATTAGGATTGTTGGCCCTCTCCCTTCAGTCCATAAAAAACAGGAGCAGAACATCTGGACTAAACCTTCTTAGCCACAGAGAACCCACATAAAAGCCATGATGAGGACTCAACCTGCAGGAAAAGCCAGACCTAGCAGGAAAACCTAGACTTACATGAGACACCAAAAAATCCAACCCAGAGCCTCAAACAGCTGGGAAATCAATTTTCATTGAGTTGTTGCTCAAAGGCTGAAGGGTCTGTAACAGTCCTGAGCAGACCTTTCAAACGCATTGAAGCAAATGTAAAATCACATCCCCAAAAATAATTCCACTTAAGTCGTTTGGACCTACAGAAACATCCAGAGGCTTTAGCAGAGCAGCCTTTCAAAATCTGTCCCATCTCTGGGCAGAAAGTGGCACACACAATCTGTCACATCTGGGAGCTGTGCACACTTCAGCTCCCAACCCTGCCAGCCTGGGCAGGTGACAGAGCACACACACAGACCCCCTCACCCTGCCCAGGTGTCTGCAGCAATCAGCATCACACCAGCAGATCTGAGTCCACCCTCCTGCCCTGCTCTGCCCCACACCACCTGCAGTGTATTTCTTGAGGGGGAAGTTGATTAAACATCAAATACTAGGTAAGTTTAACATCAGCATAGTGGGGTAGCTTCAGAAAACATTAAATAGCTCAAGTTGGGGCAGAGGACTGAAGAAGAGGGAACACAAAGCCAGCACTGCAGTTATGGGAAATGTGAAACACAATTACTGCTATGCTTGCAGCCATTGCACAAATTAAAAGCGTGACAGGCCCTGGCAGCACGGTGGAATTGAAAAGCAGGACCTGTCATTTACCAGTTACTCAGCTGGCATGGAAAGAATAAAGATATCCTATATTACCACAGAGAAACCATTTACGGTAACAGTGTGTGCAGCTCGGATCCCAAGGCCCTTTAGCTGCTAATACCTGCCTGGTGAAATGTGCAGGAGCCACAGGCTCCCTGTCCTGGCATCCAAATGAAGTCATTGTTCCCTCCTGCAAGACTGCAGCAGGACAAGCTAAGAGCAGTCAGGGTGATTTTTGCTTCTTAATTTACAGCATCAGGTGAGAACAGGGCAAGAGAAGCAGCTGGCAAAGCTCTCAGAAAGCTGCCATTTACCCAGCTTGACCTTGCAGGAGCAGCCACACAAATGCTGTGCCAGCCCCTGCAAAGGCAGAGCGAGGAGCAAAAGCCATCCCAGCTGCTGAGAATGTCCCCAGAGCACTGAGGCTTCTCAGGGAGCAGAGAGTCAGGGCTGTCCCCACACCCCACCACCAATACAGCACTGCAACGTCTAATGGTGAAATTAGAAGTGTCATTTGATTAACCCCTTGCACCCCGGTACGTTCCAATGGCAAGAATGCTGACATTAGGGTGGTGTTTTGGTGCAGGAGGGGATGGCATTCCCTCCCACCCACCCAGCCACATGGCAGCCCCTTCCATGACCCAGTGACTTCCTCCCTTCCAGTGAGCTTCCAGCCAGGGCCATCTTTTATCATCCATTGCAGGGGCACCACACAGGACAGCAGAGGACACAGTGGGGATGCTGAGCCTCATCCTGCTGCTGGCTTCACTCAGAGCTGTGCCTGTGGCTCTGCACCTCCCCTGGCTCACAGGGACATACTCTCCATCATCTCCACCAGCCCACGGTAAGAGCAAGGAATGCCTGCTCAGAAGTGCTTCACTTTACACCCCAAGCCCTTGCAGAGCCATGAGGCTTCCACTTCTGCCTGCAGTAAAACTCTGCAGCCTGGAGAGCAACAGTTTGCACCAAATATCCCCAAAAGATGCAGCTGGGATCATGGAGCCCCTGGAAGACTGATGAAATGTAAAGCACTATCCTCAGCCCATATAAATCACACTGGTTTAGTGCCTGTCCTGTTCAAAGCCTCTCTTTTCTCATACCTGTGGCAGATTTCCATTCTTTGTTAGCTGGTACATGAGAGGCCGTGTCAAAGAGGCTGCTCTTGGTGGCAAGAGAAACACAGAGACTCGCCAGTGGGGAATGCAGCAAGCCTGAACTCATTTGTTAGCTTGTCCAATTACTTTTCACCTTGAGTTTTGTGTTTGCAGAAGTGAAAAGGACCCTGAAGAGGAGACTGTAAAACCATAAAGAAAAAGCAAAATACCCTGGACTCTCCTCTCTTCTCCTCCACAAACCCAGGCCACCTTGTCATCCATTCTTTTTGAGTCACTGAACTATGATCCAGAGAGGATCATAATGCAGAGCTGGCATATAACAAGAAATATCAATCCAGACTGGCTTAAACTCTTACAACTATGACAGTGCTCAAAAAATAGACACCTGAATTGCCTTCCTGTTTTCCTCAGCAAGCCTTATGAATTTTTTATGAGCTGCAAAACTTCCCGTGCCGGTGTGAAACACTGATGTATTTCTAATAGGGACTAAAACATTCTTCTCTCCCATACCTCTGACCCTGTGTGTATCTATATCCCTTATTTGTAAGGTTTGGTTTGTCTTTTTTTTTTTTAACTTAACCTGGTACTGATAGTAACAGTATTCCTCCTTACTGGTGGAACTTGTCCTGGATGAATTTCTGCTGCAATATTTCTGTGTAGGGCTTTCAGATAAGCAGCTAAGAGCTGAGGCCCTGAAAATCTGTAACCCAGAGGCTTCCAGCAATGTGGGGCTTTTTCCCAGGTTTCACAACACTGACCTTCTGACAGTGTAAAGTGGCACAGAGCCAGTGCAAATGTTCTAGGTCTGCTGGTCAGACCATTTGATGACCACACAGGAGATAAAAAAACACTTTAAAATACTCAACTGCACAGACCACAGGGCTGGAAGATTTAGGACCACCAGTGCCCCCATGGCTGGGGCTGCAACCTGCAGCTCAGCTTTTCCTGCTTTTGCACAGTGACGAGTGGAAAGAGCTGTTCCTGCACGGGGACATTGGTCAGCACCAAAAGAACTGCCCAGACAGTCAATATTTTCCAAACTATTGTGAAAATACAAATAGGAACTCAGCATGCCACGACTGCCATTGACTGTGGGGAGTCACTGGGGACATAAGAAGGAGCACAACATACTCAGAGGAGAGGGAAAGGGCGGGAAATCGTTTATACTAATGGAACAAAGTCTATTATTACAGCAGTAGTAAAACAACGACAGGAGCAGGCCTGCAATTTCCTCAGTAATAATCTCACTCCCTCCGTGGAATAACAACAGTGCCTTTGTCTTCGTAATTTATCCACCAGGGTACCAGCCCATCATAACAGAGCAACCTCCTCATTACCCCCCGAATGAAAGCAAGTGCAGCCACGTTATGAACGTGCTGCCAGACCCCCCTGGCCTCTGGAGATGGGCAGGATCAGCCACCAGCTCCTGTAACTGCACAGCCTGGAAGGGAGGCAGCTGGAGAGAACACAGGGCCCAGGGGGGAAAGGGGTGAGAGGGTTAAAACCTGCAGCCTTTCACTCTTTGTCACACCAGAAGAGACTTGGGTAGCTCATGCTTTTATTTGTGTCACCAGGGCGTGGAGAACTGCTGCTCACCCTCGTAACTGAGCCCTGCTCCTGCTTGCTCCAGATCACTGGAGAATAACTGGTGGTACCTGCTAATAATGAAGCCTAATAATTATTAGTCTCAGCTGCTTGGTTCAGATGGTTTGATTTTCATCTGCATGGGCTGAGGAGCCCACAGACAACCAACCCTTCCTCAGGCAGTGCTGCTGGAGGCAGGATGGCCACACACCAAGGACAAGTGGCAGCGAGTACACGCCCCAGGTGACAACCACAGTCACAAATACTCCTCTGCCAGACCTGACAGAGCAGCTCCCAAAGACCTGTCCACACCTAAATCACCCCGATGCCTTTTATTAGTGTTACTTTACATTGCAAATAATCGATTTTACATAAGGCCACTGAAATCCAGCACGTGCCACAGCAGCTCCAACAGCTAACCTGGCCCCAGAGATGCTTCATTTGCTTCCTCATAGGTGAGGAAAACAGTCAGTTCGTTAAAGGAGGTAATGGCTGCAGCTTCAGCACAATCCCTGTGAGATGATGCATAAGCCAAGCATGGGAGAAATGGTCTGGACACACATTACTCAGTCATCTAACTGGTCAGTCCTGTGGTGCTGGGTCTCCTGGGCAGGACTGACACCACATTCAGCTGGGAAGGTACTGAGGGAAATGATCTGCAGCAACCAGGCTGCAGCAATCCTCCCTCCCCTGCACCCTCCAGGTATGCCCTTGGGAACACAGGGACCCTGACCTCCCATCAGAAATTGCCACGGCAGCAACGTGATGTTTTGAAAAAGAGAAAGAAGAAGAAGAAGAAAAACAAAGCAGACAAGGCCCAAGCTTCAGAAAGACAAAGTGTTCTCTTCCTTATCCAGCAGTCTTATCTGATCAGTGCTCTGGCATTTCAATTTACAGATTACCCAGCTTAGATGCTGCTCCTGCAGCGCAGAGGAGCCACAGGCCAGCAGCTCCCAAACTGGGGCTGTGGCCAAGGTCCTTCGTGTCACTTCGTATTTAGGCAATGAAATAACCTCTCCTGCAAAGGGACAGCACCCAGGGGTTTCCCCAGCTGCAGGTTTGGATTCCAGATCACAGCCCCTCACCTTCACAAGGTCACGGCACCACGGTGCTTGAGCTGCTCTCCCGTGATCTCTCTAGCTGTCCTTTTGCCTTGGCAGGACCACTGCCTTTGATCCCTTCCATCACTGGAAGCCCAGCTGCAGAGCAGGAGCTCCCTGTGGGGCTGGAGCATCCATTCCTGGAGGTCAACAGCCCTTCATTGCAGCTCTCAACACGCTGCTCATCGGGCCCCTGCCTGCTCGGGATCTCCAGAGGGCTTTGCCCACCCCTGGGAAGCCCTGCATGACTTGACCAAGAGATCAGTTACACTGCAGAGCCCATCCAGGGGCAGAAGAGCTGCAATGCTCTGGGACAGGTTGGCATCTGGGGGAAGAAGCTTTCACATGTTTGAATTCCACTTGGGGGGAATGGATTATAACTTACTCCTTGGCTTAAGACTGTTAACAGCCCCTCAGCCAAAACTCTTCACTTCCTTCTTTCTAGTTCTTATTAATCTTGGTTTTTATTATGTCTATCACATCTCTATTACTGCTGCCTGGTGACCTTGATAGCTCCAGTGAAGGGCAAAATGATAAAGCTTTGTGACCAAGTCCACGAACACAGAAATATTTCACCTGAACCTACAGTGCTATTATTGCTCTTAAGTAGAACAGAGCTATTTAAAAAAATAAAAAATATAAGCCCATACGTGGTGACCTTGCAGAGCTGGAGTGCTCTCTGAGAGTCGGGAGAAGTGTATGAACCTGCAGCACCATTCATTACAGAAATCAAATCATTCCTCATCCAGCTTTCTTATCAAAATCTGGGATTCTAATGGTGCTGCTGCCCCGGGGATTGCCCCTGCATGGGGAAGATGTCTTGTTTCCACAGCATGGGGAGGCTGATTGAGTGGGGCTCCAGGAGGTGGGGAGGGTAAGGAAAAAGGTGAAGTCCAGCATCAGGGAGCACCTGCCAGGGCTTGGCCCAGGATAGCAGGATGCTGGATACCACAGCACTGTGAATAAACAAAATAATCTTCCTCCTTTCATTTCAGCCTCCACAAAATACCCAGGTGGAAAAGCACATCCCTGGGGAAATCCTAGTAAAAGCCCCACTCGAGAATGAATTTTTGTTGAACCAGTGCTGTGAGCACACCAGTAGTGAGAGCTGACACAGGTGAACATAACCTTGTCCTTGAACAAACCCACCTCCCTCCCATGCCTCAGTTTCCCCTTGTAGTGCTGTGGTGCTTCACAGCTATTTGAAGGCAACTGAGACGGGTGGAGAGCCCTGGGTGGGATCTTCTGGAGGCAGAGAAGGTTTTGATAGAGTCTGGACCAGAGCAGGAGGGAACACTGGCAGTTTTGATTAAGTTAAAAACTGCAGAATCAAACTCATTATTAGTATAGCTTTATGCCACTGCATGTTGTAAGGTCCTTTCTAAACCTGTCACTGCAATTTATCATGCTAGCAGTGTAATAACATACAGCTATAAAATTTTGGATTAAATGTTCAAGGTCAATGGTGGACTTTCAGCTGCCCTCTCTCTTCCTTGCTTCTTTAGCAGATGCTGTATTAAGCACTTACAAGCTCTGGGAGAAAGTTTTTTGGAGAAAAGATTTAGTTGTGGAGCATTTCCAAAATTAAATCTTCAGGTAATTTGATCTTCACCAAGTTACAGACCAATAAATAACAGGACTAATAAACACTAGTTGGTTTCAGGTGGAGGCTTTTTCACCAGAAACACTCTCATTTTTCTTGTGTTTGCAAAACGTGGCTCTCTGATGCTGTCTTTGGAAACTAGACAGACGGTGATTCCTTAATTTTAATGGAAATTTGGATGTGTTAGAGCAGCACTCTGGAGATTTTGGGGGGAGTTTTATAGCAGGGTATAGCGAGACTGAGACAAGGCTCCACTGCAGTACATTCTGAATAAAAACAATGCACAGTGCTGATGCCACGAGCCTGAGCTTTTTATGTATTAAAGGGCAACAGAAGCAGCTCATATTTACACCTACAAGCTGTACACAAACATACACAGCAATCGCAAAAGAGTGAAATTCTTCAGAATTACTAGAAAGAAGCTCCAATGTCCCCTGGTGTAGCCCCAGCTATTCAAGCTGAGCAGCTGAAATGACTCTGCAGGAGGATCTGCTCTCTGAGCTCCCCTTGGAACATTCCTGTTATTCCATTATAAAGATGAAGGAAGCATTTGGCCACACAGTCACCATTAAAAAAAAAGAAAAAAAAGAAAATGCAGATCCTGTCCTAGTATTAAATTATTCTCTCTATTCTGGCACATGTGCCAGGAGGCTGGCTCGTTGTTCAAGCTCTAACAGTTGGCCATAATAAAAGATATTACTTCTTCCCACGATCCTTATCTCTCTTACAGCCTTACAGGAGACCATAAGAGCTACAAGAACATTACTGCTATTAAATTAGTGGCATCACTATTTCTTATTTTTAGAATGTTTGGCTGTTTCCCCTGATGCTGAATAGGGCAACTAATTTACTAGCAAATTAATACTGCTTATCTTTTCTTTCCTGAGAGCTCTGCTGCCTCCTGCTTTCCCTGGGTAATGGCTATCCCCAGGGACACATCTGTGGCCTAGCTTGAAATGTGTCACCCTTAAAAGTGGGACAGGGGCACCTCACTTTGGTGAACCTGGCACCACCACACAGCCCAAATCAGGAGGTGCAAAGGCCAAAGGCTTTTGGCTTTGCAATGAAATTGTTTCCTAAACAAAACTCACCCCTGTACATGAGGCAAAACCTTGGGAATCTTGGTCTTGTGTTGGCACAGCCAACAGTGCCCAAGAAGGCAGTTTGCAAAAAGAAGCCCTGCCCAGGGCATCTGGCAGCATGATGGGTGCCCTGTGGTGCCCCACATTTTGGGACATTTGCTGTGTCCTCCTCACCCCCAGAGCCTGTTACCTGGGCTTCCTTTAAGGAAGGATGATGCCTTGGCCCTTGGTCCCTTATAGAATCAGAGAATCATTAAGGTTGGAAAAGACCTCTAAGATCATTGATCAGATCATTTTTACTTTTTTTTTGCCATACATCAAAGACTCTGCTCTGTAATACCTTTCTCATTTGGGGTAAGGAATGAGTTCTTCACCCACGACAAGAAAAAAAAGAAAAGTAGAAACATTGTAAAACAAATCCTTCTTTATCAGAGTGATAGGGCTTCAGCCTGTGGGATTTGGTCAGAGAAAAGCAATGTTCCCTCATGCTCCTCACTCTCAAACCTCCCAGTCTGTCCTGTGCAATTGGAAATGTGGAATTGCTGAACAGGAGCTCTGGCAAGAGCTACAAGTACCCCATCATAAAGCCCAGACTATCCACTTTACTGCACAGTAATCTGTTTTACTACTTGTATTATAGTGACAGAATTGTTTTCTGCAACCTAGTTCAGATTAAGGAACTGGGGGATAAGACACATTAACTTCTGTAATATATATTGCCAGAGCCTTTGCTGGTATAAAACAGCTTCCTGGGGGAATTCAGCAGAAAGAGAAGGGCAGAAAGAGCCCTGGCTGCTGATTTTCAGTTTTAGTCTGAAAAACTGGAACTCCTGTGGTGCTACAAGCAAAGCCTCAGGTGGTCACTGTAAATCAGCATCCATGCTGTCAAAATCAACACAGCTTCTCCAGTGGAGATTTGGGTTAGTTCATGTATTTTCAGAAAATAAGCTTCATTTGCATTATTTATGAAATGCAAACGCAAGCTCTGTTACGGTGTAAGCAGCACAGTCCAAAAACAAGTCCTTAGACCAATGAGAACACCAAGGAAACCAGCTGTCCTTTAATGAGCATTTCCAAACCACTGGAGTCATTCATAAGCTACACCTGCTCTGGTGTTAAACGCCCAGTCAGTCGAAGCAGACCTGTTCAGTGCACTCTTGGGCACCTGTGTTTCACTGGCTCCGTGCTCCACCAGCTCCACCACGCCCTGGCTGCAGCCACTGAGCCACCCAGCACCTCAGCCGAGGTCACAGGGAGGATCCAACAAGCACCAGTCTTACTCCAGAGCAGAGCAGAGCAGGGGGGACTGGTAACTGGACATAACTCTGAGCAGCTGCAAGGCAAGTGATTGCACAAAGGTGCAGTCACCTGCAATTCAGTTGTATCATCCCCCACATCACCGTGTACTAGCATTAGGGAGGGTAAAGTTAAAGCTCCTGCAAAAAGGCAGGAGATGCTCAGTTAATCGGGATAAAAGCCCACTACAACATCCCAGGTACAGAGCACACAGCAATGGCTTGGAACACTTGGAGAGACAGAGAAGAAGGTGGGTTGGAAAATGAGCAGCTGGAAGGAGGCAGAGGCAATCGGAGCAGCATTTCACCAGCTCTGATCCAGCACCAGCTCATTGGCCATGAGCTGAACCTCAAGAGGCTCAAGGTCCCCATCTAAATCCCTGTGAGCAACTTGAGGTGCTGCCAGGTCAGGGTTAATCTGCAGAGCATGTTCCTCACTTGGTCATGGCCAGGCACAAAGCATCTCTTCCATACCAGGGGAGGGGACAGCATTTTTTTATTGGTAGACAAAGCAGAGCTGCCAACAACTCACAGAGGCATCCAGGGAGCCCCCAGCTCACAGATAAATACTTTGGCACATTTATTGCAGTGTAATGGGACACCCAATGGGACAACTGCACTGGCACAAGCAGGGGATTCCTCTTTCTAAATCACTGCTTGGGTTCTGCCCTCCAAGTGCTCCATTTGTGGGTTCTTGTGTAGGAACTCAGCCTTTGCAGAGCTCATCTCTGTAGGACCAAGTCTGGGTTACAACAGAGTGGATTGCAATAGGTTCTGACTCAAGCCTCACTTCTACCTTACAAAATTATACAAAGCAACTTTATTTTCATTAGCAACTGTGCTCTTCAAAAAGCACTACAGTACATTATGAAGAAAAAAAACCCCACCTTTGTAAAAAAAAAGATTATTTGCAGAATTTCTTTAATAGACAGGATAAATATTGATGAAGCTTCCTGCAATTGCAGAGTGTGGTTTCTGTCCACCTCCAACTGAAGATTTAATCAAGGGCAGCCCGTGTATTTCATTCAGTCATGAAAGTGATATTGAAATCATAAAAAAGAGCGAAGTTACATGCACTGCTTTACAGCTGATAAGAACAACTGGCGATTTCGTTGCTGTCATTATCAGCGGCCACAATAAACAAGAAGCCACTCCATTTATTATTCTACTCCACACTCAGCTCTGGCTGAAACCCAGACCTAGTTATTTCACACCAGCCTATTCTCAGGGCTTTTTCCCTGATGCCCATAGAAAGTTTTCATAGGTAATCTTCTGATTTCTGGGTAGGAGCCCCTCAGGCTCCACATAGGACTTGTCTGCCTAAACAAACATTTGGAAACATGATCAGAAAGTAAATCTGTGGATGGTGCCTGTACAGATGGACACCGTGGTTGCTTTCCCTCGACTCTGGCCCAGAGTGGAGGTTTCTGGCTTGTTCCTGCTCTTACAACACACCGTGCCCCGGGGGCTGGTGCAGGACCACTCACCTGCCCCGTACGTCGTGGCCAGCATGATGGAGGAGACCCACGCGACCTCGCTATAGGACGTGCCAAAGAAATCCTGGATTTCTTTGAAGAAGATGGCCAAGCCTTTGGGGAAGGCGTAGGCGAAGCCGATGGAAACGAAGGCGCCGAAAACCACCACCCACCCCCAGCCGCCATCCGGCGGGCCGGGGACTCGCCCTGCCTCAGCGGGGGCCGGCATGGCCGGGTGGGCCCACGCTCCCCTGGGAGCCCTGGAATACAAAGGGTGGAGTTGCGGGGTCAGTCCCAGGATGCTGCTCCCCTGGACCCCCAGTCCCCGGATGCTGCTCCCTTGGACCCCTCGTCCCAGGATACTGCTCCCCACATCCGTAGTCCTGAGATGCTGCTCCCTTGGACCTCTAGTTTCAGGATTCTACTTCTCCAGACCTCAGTCTTGGGGTGCTGCTGCCTAGACCCCCAGTCCCGGGCTGCTGCTCCCCCTGACGCCCCTGCAGCGCAGCCCTGCCCCAGCACACCTTGGTTCAGGTGAGTCCCGCGTGCTGTGGCGCCCACCCGAGCCCCCTGCGCGGCCGCTGAGCGCGAAGAGCCGCGGGCAGCCGTGCCGGGGGAGCGGGACGGGGCAGAAATGCCACGTGTACGGGGGCAAAACCAGAAACAGCGGCTCCAGCCCGCTGCTCTGCCCCCCCGCCCCCACCCCCGGTGCCTGCCGAGCCCCCGGGACACGCGGGGACACTCGTGGGACACGGCAGCCCGCGGCAGGACCCACCTGCGGAGCGCGGCGCCGGCGCGGCTCTGCCCCGCGGGACGGGCGCGGAGCGGCCGCACCGCTCCGGGCGGGACCGGCCCGCCCCGAGGGGACACGCTCCAAACCTCCCCGGGAGTCACATCCCTTACTCCAGCACCCTGTCCCCCCGCGGCTCCTCGCCCCCAGCCGAGGCAGCAGCACCAGTCACCTCGCGGGCATTAATTAAAGCGCCCTCAGTTACTTAAATCCAAATTGTTCTTTTTTAGTTCCCCTGTGTTTCCACCTGCATCCCCTCCTCTTTTCCGTACTAAATCCCAGCTCTTTTCTCCTCCATACCAAGTTGTTTGCTGCTCTCCTGCCCCACATCATCGTTATTTAAAAAAAAAAAAAAAAAAAAAAAAAAA